>JAODJX010000136.1:6357877-6369310 GCA_026776945.1 Isichthys henryi | reverse complement strand
ATCGAGAGCTTCGCCTTTTGGCTCAGCTCTCTCTTCACCATGACAGACCGATGCAGCGCCCGCATGACTGCTGACGCTGCACCGATCAGCCTGTCGATCTCCCGTTCCATCATTCTCCCACTCGTGAACAAGACCCCGAGATACTTAAGCTCCTCCACTTGGGGGAGGACCCCATCCCCAACCCGGAGAGAGCATTCTACCCTTTTCCGGCTAAGAACCATGGTCTCGGATTTGGAGGTGCTGATCTTCATCCCAGCCGCTTCACACTCAGCTGCGAACTGTCCCAGTGAGAGCCGAAGGTCACGGTCCGATGAGGCCAACAGAAAAAAGCAAAAAGCAGAGACCTAATCCTGAGGTCACCACACCCTCAATGCCCTGGCTGCGCCTAGAAATTCTGTCCATAAAAACTATGAACAGAATCGGTGACAAAGGGCAGCCCTGATGGAGTCCAACCCTCACCAGAAACGAGTCCATCCATGCGGACCAGGCTCTGGCACCGGTCAGACAGGGACCGAACCACCCTTAAAAGGAAGTCCGGCACCCCATACTCCTGGAGCACCCCCCACAGGACTTCCCAAGGGACACGATCAAATGCCTTCTCCAAGTCCACAGCAGTATTTGCTGGTTTTCATCTGCATTAAATGCGCCTAAATTTGTGCGATGTTTGGCCCACTGCAGTGCAGTCCAACTTACAGAGACTCTGCCACTCAAAACATGCTGCCACCCTCCTCCCTTATTACAAAAGTTTATGGTTAGAATTTTAGGATCCAAGTCCAGGATCCATTTCTGCTCCAAGATTGCAAAAATGTGCAGTTAAAAGCCAATCCTTCAATAGCACACATAATGGGCATCGTTCCCTGAGATTAGCAGATGGAAATAAGCAAGCTAAGAAGATAGGCTTGTAAAGCTGAAGTGGCTCCAGTCGCCAGACCGCATGCTGCCTTCTGAGAGGTGACTTGACCGTCTGCTACTTTTCAGTTGTTTTCCTTCTCTAGAAAATGATCTGCACTTGCATAATTAGTGATTGAAACTCTTCTGTTCAGTTTTGTTCACGAGATAATGTGAAAAGGTTTGCTCATTTCGGACCAGATGACCTATTTCCAAAGCAGCCGCCATGTCTGTACTCACCCAAACTAAGCAGTACATGAGGTAATATGGCTAATTCATTAAAACTCTTTGGATTCTGGTCTACTTCAGTGCTGTATGTTTTTACCAAGTTGGGGTTTTTACATTAAATCGGGCAATAACGCAATAAAGTAAGTAGGAGCTAATCCAATTACACCACTCATTTGTAGGCATGTTGATAAGTTCAGCGGAACTGCTAAAGGCACTGCTTCAGGTCAAAGCGGAGACCCCGAACATGTACAAGTGACAATTGTTACTATTCTGCTTTAAATCATAATACAGCAAGCCATGAAATATTAACTCATTTTGACCTTTGAACATTCAACCATACACCAATTACAGTGGGTCAAAGAAATCCTTCACAGCACTGCTCAAATATCACATTATAAACCGATTCCAGTACAACCCAAAGAATGGGACTCACTCAGTACTCACTCAGTACAGAAATTCCAAATAAATAAAGACAGTAACATTTAATTACTGAGTACCTATGTGTCAAGTATCATGGTTTACCTTTGGGGCTGCCTTCGTTTTTTTTTAAATTTTCTCACGTGTTGTCCTGTTCTCAAACCAAGCAAAGACAAAATGACGACGTGCTCTTTACCACTAGTGCTGTGCTGGTGTTGACAGGGTGTTGGTTACAGTTTACCGCTCCCCCGCCCCCTTTATAAACTGAATTCTGCCACTACAGCAATACATCCAGTTCACCACCTGATGGGGTAATTCAGAGAAAATTAATTTCACCCTTCCGGAATCCCAATTTGAGCTACACTTGAGGTTACCCTTAATGTGTGGTTATCTTTCCCTATATTGACACGCACGTTTACACAAACCTTATTGACAAATCTTTATTAGAATATTGTCTATATTATTCATTTACTAATTTTACATTCTTTAATACAGGAATATGCAGAATTGCCAACTCTCACACATTTGGTGTCACAAACACTTTAAGACTCTCAAGCTCACGCAAGAAATCTTATGGTATATCCATATTACTTTATTATAAACCCAGCATTAGCTATTTCAAAAGTGTTGGGGCAGTTTGTAATAAAAATGTTACATAGGCCTACATGTAAATGCGTGTGTAGACTTGTTTCGAACTGAAAATCCCCCTCCAGCCAGTGGACCGAAGCCGACTCTGGATTTGGGAGACTCTTCCATGACAAAACAAAAATTTTAGGTTTCATTTAACAGTCAGGGGCTTCAGGTGAACCGAGCAAAGGTGGGTGTGAAATCGCTGTAGCAAGTCAGTGCCGAACCCCTTACCTCTCTAAACATTCCCACCCTCAGCTCTGTGTGGGAGTTTGCAAATTTTCTCTGTTCCAAGGTGTAGTGCAATGGTGTTTCTATATTACTTAGTGTGCGAGGGAGTTCCCAACACTGAGATAGCATCTTCCTTGCCGTGTTGTCTTCATTGTGATCTGCATTTCCCCATATTGGATACACAGTAAGGATTACCATGATGTTTACTCAGTGACAAAAAATGTTAAGTGATTGAAAATGAAATAAATCTGCAAGTAGTGAAAGGTCATGTGACTGTATCGCAATGATTATCACATGAGCTCAAATGTATGTATAACATAGTTGGCTGTATGGGCACACTTCTGGTCCCATGTCAGTAGGGTGCAGCAGCCCCCCAGGCCTGGATACACGTAGAGATAAGGTGCAGAAGTGAGTCGTACATCTGTTGTACTCTTTCCTGCTGCAAGTTGGCCCACAGATGTTGTAACTGGTCTTTGAGATCCTGCAGATTGGCACTGGGTCTGAGTTGACGTCCGAGCTGATCCCACACATGCTCGATTGGGGAAAGGTCGGAGGACCTGGCTGGCTACAAGAAGACTTCAGCATAATCCAAGTAGTCCATAGACACACATGCCATGTGTGAATGAGCATTGTCTTGCTGAAAGACAGTACCAGGGTCCTCTCTCAGGTGGGGTAAGACATGCGGATACATAATGTCACTGGTGTAGCGCTGTGCCATCAGGGTCCCCCGAATCACTACCATAGATAAGCTGAAGTCATACCCTATGGCTCCCCCCACACCATGATGTCATACCCTATGGCTCCCACACCATGATGTCATACCCTATGGCTCCCCACACCATGATGTCATCCTTATGGCTTCCACACCATGATGTCATACCCTATGGCTCCCACACCATGATGTCATACCCTATGGCTCCCCACACCATGATGTCATACCCTATGGCTCCCACACCATGATGTCATACACTATGGCTTCCCACACCATGATGCCAGGAGTAATGCCAGTGCGTCCCAGCACATCATTGCCCGGATTGGTCCTCTCCCCTCGGCGCAGCCATACATACACACGGCGGTCATCCATAGTAATGCAGAACCGAGATTTATTGCTGAATCTCGTCATCAGTCCATGCCTCCTGGTTACAGCCACACTCCAAACGTTTCTGCACTGGTGTTGACGGCAGCCTACACATGGGATGGTGAATCTGCAGTAAGGCTGATGCCAGTTGTCAAAACACGGTGCAGGATGACACAGGGTGTTGTAGAAAGTCCAGTACCTGTTTCCAGATGGCAGGCACACAATACAACGATCCTACCTTGGTGTGGTTTTTCTTGGGCGACCAGAACCCTTGGTCCCCTCACATGCCCATTTCTTTCCAACTTCGGCCGATTCTGACATTTGCATGCCCCACATGCCGAGCAATTGCACGATACGACTGCGTGGCCTCATGCAAACCCAGAATGTGACCTTTTTTTTCTAATAAACTCTACTTCAGTTTTAGAGAAAACAATTAGGACAATGTGCTGAAATAACCCATCTGCAAAAGGTATGCCAAAACTAGATAAATTTTAACCAAGCAACTAGACTGTATAATCCATCCTACGTCATTAGCATTAACTTTTCTTAATATACAGTCCACAATCCAGACAAAATGACGCAACTAACTTCATTCAGAGCTGGTACTGAGAGACTGCATTTTTATGCATTCCCCAGAAAACACATTTATCAGTTTTTCATTATTTTTTTTTAATTGAATTTGCGATACAAATTCAAAAAAACAGTGGTGGAACAACTGTACACTGGGCCCTAAGGCAAAAATGAACCCTTCCAAATTCACACCAGTTACAGCAGTTTCAGATGGTGAAATTTAAGTAGCCTCCAAATATCATACCCATCATGCACTGCAGTAGTTATCAAATTCCACAAACATGCTTTTTTTTCAATAAATACAGGCCTCCTCAACAGTTTGACTACAAAACATTACTAACTACTACATTTCAAAATAGTATTAAGTATTGTACCATTTTTTTGTGTGTGTTAATTCCCACTTGATGAGACTGTACATAAAAATGAGAGATAAAAACGTAGCATGTTAAGTTGCTACAATATGCCTGACATCAGTGCCTTAATCTGCATGAATGCTTCGCAACATATATGTGAAAATTGCAGGTGGAAGGGGACCCTTAACATTACTTGGGGGCGGGCCCTGGGGTGGCTGTGTAAATTGTTTGTGAAATTTAATTTATTTGGCGTTGAGCTAAATGACTTGAAGTCAGCAGCTAATTTACTGGAGGGCCAGTGGAGCAAAATCCAGCCTTTAAAAAGTGCAGAAGGACTAGGTCTGGTCTAACCGCAGGCAAAATGCTCCTTATCCTGCCATACAGTGCTGCCAGTTCACAGTCACAATGTGTGAAAGTTTATGATCAATGAGTTGCCTCCAAACTGTTCCACATAAAGCAGCCTTTCTCCACTTGTGGTCGTTTAACCTAGTTTGATGCAATGCAAAGCAATGAAAAGTAAGTAGGTAACATATAGACTGTGGGTTTCGAAGTTCCATTTCTCCCATACCATTTATGACGTCACCACGCTCAGTGCAGGTGGTTACAGTTCTGACTGGTTTAATCTGCTAGCCATGGGTCGCTTTGTTGGTTTTCATTGGGCTGGACAGAACAGTGGTAGACCATTCATCGTAATCCTACAAATTCTAAGTTTAGAAGTCTATTTGCTAACATCATCAGGTCATAAGGTTCCCACGTTACCTAGTCTGTGTAGTGCGTGTAGATGGCCATATCTGTGTAGTGCGTGTAGATGGCCGTATCTGTGTAGTGCGTGTAGATGGCCGTATCTGTGTAGTGCGTGTAGATGGCCGTACCTGTGTAGTGCGTGTAGATGGCCGTATCTGTGTAGTGCGTGTAGATGGCTGTACCTGTGTAGTGCGTGTAGATGGCTGTACCTGTGTAGTGCGTGTAGATGGCTGTACCTGTGTAGTGCGTGTAGATGGCCGTATCTGTGTAGTGCGTGTAGATGGCCTATAAGGGATAGGATTCATACTCCAGATTGAAGCGGACCACGGTTTGACATTAAGCAGTATGTGGTTCTGCAGATTAGGAAGGTTGTCAGTTTTAATCCCGTGGTCAACAGAGTGGATACATCATCACTGAACTCTTCAGCAAGGCTCTTAACCTTAAAAGATGCTCCATTTGAATTCTTGAATTCACATATTCTCACTTGAATATGTGTGTCTGTCTCATAGGAAAGTAAGCTGGGATATTTCTGTGTCCTCCTACAAATTGTAAATAAAGTTTCTTTTTTTTAGGAAACTGGTCCAAGGGCACAGGGCATCTTCAATGGTATAATCCACAATGGTAATCAAAAACCTGAAAACAGGCCGAAAAGAGACATACAGAACTAAATCCAAAAATAAATGCAGTAAATGGAAACAGGTAGTCGATCAAAACGGAGAAGACAAGCAAACTATTACCTTGTTTCCACCAACACGGAGCCGGTGCCAGTGCCGGTGCCAGTGCCGGTACCAGTGCCGGTGCCAGTGCTGGTGCCAGTGCCGGTGCCAGTGCTGGTGCCAGTGCTGGGCCGGTTCATGCTTTCATCTTTCAATCGATTGTATAAAAAGCAGTGATTTGTCTTCCTTCAGGAAATGGTATTTCATGCAGTTTTTGCTTGCGTTTCATCTTAGGATTTGACATCATACAGCTTTTCATTCATTCATTTTTGGAATTGGATTTTGTTTTATTCTATAATAATCTCTTTATGCCACCATCTTATAAGCAATTTACACTTAATATTGATTATTGAATGTTTATTGATTTATTGTCCATAACAAAGCCTAATTTATGTTTTTAGTTTGGCATTTTATTCCCATTACTTCCTACATTGCAATTTAAAAAATTCACACCAGCTTTTAGGGGCAGTGTGTGCCTCTTTGACTGTGATTGGAAGGTCCCCGGTTCAAGCCCAGCCTCGGCACGTCTGCGAGTCCTTGCACAAGGGCCCTTAAAGCCCAGCTCCCTGGGCACTGTAACAGGCAGCTGCCCTCCACGGACAGGGAGTGGTGTAAAGAGAATTTCCCCACAGGGATCAATAAAGTATCTATAATTATTTGTCAAACATTTTCCTCACTTTGCAAAACAATCTCATTGACGACTAAAAGACAAATGACTCGGGTTCACTTTAATTCATAAAGATTATAAGTACAATTAACAAAAATCATAATTAAGACTGAGAAAGAAATTCTGCATGAAGAAGAAACACTGATGAAGATGGTATTCAAAAAATGCAAACAACAACATAGGAACAGATTTACGTGAGAGTCTATTTGGAATAAGGTCACATGAGGGATTCATTCTTGCAAATGTGTCTAACTAGTTTTTAGATTAATAATGTTACTTATGGGACATAAAACCTGGTCTCTTTCTTAGGCATGAGAGTGATTTTATTGTAGCTTTTCAGGATGTGGTCCAAACACCAGTTCCGGACAAGCTGCTTTTACGTCTTTCTAAAGCTGTAACGTCACATAAGCCCATAAATGGTTAGAGGAGGTGGAGTTAGGGTTTCCAACGTCAAGCAGGATCAAAGGCACCTTTACGGAAAGTGGATAAATCGTTGAAGAAAAAAAAAAAAAACCCAAGTCAAAAACTCCCCACAAATGAAAAACACATTTGTGGGCTCAGAGCAAGTGATTACTCACCGAGGAAATGGAGAAAGTTAATCTACTCATGTTCACTGATGTGGCGTCGCTGTGCCTTCAGGCAGTTTGCTATTATGTCAGCTTGCTTGTTTTCCTTTCCAGTTTATTGATTATTTATAGTTAATTATCCTTAAGTTGTATAGAGGGGAAAAATAGCTAAACTATCAAAATGAGGTAACACTTTAGATAAAAAGCTCTTCATAAACAGCACTTAAACACTGAATCAGTAACATTCAATAAGAATGGACAAGCATAAAAATTTCATAACAACTATATAATCAATGATTCAGTCATTTGTGAATCATCCATCAATGAGGTATAACTGAATACCTGTTGTACATGGGTCACGAGACCAGAATATTGATTTAGAATTAAAAATAATAGCAGACTCACCATCTTAAATGCAAAAGCAGATGTCGAAAAGGAATGAGTGTAACCCTTCTCAAGAATACTTTGTTTAGTGTGTTGCATACAGTCCTTATCTCACTGTTGTTTACTTTTTAGTACTGGAATCTACACTTGGCTTGATGGAGCTGCAAGTTGATTCGGATAAGCCTTGGATTTTCCAGAGGAGCACACCAATAAAAACCTTCCTGACATATTTAATCTTGGACAGTTTTGTATAGGCAGCAACATTAATTTAATACTGTTTATTCACAGTAAATTGAATTATACTGATATCAATATTATTGATAACCTCTCCTTTTAAGAACGGGAGGCAGTTCTCATTCCAGTATAGCAGCCAAAGCTTTAACTAATGTGTTTTTTTTCCTCAAATCAATGTCTTTTATCTTAGGCGAAACAATCAGAATGGCAAACAAGGGCAATTCTGTTATCTCAGCCCCTGCAGGGGTGTGCTAACAATTTTTTTTTGTAGGTACTAGTTTAAAATCACTGGATGATTCCAGTTAGCAGTCTCAGTGTACGTTTCTTTATTACTATGGGTGAGTTGGAGCGGTAACTCAAAGTAGCGCGTTTTGTAAGAGTAGTACTTTTACTGGTGAATATGTTTCCTGCAATATACGTGTATGTTTAGCAGACACTTCTGTCCAAAACAACACACAAACAAACAGCTGTAAGGAAGCAGCTTCCAAGTTCTGCTAGGTCTACGACCATTGAACACAGAATATTTAATGGGGAACAAAGCTATGCAAAACACCATAGAAGCCAGTTCAGAAAAGCTATCCAAATAACACCAAGACAGTCTAGGTGGAACTAGGTTTAAGTAGAAAATTCAGCAGAGTATTATGTGGCACCAAGGGAAACCATGATCAGTGAAGAAAGAGAGCAGGTCGGTGGTAGGACATTGTTAGTTCCTGGAAGAAACTGTGAGGGATTCATTGCAAGTATGTGGTTTGTGGCTATAAGTTAACCAGCCCTAAAAGAGGTCACACAGTGACCTGATGCTGCTTAATCTCACGTCCTTGGGCTAGAATCTTTGAGAAGACACTATAGCAAAGACGTTTCTGGAAACAACCGGGATGTCCCATTCCATTATCTTGGCACGATCTGCAGCATCATGTACAGCACTTTTCACCATTGATGCACTGATGCACCTCGATCAACAAATAAACAGCACTATCATTAGCTGTGGTGATTTGGCTGTTTACTTGCACACTAGTTTCAGTGGTAGGATTCCCTAGTTTACTGTCATGCATGTTTCATAACATCGCTTTTGTAAAACCTACAAATATATTGTAATATTAGATATAGCTATTTTTATGGCTTAATTTATATGTCAGCACTGGAAAAATGTTAGTAAAGTGAACATTTTAATTATTATGGATGGAGACAATATTGCAGTGCACAAGCCATGTTTTATCTCTTGGATGACTGGCTACAGTAGCAATGTGAGAATGTTTTAACCTCTTAAAAGTACTTTCTGGAGGAAAACTATTTTTAAAACTATGCAATGCTCTGTGACGTTGTCTTCCACTGCTGCACCACAAAGCAGAGGTGGGGGCAGTTTGGGGTTGCATGCACAGAAACATCTAAAATTAGTGAGAAAGGGTTACAATACACCTCCATCTAAGAGATCGTCCGTAGTATGAAATTCAGAAGTTGTGATTTAAATAGTTTGTTGAATGCTGAGCCTTGGCTGCTGTTACACATCTGTATCGTGCAGCTGTTTACCTGACTCAATATTTATTCATAACAAGCCATAAACATAACTAGTGGTAAAGAAATTTTTGAACTCCAAACATCATCCATCCACCCATCCATCCATCCATCCATCCATCTATTGTCTACCACTTATCTCAGGTTGGGTCAGAGCAGTCTAAGCAGAAACGCCCAGACCCCCCTCTCTCCAGCAACCTCCTCCACCTCCTCCAGTTATTCCCAGGCCAGTCAAGAGACATCTCTCCAGTGTGTCCTGGGTCTGGCCCGGGTTCTCCTCCCAGCTGAATATACCCTGAGGGAGACATCCAGGACGCATCCTAGATAGATGCCCGAACCACCTTAACTAGGTCCAGTAGGCCCACCACCTGATGGACAGGGTGTGGGGGATGGGTTCAGTATAGATGGGGTGGCAGTTGAAGGCAGGGGCCTCAGCGAGCCGATCGCCGGGGACCAAATCTGGCCCCAAATACCAGCTAATGCAAAATAAAAAATATCTTGAACTCATGCCACTTTAGTATTTTCTAGGTTTTTACGTTACACTTTGCGATTCTCTGTGGGCTTCGCCAATGGCACTATAGTGTTATTCCACATTCTTGGACACACTTGTAGTGGAGGTACTGCCAGTACTAGCCTGGGCCTCCTTTATAGTCGCAAGTTTGCATTACCTAGAATTAACATTTACCTTAAAAAATTAAAATCTTTTAACGTGATATAATATTTTATCGAAAATGTAGTCAGCTGAATGAGACATTTCACTAAAAACTTATGCGTTTTCACATGCAGTTCATACAGTATATGTGTGGCTTAGAATGCACTATTACTTAACTCTGATCATTTAAATTAAGAGTTTCCCACCCTTTTCATGGTGGCAGACCCATCTATGTCGTACCAAAATTTCCCAGACTGGAGGAGTGAGGGGCTGTGCCAGCGGATCGATTTCCCAAGTCTAATAATTCATAAATTCCTTTTTTTCAGACCTGAACGTACAAATGTAAGCAGTCCTAAAAAATTAAAATGTCATTTTATTTATTTGTTTGTTTGTGTGTGTCTTTATGCATTTATTGTTTGTTTGTTAATTTGAAAATTAACTCGACAAAATCCCCAGTGTTCTGCACCCCAGCCAGCACAATTTAAATGATGTAAAGTAGGAATATAAAAAAAGAAATTGTGTTCTCCAGTTTAATCAGTTTCAAGGATACGTGATCGCTTTCACTGAACACTGCGTGAGATTAGCCTTTAATGCCTCCTTGGTACTTATCTAGGACACGCTGGCTAGATGGAGTCACACAGAGCTGCAAGCCACCGAGACAGTGAATGTGTAATGAAACACACACACAAGTACCTTTTGTGGTAAACTTGATTTTTTTTCTTTTACAGTTACAGTTTTGCTCATTATAATATATGGAAACAGCAGCATTTCTGTGCAAGTGTGTGTTTAATTTGTTAATATATTTGGGAATGAGTGATGTGACATTCGCTTACTTTACTATTTGTAAAGTGCAGATTCTTCATATTCTTCCCCAGTGTCTTTTAGCTGACACTGTTCCATTTGCCTTTCTTACAGTAAGTAGGCCACTGTTGGCGCAACAAAAAAGGAAATGGTTTTCCACAATAACAGGTGTGCAGAACAGTTAAACATGGTTTAAAGTTTAAAAGGTTAATAAAACTCATATAAAGGGGATGTTAGCTAACCCAAGCTAAACAGATATTTTTTTCTGCCTACCACTGGGTCTTCATTTGGGAAAGAATAACTAACTGGTGAAGGAGTGCTTTCCTCCACCTGAAATGTACATTTCTATGCTTGGAAACTTCCTCTCTTTTGCCAGCCCAGGTTCGCTAACTGGGTCAATGGCTTGTAATGTGGTAAATCACCGTTTAAAAATGCCATTAAACTGCCTTCATGTACAAAGTCAACGATGGATTTAGTTATTCATTATAATCTGAATATTTAATGGCTACTCTAAATATTGATGACACTGTATTTAGGTTGTTTCAACACTGGAAACGTCCCAGTGGTGTTCTGTTCTGTGCAGTGCCATTTGGTACGTTTTCCAGCCCCACCAGTTCTGATCAAAGTTCTAACTCCTCTTTTTAGTGTTTCCCCTAGATGACGATGGGACTTTCATGAAGATTACCGGCCGGGGGGGGGGGGGGGGGGGCGGGGGGGGGGGGGGGGGGGGGGGGGGGGGGGGGGGGGGGGGGGGGGGGGGGGGGG
>JAODJX010000136.1:6340488-6357777 GCA_026776945.1 Isichthys henryi | reverse complement strand
CCCCCCACCCAGCACAGTGGAATGCATTAGGAGTTTCCACATTGAAATTAAGGAACCTGGTCCTGGTTTACGAGTTTCTGGGCTCGACCTGGGACTTTTGTAGCTCCTGGACACTTTAGTGTGTCTCTCTCACGCCGTACAACAGGAACTGGAACCTTTATACTAAATAAGCATGGGAGACGCAAACAGTTCTTAGGGTAAACTGCACACATAAATTCATATGAAATTACGCCGTCACACCATAATTACAGAGGATAAATAAGCTGTTTTGTTAGGTATTCGTTATTGAGGGGAATCAACCCGCAACACGTTCATGATTCTGATTAACTCTGGCCAGCAGATCAATCTTTCATTTTCCACAGAATAAAAAACAATGTAATCCCACTCATAAGTATTGGCAAGTTTTACCGCTAATATTAGTTGTTTAGTTATCAAAGTTTCCAATGCAGATTTATGGAGACACAAGCAAAAATATATATTAGTTGATGCAATAAATGTAATTGGAGTACAAAAATAATTCTATCTGCTCAATTTTTGCTCCATCTCTTTTTCTGCACTTTCACATGACTTCCAAGTTAGCGCTGGTGCTAATGGTAAATTAATCAGCAAGCTATCCTTGTAAGTGCCTCCCCAGTGACTCTTGTTTAAACGAAAAGTTCCTAGTCTGGAGTAGGTACTAAAAAAGGTTCTGGAACTTCCTCTGAGGAACTACAGTCGGGCCGAATTCCTACGGTGAGAGCACAACAAAAGTCCCTGGTTCTGGAAAAAGGTTCTGGTTTCAGCAGTATGAAAGTATGAGAGTTCCTCATCATAATCAGTCACACCAGACTTGGATAGGATATGAACCACCCAATTAGGGTCTGTAGAGAAAATCACCCATTTTTTGAGAACCTTTAACCTTCCCATAAGGAATATCGACATCACTAAAACAGGTTACCTCAGGTATTCTCTATTTTCTATTTGTTCTACTGAGAAAAAATGCTTCTACTAAGTTGTTATCTTCCAAACCAGAGTCTGTCAGGCGGCTGGTAGGTTGAGTGACAGGACTATACATGTGGCATACGGAACAACATTCTGACAGCACGTACTTGCCTTTAGTGATGCAAACCCCTCACATCTGCAAAGGGCACGTCAATATCTAGATAAATTCAATCAATCAACCTCACTGTCAAGTCAGACGCGATTTGTCTAAACGCTACGTATTATCATTGCTTTCGAAACCTACTTGACTTTTAGTGGCAGCTGGTATGAATAAAGTCATAGAATGAATGTTTAGTTTCACCTGTAGCTGGGAAAGAGGCTCAGGAGACAGTGGTGCAGGAAAAAATTGTTGCTTGCCTGGTTTGCCTGCCTACTAGACATATCACACACTCTTTATGTCAAATTTCCGCTTCCTCCCTTCCTCTTGCTGACAGATGAGTATGCCAACATATGACTGTCATCCTTACACTCCCGAAAGGTAATTCTGGTATAGAAATACTTAATTGTCCCAAGTATAGAGGTGAAATTTGTCCAAGCTACAGTGACCTGTTACAGGATCCAGAAGATGTCGTCATCTATCCACTTACTGCATATAAGCTCCTGATGTTTTACAGACTACATGGTGCATGACAATCATCTGCTGATGCTGATCAGTGTGAGAATAGGGTTGGAGGGGAAGACACTTCAGCCAATGAAGGTAGTGTTGGTGGAGGGTCTTACATCTACGAACCACACAGCATTTAATTTCTAAGCCCTCACTATTTCTTAAAGCATGCAGCGATTGACAGGACAAAGTAATCCCACCCACTCCTTCCCAATCTCCAACCTTCTCAATATTTCATGCATAAGAAGTCAGTGGGTATATCTAGAATTATGGAGAGTTAGTCAAGCTGTACTCTAGTGCTTGAGTAAGAGTAGATAACATGGTACCCATATTTGCTCCAGTCAGATCTGTGTAGAAATCCTGCAGGAGCTACAACAAACAGACCAGTCTAAAGGGGATCCAGATGGGCAGGGACATGCCCAAGACCCTTTAAATGAATTTAAAAAGGCCAAGAAACCTTAAAGCATCCATAGAACAAAGAAACTTCATGGTCTCATCAGGGGCTAAAAATGTGCTGAAAGATGTCAGGCTAGAAGGCTGAACTTATAAATCTTTGTTATCTTGCTTTGTGTGTAGCCTAACCCTACTTCTCTGCTGGTTAGTCATGGTCAGATACCAGCACCAGGTTACCAGTCTGGTACCGTTGCTTACCGATCATCCACTTGCGACTCAGTTTTCCTTATTGCAACCCTCTGTAGCTCACACTGCTGTATTCAAACATGTATTGAGTGACTTTAAAGTGATAGGTTGCTTTTTGTAAGATTTGAATGTTATAGCACTTTGTACTTGTACGTTCTAAAGTAGTTTTAGAACCAGGTCCTTTTTACTTTTATTGGAGTAGTATTTCACTGATCACTTTTACTTGAGTAACAATATGGTGTGATTGTATTTTTAAGTATGAAACTGAAAACTTTCCATCACTGAGCACAGCTGCCAAGATACTGAATCATGACAGAGATTTTGTCCCCACAAAAAGAGGCAACTTCCAATCTATTACAATACCCCCTAAAGGTGAACATTTCGCCAGTTTCATCATGTTTTTCAGCTTGACTGAACAGAATAAGTCATTAGAAAATGAATAAATGACATGGGCTTTATGGAATTTCTTAATTACTGAGTCGGTTCTGTCACGATAAACGGAGCAGAAAGACCAGGATCCAGGTATGCAAGCCGATAAGCGCTTTATTCTAAGAAACCAGACAGAGGCACCAGAAGGGACAGGCGAGAGGCAGGGTCGAAAAACAAGCAAGGAGGTCGTTAGCCGGGGAGTCAGTCCTACGAGGAAAGACGAGACAGGAACACACGGGGGTACGGGAACGAGACGAGCCGGGGCAGGCAGGGTAGTCGGGTCAGGTGCGGGAACGGGTCTGGAACGGGAGAGAGAGAGAGGTAAGGAGAGGACACGAGGCAAACAGGCAGGGTTCAGAAGCAGGGTAAGACAATGGACAAAAGAGTGCTTAGTAAGGCTTCGATACATCAGCGCAATACTTCGCGTCGGACTGGTGACTTCTAGCTGGTCTTATCCCAACCCTGTTACTCCCAATGAGCTGCAGCTGGGGGTGTTCGCCTGTGTGGGCGTGACAGGTTCATTCAAGAGATCAGTTTCATTCTTAGTATTTGAATCTTCACAGTTTCTTTCCTTAACTTTCCCTATGTCTTCTTTGTACAAATATCATATGGAATAGTTTCGGAATGTCATTGATGTCCATTATTACTGCTGCATACTTGCATTTCTGTCAGTGTGAAGTTTAACCCTAAATGCTAGATGCTGGACTTATGGAAATTAGACACAGTAGCGCAATCACTGATTTCTGAGACTGATGTCCGATTATTATATTGCCGTACTCTAGACCTCCTAGTATCCAAAGAAGCAAAGAATAAAACCATACCCACAATCCTGTGATGTTTGAAGCTCGGTAGGTCGGTGATAGGGCCCTTGCCTATTGTTTGGACATTTGTTCCCAGTCAGACATACAGAGAGCAGCCAGATTACCTTTTATTTCGCTTGAATGGCGAGCAGTGCTGCTCAGTGGCTATTAGCTTTAATTTGAAACTATATTTTATAGGGTACAATTAACATAAAGTATTTATTTAATTATGTCATCCAAATGTGCTCTTGCAGTAGAAGAATGCCAGATATTTGCTACAGAGGACCCTTGCAGCAGCTAAGAAACAGTATGTACATAAGTTGGGGACTGAATCTTCATGCTAAGGACTGCATGGGATAACGGATTACAGAACCTCACCAGCTATTCGGCTACAATGCCTGGTTTGAGTGTCGCAGCTTGGATGTGAGGGACACGACGGTGTCTCCAGCTCACGGAACTGCTCAGAAGTCTTTAAACAGGTTGAGGCTGGCAAAGCTGTTGGTCCTGACAGCTTCTGCTCACGTGTCCTGAATGCTTGTACCGTGTAGCTGTCTTACATGCGTACCGACATCTTCAACCTGTCCTTGACTTTGTGCCTCAAGAAGACCTCAGCTGTGCCTCTATAAAAGACAGCAAGTGTTTCTTGCCTTAACAACAAGCATCCCATCCTTTTAGCCTCAGTAGTCATATAGTGTCTGAAAAAACTGATCATGTTGCGTCTTACCTGCAGCATTCCCCCAACCCTATACTCATTCAAGTTTGCATTCCCGCATAACAGATCTGTGGATGACGCCGTCTCTTTTAACTTGCATGCTGATCTGAGATAAGAACTCCTACGTCAAGGTGCTGTTTATTGACTACAACTCAGCTTTTAATGCCATTGTGTCATCCAACCTAACGTTAATGTTACGAAACCTCGTGCTGAGCAGCTATAGAATACCCAGTAGGGCTTTTCAAATCTGGCCTTTGATTCCAAATCCAGGCCTTGTTTTCAATTCTCGCAGCCAGTTAGTTTAATAATTACTGATTCTGAGCAGAAGCTTCACACCTGGTTCCCAGGTAAAGGAAGGCTGGAAAATCAGCAGTGCTCAGACCTTGAGGACCGTGATTTGAAGAGCCCTGATATACAGGCTCGATACAATCAGGAGTACAGAAGAGGGAGATTAAAATTCAAAAAGACACCGAGTATCCATTCAACTTTGGTCACATTGATGATTAAGATGATTAAGGGCAGATGTATACATATGAAATTAAATGAGGTAAAGCTGCTTCTGCTAACATTTTGGCAGCACAATGACCCAAAATGCTAGGCTAAAGCTACACTGGTGTAGCTTAAGAAGAAAGTGAAGGTAATTGAGCGGCCTAGTCAAAGTCCTGACTTGGATCAGATAGAAAGTCTGTGGCAAGACAAACATTTTTGTCCATCAACCATCTCTGACAGAGGTTGAGTAATTTTGCCAAGACGATTGAACAAAATTGCACCACCCATGCGCAAAGCTAGTAGATATTTACCCAAAAACACTTCCAGCTGGGATTGCTGCCAAAGGTGCTTCCACTAAGTATTGATTGGAATGGGGGGGGGTATTATGCAGTCAAAATGTTTCTATGATGTTTTAATGTTTTTTTCTGACATTTATCTTTTTATACCTGAAAGAAAAAACATTCTTGCTAAACTGTTATATTTCAAATGCATCTATTGTCATAGTCCTTTGTATAATTGTCCCTTGGTATCTATGGGGGATCAGTTACACGGGGATACCAAAATCCGGAGATGCTCCAGTCCCTTTTATAAAATGGCATAGCATTTGTGCATAACCTACATAGATCCTCCTGGATATCTTACATCTAGAATAATAGAATGTAAATGCTACGTATATATATTTGTCATACTGTATTTTTAGGAAACAATGACAAAGAAAATATTCAAATGTAACCATTGTATCACATATAGATTATATAATTATAATATAAATTTATTTACACTCTCTCTTTATTCTCACTTCACTCGCATGGATTTAATGTGGTGCTCAGCGCGGCAAATTCAAGCTTTGCTCTTTGAAACTAGGATTTATTTTTTCAAACATCTCTGATCCACAGTTGGTTCAATCTGCGGACATGGAAACCACAAAGAGAGAAGGCAGACTGTACATCAGGGGGATGCTGTTAACCGCACGGAGGTGCTTAATATCAGTACAACATATACACATATTTACATAATGTGCACGAAATGTACCGACCACCAGAAAGTCAGGGAAAACATCTTGAACAACTTAAATTGACTGGTGGAGGATATTGAGCCTATTGCAAATCTTTGTTTGCGGCATATCAGTACACACCCTGTTTTTCTGTGAATAATAAGTGAACTCGGAATGAACTCCTTACTCGACATTGGTTGTCTTATCTTCTTTTAGCTCCTGGAAAAGTATCCCTTCAGCAGATAGAAAGACTCTAAAATGCATTTGTTACAGACAGGTCACCATGGTGGGCTGACTTAGTGCAAGGCCTTCATAATCACACTACTGACAAATAATATATAGCACAATATCCATTACACCCTGGTTGCTTGAACTACCAATTGACCCACAGATAGCCAGTTAGACTTGCTACTCGCAAATTAGCTGCAGTTGGCAATGAAGACTTCTGGCATAATCAGTAACCAGAGTACTAGTGTGATCTAGGTAATATATCACCCATAGGTTATTTTTATGCTGAAGGAAAGCAAGCTAGATATATTAATCTGGTCCTTAAGTAGATATCACTACACTGTAACACTGTGGATCCAGTGGTCAGACTGAAGAAGTGGCCAGCGTGTAACCTTGTGGAGCCAGTGGTCAGACTGAAGAACTGGTCAGTGTGTAACCTTGTGGATCCAGTGTTCAGACTGAAGAAGTGGTCAGTGTATAACACTGTGGATCCAGTGGTCAGACTGAAGAAGTGGTCAGTGTGTAACACTGTGGATCCAGTGGTCAGACTGAAGAAGTGCTCATTGTGTTACCTTGTGGAGCCAGTGGTTAAGGCAGGAGAGTGAAAAAATCTGCCACATTAATCAGTTATACAGTTAGCAGTTTTGAGTATTATTTGAGATATTACATGATATTTTGAGTTGACACCTTTGCACAGTTAACTGCAGGACTAATCACAACTGGATTTCCCTTGAGTTCTGTGTGAGGTTAACTTTCAGAGGAACATTCCCATAATGTGGAATTATTGCAGTATTGGTAACACCCTTGGATTCAGAGCATTTAATACCTGAGATGTTTCTATCCAGCAGAACTGATGAAACCAGACAGAGCGCTGTCTATAAAGTGTATCGTCTACGTGTTGGTGTGCATGTTTTTGCACAAACGAACACAACCGAGACTTAGGCAACCGATTTGAGAGAGCACAAACAAGTTGACATATTAAAAAAAAAAAAAAAACATCATTGTTTGCTCATTAAACCTGAACTTGTAAAGCCTGGGCTTTTGGGGCTGTTACAGAGGACTGAGTGTTCAAATGAAAGCGGTCTTTGCTTTGTCACGTGTAATTTGTCCACGTTTGATACTTACAGCACCTCCTTGAGATGAATTCTTAGAAGTGATTAAGAGAAACTTCACTTAATGTGAGTTGATTTTGTCAAATTGCAGGCAAGACACTCAAAACTAACTGTAACTAGTAAAATTATTGATTCTGCAGCTTATTTATCTTTCATTGGAGCTGCAATTGACTTTTCTACTCATATTGTGTAACCTTAAGACCCTAAAGATGACCTGCTCATGCATGAAGGAGCCTCACCAGAAAGCCTGTCATACGAGAGAGACGTGTGCTTTAATCAGAACTTTATCTGCTTGTTGGCTGTCCTGCTCTAACACTGTCCCATTTGGTCTGATTCCAGAACATGCCCCTCCCCCCACCTCTACTTACTACCACTGCAGCCAGCACATTGGGTTAATGTACCACTAGAAGGTTCTGTAACCCTGCTGTGAAAGGCTAACATTGGCTGGATTTTGGGGGAGGGGGGGCTCTCAGGAGGGTTGGCCTAGGGAGTTGCCTCTGTGTTGGGGATTTATAAGCTGCCCCCTGGGCTGGACGTTAAGAATTGCATGATCCTCCAGCACTGACCATTCAGCAGCAGGTTGTGAAGCTATGGGCGTCGCATACAGCATTCGAGAGTAAGTGCTCACCTGGGACTGCTACGAAAAAAACTATGGAGATATAAAACTTTTACTTTTGCAATGGGACACAATGGAAGTTCTTCGCATATATATTTCATAGATTGCTTACAGCAGACTTTAAGACATGATTCGAAACTGACAGTCATCATTTGCAAAAAACATTTGCCATCGTATTCTGGGGTATGAGTTGGCGATAGCTGGCTAGAAACCATCACTCAAGAAGATGTTCAGGTAAATTCCGAGAGGAGTGTGTGGTTTTTCAGAATTTAATTGTCCAGGGACGCTGTTTTGGTGGAAATGGGCTCGCTTCAGAATTACAGGGCAAGTTACATGTACCTTACATTGACAGACTTACTTTACAGGATTTTTTTTTTTTAAGTTCCACTGTAATGTATCTGAGCCCACAAAATTTGCCGCTATTGTGATGCATAAGCCTACTCGGAAAGATTCGATAAGCGTGTCACTGCAGTCGACGTGAGATACTTCCGATGAGGGAAATGTCTGTGTCTGTGCTTATCGTTCCTCTGACTCCCCGTTTAGGGTGGACCACCTGTACACTTTCTTTGTCCCATGGTCACTGAACGTGAATGGAAAAGAGGCCAGACGAAGAAAGTTCATCTCAGTGAAGGAAGATCCATTAAACCTGATGGACAGCCTCTTCAACAAGCCCATCCACAAGAGCTGGGAGGTAACTTCAAACAGATGCACAACTATTAGTGATGGTATCTGAGAACCAGCTCCAAATGCTTGCTTCCTCGTGTTTCCCAAACGAATTACCTTTAGAACAGATTTTCAGAAGCTAGACCTCCTTCTCTTATACACATTTTAAATGGAATTATTGATTATTTACCTGTCCATCCTCCTAACCAGTTTCTTCAATAACGCCAGTTGACCTTGGACCCCCAGAGGTTTTTTTTCTCCCTACTTGGGAGTTTTGTTTCCTCTCCTCCTGTCATCTATCTTTCTTTGTTTCATTTCTTTGTCTTCCCTTTTCCCTGTTTTTGTATTCTTTTGTCTTAATGATGCTGTATATCTTAATGATGTCTGACATCATCGTATCGCAACACATCCATGTAAAGCACCTTGGAGCAATTCTATTGTGAATGGTGCTATTTAAAAATAAATGCAGTTGAACTGATTTGAATTATCCTACTCAGGGCTGTTTGGGGGGGGGCGGGACTGGTACCTATCCCAGGGAGGGCACAGTGCTGCAGTACACCCTGCATCCTTGGATAGGATGCAAGTACAATGCAGGGCACATGCACACACAATCACACACAGAATTTTAGGAAGCCAGTTAGCTTAACTGCATACTTTTGAGTTGTGGGAGGAAGCTTTTGCTGAGAATATGCAATCTCTGCACATGCAGGGTGGAAGCAGGATTATTTACCCACATTGCATGTAATTTTACAGTAAACACTGATATTTGCAAAAAACAAAAACAAAACCTGTATAGCCAGTTTATACTAATGTTACTGTTCTTGTAAAACATTCCCTCTCCAGTTCTAGCGCAGCTGAAGCAAGTGTTATTTTCGAGGAAATGAAACTTAAACAGAGATTCAGACAGCCAATAGGGTTTGTGTGGGTAGTCGTGGGACTGGCCAATGAGGTTCATTTGGGGAGAACTTAAATGTAGTAGCGTTGGTGTCACACTGCACAGAGCAGTGTTTTAGGTGAAGAATAGAACCACCACCAGCCATGAGACCGTTGCCAAGGAACACCAAAATTCTATTTTTTGCCAAACATTGCACGGAACCCTACGTACAGGTGGGTAGTTAATCAGCTGTCAGTCTTGTTGAATATGAAAGAGGGAACAAAATGTGAACTTAATATTTTAATAATGGTTGCTTGAAAGATGAATGGGTTCCCACCTGCAAATCATGCTGCTGTGTTCGAGAGGGAGTTAGATAGTCAGATTACTGTCTAGGGGTGAAAGGTATTTGGCAGCTGCCCCAGTGTTCAGCTTCATTGTGAGTCATGAAGTAATAAAGGGAGAGATCAATGTTCATGGTTCCTGAATTCAGAAAATGGAAGGATTGTGCTTCTTTTAAAATCTGCCCTGGGTGCTTTGGAATCGCATTTAATTAATTTCCTCAAAAAACAAATATTTATTATTCTTATTATTACTATTAGTAGTACTAGTTGTAGTTTTATTATACATATTTTCTGTGTTGCAAAAGGAGTTGGAGTAATTAAGTCTTAAATTTAAAATATGACTGACTCTCCATACTCATACCATTTGGTTATAGATAAATTTTGTTTATCCATTAAACTTTATGTTGGGATGCTAGTGTCAGCTTTGAATTTTCATACCAACTAAAGGTGCAGGACAGGTTTTTAAAGTCTTCTAGTTAAACCATATCGATGTCTGATAATATACACTGAATTTGAAATTCTTTCATTCTTCACTGTGAATCTGAAGGCAGAGAGGAAGAGATGGGAGAGTTTTGACCATACATTTGGAATGAGCTCCCGTTTGACTGATTGGTCATGGTTGTTTCTCCTCAGATCATCACAGTCCATGAGACAAAGCAGAGGCAGAGTGTATGCAGCTCTGAAGAGGAGGAATCTCACGGGGACGACTTGGACGATTTTCTTCTTCCAGAGCTGATTGACCGCAGCGACCTGCTGGATGAAGTACAGTGTCAGAAGGTGAGTTTGAAGGGCCTGTTGGTTGGCTGCCAACATCCAAATTCTCAGGGCTGCCAACTCTCATGCATCTGGTGTGACACTCCCGCTTTCAGACTCTCACGCTCACGCAAGAAATCTTAGGGCAAATCTATATTATTTCATTATAAACCTAACATTTGCTCAGCGAAAGCGCTGTGGTTGTTTGCAAACCCTACATACTATTTACAAGGTAACAAAAGTATCACATACATGCAAATGAGTGTGTAGACTTGTCTCAAATTCAAAATCTCACTGCAGCCAGGTGATCAGTTGGCAACCTTGCATAGCAAAAAGCTAAAAAGGGAATGTTCTGACATACTGAGGCTAATTGGAGTTGCTAAATTGCCTGTAGGTGTGCATGCGTGAGTGAATGGTGTGTGAGTGTGGCCTGTGATGGGCTGGCCCCCCATCCTGGGTTGTTCCCTGCCTCGTACCCATTGCCTCCGGGATAGGCTCCGGACCCCCCGCAACCGAGTAGGATGAGCGGTTTGGAAAATGGATGGATGGATGGATGGGAATGTTCTGACCTTTTGACCCTGGTGTCCCCTAACATGTGAATCTTTCTGCCTTATTTATGAAGTTGCTTAAAACACCAGAATGTTAGGAGAACTTCTGATCAGACGAGGTAGCTCATTAAGTCTCAATCTCTCCATTTTCACAGCTAGCCAATCACCTGCCAGCACGGACTCAGGGGTATCCATGGCGACTGGCCTACAGCACAGCTGTACACGGCACAAGCTTGAGAACACTCTACAGATATCTGTCTTTACTGGACAGTCCTGTGCTGCTCGTTATCAAGGACATGGGCAATCAGGTACCTTCCACACCTATGTTAATAGCAGTGTTTCCCAATCCGGTCCTTATGGACCCACAGACAGTCCACGGATTTCTCACCTCTCAGCTTTGGTAGGGAGCAAAATCATGGACTGTCTGGCAGGGAGCTTGGAGAGAACAAAAATGTGGACTGGCTGTGGGTCCCCAAGGACCGGATTGGGAATCACTGCCAAAAGTATAAATCCTGGATCGGCCCAGCATGCACATGACTGGCTTTGGGCTATTCTTTCTCAGAATGGCGTGTTGGGTTTGGCAGCAGAATTTGACACTTTTTTTGCTTCTCTCTCTTTTTGCTTCTCTAAGGTGTTCGGCACATTCTCCTCTCACCCCTTCAGAGTCAGCAACTGCTGCTACGGCACAGGAGAAACGTTCCTGTTCAGCTTCAGCCCTGATTTGAAGGTAGCTCTGCCCCTCCTCTCCCTCTACATGTTCTCAGTACGTTACTTCTCAGTAGGATGGGAAGCTTATTTTCCCCCCCTCCCAACACACCTGCATGCAAAAGACTCAACTGACGGCAAAACTCTCTGGCAGGTGTTCCGCTGGAGTGGGGAGAACTCTTACTTTGTGAGGGGGCACTGGGACTCTCTGCAAATAGGAGCAGGAGGGTGAGTGTTAGTTCACCTAAACACCCGTCCTAGGTATGCTATCAGGTGCATCGCTGAACAAGAAGTTCTAAGCTATAAAGATGTGTTCTGTTTTTAGCTAAGGAACAACTCAGAATTGATAAAGAAATTAATGTACTGGTTTTGTATGAATAGTTACTGTACACATACACACACAACCGGATATTAGGTTATATTACGTTATGTTAGCATTTGTGTTAGTGTCTTGATTGATGCAGTATTTTCCTCCGTTGTCCTCTAGGGGGTGCTTTGGCTTGTGGCTGGATGCTGATCTATGCCGCGGTTCCAGTTTCCCTTGCCAAACCTTCAACAACCAGCCTCTCTCCTCCAAAAAAGACTTCACAATCCAGGACCTGGAAGTGTGGACCTTCAGTTCAAGAGAGATTTGACTGTACAGAGTCTCACCTACCTTAAGAGTTTCTGGGAATGAACCAGAGGACAGAATGCGGATGTGGACAAACTACGCTAGAACTACTAGCTGCTGAACCACATCCTGGCATGCATCAGAATCTGCGCCGCGACAGAACATATTCTGTTTAGGCATGGAGAAAGAGGGCATCCCCAGTGCCCTACCTCAGAGCATCATATACTGTAATGACTTTGCATTCCTGGAGCATCTGGGCTTCAGAAAATTACTGTATTCCAGCCACAGGTGTATCTTGTGTATTTGAAAAGTGTCTCTGAGAGGAGTGGTTTACAGACACAGCAGCCAGGTGGGGGTCCCCTCTTTCATATCATTTCCAAGGACATCAATTTTTTAGAAGCATTCACCTTTAAATATACAGCCTTTTCACAAGCCTTTTTTACATTCAAAATATAATAATTATGAAAAAGCAGTTTTTTAAAATTTTGTATTCTTTTCATGTTTGGTCAGTTTTTAAAGATATTTTAAATTATTCCAAAGTTGAGAAGAGTTTATGGGTGTATGATGTGTGAGTGATCTTCGTGTTTCATGCTGCTATGACGGTGCTGGCACTGTTTTTGCAACCTTGTTTCTAAAATGATCGTAAACTACATGTTTGTCTCTACGATACATTAAATTTACCTATTAAACCCTGATGAGGGTTTCTATTCAAGGTCTGTAAGCTGTTTTTCTTTGCATAACCATAAAATCATTCTAACTTACATCCAATCATTTCACATGACTACTCATCCAGTATAGAGTCCCAGTGCATGAGGAACCTATCTCACTAGTGAAGGGCACCAGGCCTTTGAACAGGCCGGATGCCTCTCTGCCGAAGACACTTGCATACTATTGCCCAGAGTTGGAAAGTTCAGGTTCAAAAAGTACAAATCCAGACCAAGATTTTGTGTTAACCATCCAACTGAACATAAAAAGTAACATTCACAGAGTAATCACTTGGTTGATTGAAACAAAATTTTGGTCAGCATTTGTGCTTTCTGAATAGGAAATTTCCACCTCTGCTATTGTCCATTTTGTAAACAACATTTCACCTAAGTACATGTTTTTAAAATTCCGGGGAAGACCGGAGTGCACAGAAGAAACCCACATAATCACAAGGAATGTTAGGGTTAAGGTTAGAGTCCGAGCTTCTCAAACATACTGAGGGATTTACACATTTTACCCTGGATCTCTGAGGCTGCCCAATAAGCAGATATACTGCCCAACTAACATGTGTGCGAAATTACATCATCCACAAGTCTGGCTGTTTAAGAATATGAACAGTACGGACAAAATTATTGGGACACACCTCTTAATTATTGAATTCAAGTGTATCATTCAGACCCATTGGCAGAGGTGTATAAAATCAAGCACCCAGCCATGCAGTCAGGTTTACAAACATTTGTGAAGGAAAGGTTCATTCTGAAGAGCTCAGTGAATTCAAAGATGGTACTGTCATAGGATGCCACCTTTGCAATAAGTCAGTTGAGGTGAAATTTCTTTCCTGCTACATATTCCATGGTCAACCATAAGTGGTATTACTGCAAAGTGGAAGTGTTTAAGAATAACAGAAACTCAGCCACGAAGTGGCAGATCGGGTAAAGTAACAGAGCAGGGGGGGTCACTGAGTGTTGAGGTGCATATTGAGTATAAGTCGCCACTCAATAACCGCAGAGTTCTAAACTACCTCTGGCATTAACTCCAGCACAAAACTGTGAGCTGAGAGCTTCATGGAATAGGCTTCCATGGCTGAGCAGCTGCATGCAAGCCTCACATCACCAAGCGCAATGCCAAGTGTTGGATGGAGTGGTGCAAAGCACGCTGCACTGGACTTTGGAGTAGTGGAAATGTGTTCTGTGGAGTGACAAATCACGATTATCTCTTTGGAAAGCCTGATGGATGAATCTGGGTTAGGCAGATGCCAGGAGAACGTGACCTACAATTCTACCACCTGTAAAGTTTGGTGGAGGAGGGATAATGGTATGGGGTTGTTTTTCAGGCTAGGCTCCTTAGTTCCAGGGAAGGGAACTCTTCATGCTTCAGCATACAAAGACATTTTGGAGAATTCTATGCTTCCAACTATGTGCGATCAGTTTGGGGAAGGTAATTTTCTGTTCCACTATGACTCTGCCCCAGTACACAAAGCAAAGTCTATAAAGACGTGGTTAGGTGAATTTGCTGTAGAAGTACTTAACTGGAGCCCTGACCTCAACCCCATTACCCAGGTTTGGGATGAATTAGAACGAAGATTGTGGGTCAGGCCATCACGTCTAACATCAGTGTCTGATCACAAATGCTCTTTTGGATGAATGGGCAACAATGAATGAATGAAATTTATTGTCATTATACATTCAGGACAATGAAACACTGTTTTGCTACTCTCTGGTCATTAAAAGGTACCAGCAAAGACAACAGAAATATCAGACACACTCCAAAATCTTGAGTGGCAGCTGTTATAGCTGCTGTTATAGCTGTTATAGCTGCAAGTGGGGGGGGGGCAACTCCATATTGATGCCTGTGGATTTATAATGGGATGTCATACAAGTTCCTGTAGGTGTGATGGCCAGGTGTCCCAGTACTTTAGTAAACATGAAAATAGTTTTGTTCACATATTCAACAGTATTTGAAATATAATTATTAGCTTTTATGAAATTTTCATTGCACAAATTGAGGAAAATGTAAAAATACCAGTGAAAGAAGTAAAACGATGTTCATTTTCAGTGGTTTCCCATTTTACTTAGAAGGTCGTAAACTGTAATTCCTTTGCCCTCTTCCTGTGGGTGGGGATTTGGACATTGTTTCTTTGTCAGCACTTCCCACTTTCTGTTACTGACAGTTAATCTCATTGTACCGATAAACTGCCAGGCTTGGACATGACCGGGACTTTGGAATGCAGCTGTGTAGGAGGAAAAAACATGCCTACATCAGTCCCCACGACAGCCCAATGCTTGTCAACACGAAGACACTGAAACCAGAGCAACGCCATTTCTTATTTTAGCTTATATAAATATATACATGAAGAATAACGTAGTGCAGTGACAGCAATATCACATATGAGCTATGGGGTCATGAGTGTCATGAAAACCTAACAACTGTTGTTTGCATATAGAGTTGCACACCCCCTCTCACCACTTCCTAAATTCTTCACAGGTATGAACTAATTAAGCAAGATTGTTAAAAATCTGGCAATGCAAACTCACTGAAGGAGAACCGCAGCGCAGGTTGTAACCGAGGTGTGTAACCAGAACTAGTGAGAGTGTGAGGTCAATACAGTCCTACATCAAATAACTAACATTTTTTCTCACAATCAGATTTAAGCAATTTAATAAACGCTGGATTTCACAATTCCCCAACGGTTGCATCTGCTGGTTCCTTCCCATAAATCCTACTGGCTTGCCAGTAAATAGATCACATGCCGCTGAGCATTTCCTTAGCTCACATTGCAAGTGATACGATCTATATTCAAAGCACAATATTTCACCATTACTGGCATAAAGGGTTTCGTTTTTTAAATTCAGCCGCCAACTATAGCCAAGAAGAATCCTTGCATAACAACCGTCCCTACACAGTTGCCCCAGAAACACAAGATTTGGAAAAAACTATAAAATACGGCAGATAAAGTGTTCACACCCCTGTTAAAATGCCAGGTTTCTGTGGTGTAAAAAAATGATGGTATATCATTTCAAAACATTTCCCACCTTTAATGTGACCTATTACCTGTACAATTCAATTGAAAAATAAGCAAATCTGTTAGGGGGGAAATGTAAAAATACCAAAATACATACAATAAGCAGGTTGCATAAGTGTGCACACCTGTAACTAATACTTTGTTGAAGCACCTTTTGATTTAAATACAGCATTTTGTCTTTTTGGGTAGGAGTCTATCAGCATGCAGCATCTTGACTTGGCAGTATTTGCCCACTCTTCCTTACAAAAGCGCTCCAAGTCTGTTAGACTGCAAGGGCATCTCTTGTGCATTGCCCTCTTCAGGTCACCCTGCAGATTTTCAATTGGATTTAGCTCTGGGATCTGACTGGGCCATTCCAAAGCTTTAATTTTCTTCTGGTGAAGCCAAATAAATAAAACCTCATAGAGGAGTGAGGGACAAAACAGATTATGTATACTGGATGTAAATTAACCCGAAACAAGTGAGTGTTATGAGCTGTAACCATGGGGGAATTTGTACTTGAGAGAGGACCTCTGGTGGCAGAGAAGGGAAGTGCGTACATGACAGAACTCCACTTTTGGCAGGCAGAAGGCAAAGCCTGAACCCTTTAATATGCTGATCTGCCTCTGGGTTTAAAAGCAATGGAAGTTACATGTTTGGTTGAGAATAGGGCCTACTGGCATATTGATGACCATGAGCCTCTCTATGTTACGCAAGAATTTCACAGACTGGTAAAACTTGCTAAACCGGGGAAATCAGGGACGAGGCGGTCCTGATGGTAAAACATCTCAACAGAGGGCGCGGACATTTCTGCCGGGGGGGGGTTAACATCGTGTGTCTAATAACTTCTTTTGAAATGGAGGTGCTGGTCCATCTGTCTGGGGGAAATCCCTAATGTACAATATCCCCATCTGGGATCCCTCAATACACCCCAAGTCCATATCCTAGACCCTTCCAAGTTCACCGGGTAGTACAGTCACCAACCCCATTGCCTGGAGTCCAATGGAGGATACAGGCGTGTGATTGGGGCAAAACACATTTCCCCTGCCAAATTCAGAGGTGGGGAAGAATGACAGACTGGACTGAAATTCAAGGGTATTATACAATAACAGTGACTCAATAAAATGCAACAGTGTTCCAAATGATGATGAAATGCATTGGCTACCTTTTCAAGTGACATTTCTTGTAAGATCAGTCTCTGGATATGTCTGGAACACTGCCTGGTGAACACTAGTTTAATAAATCCGATCTCATCTGCATATGTGAAGTCAAGTAGAGAGACACTGGTCTCAAGATAGCTTCCTGCAAACGGGAGAGTATAAGATATGAGGGGGCATTTTGAGGGGGGATTTACACATACTAGAGATTTAAATAAATCCTACATTGTTGAAAGGAATAAGATGAATAAATCCATCCATCCATCCATCCATTTTCCAAACCGCTTATCCTTACTGGGTCGCGGGGAGTCCGGAGCCTATCCCGGAA
>JAODJX010000136.1:6316627-6330054 GCA_026776945.1 Isichthys henryi | reverse complement strand
TGCTACTAGTAGGTTTTTCAAATTTAAGATCTGATTTAAGTATCTCTGTCTGACAGTGCTCCTTCTCATTAGATTCAAATTTCAAGAGGGGTATTCTCAAAATTGACCTCTTGGCAAAAATATGATTTTTACAGGTCCATAACTTTGAAGTGCTTCCCCTGAGCTTCATTTTAATACGAGATTCTAAAAGAACAGGGAAAAGTGTGCCAGTAGAGCATTTTTCAGCTCTCTAGCATGCTTAGAAGCGAAGATATGATCTCCTGAAAACCCTTACAAATTATATGCGTGATTCGCTAGTGCAAAAAAGGGGGTGTGGCACCCAAATTTGAAAGGGCCATAACTTTGGACTGCATCAGAATTTTTCAATAAAACTTGGGGAATCTTCAGTGTTCTCTATAAGGAACAAAATACCAAGTTTTCATCAAAATCAGGAATGATGCCCATGGAACCCCTGGTTGATTTGGCATGGACTGATCCATTGGTCATGTCTACTGATTTGTGTGGATGGAGTGAATACCGATGTAGGTCAAAAGCTGGGCATGGATGTTCTTGTTGGGAAACATCTGCTCGTCACCTTGTTGTAGCAGTTAGTTCTTTGTGTATGTATTTTTTAGATCAGGGTGGAGTGTGTAATGATCCGTCTTTTATCTCCAGGCCTTGGAGTTCCTCCCATTTCAAGGAAAGGTGAATTTGAAGAATCCAGAACATATCTTTTGTTTGCTGGAGGATTACGGCTCTGATCCCAATAACATTCCAGATGAGCCTTTCTATGTATACTTTGGCCGATGGGTGAGCATTCAGATCTTCCTCGATGGGATCTTAAGCAAGGAGTGTTTGTGGTCATCCAGCTTTGTAGCTTATTGTAGTAATACTTTCTTCTGCCCAAACTACCAACCCACCCTCTGCAGATTGCTGATGGCCAGCGAGTCCTAATTCGCTCCCATAGCGTGAAGACAAGGCATTTTATCGGGAACACCAGCATGGATGCGGGCCTGTCCTTCATCATGGCCAATCATGCTCGTGTTAAAGCCCACGACCTGGTGTTTGACCCATTTGTTGGGACAGGTGAGGTGTCTGATATGAGGGTCAAAGCATCACATTCTTTTTATGATTACAAGCACTGTAGGTGCACAGTGGAACAAAGAGGACAAAACATGATCCAAACAGACAAAAATAAAAATGTGAAATTTTGTTTGTTTCTTTGGTATTTTTAAATATATTTTTTTAAAGTTTGAATCCAAACAAAGGTGATATAATTTCTGTGTATGAGGGAGATGAAGTGGGAAGGGTGGTACATTGTCTGCATATTGGGTCCTGAACACATCAACACTGCAATTCGACAGTCTCTCTAAGTGTCCACACTGCAATCTGTCCTGACATTGACCTGTCTTTCCTTCCACTCAGGCAGCCTGCTAGTTGCATGCTCACACTTTGGAGCATACGTGTGTGGAACCGACATTGATTACAACACAATCCATGGAATAGGTATGCATATATACCGTATATGAGCTCAACTTTTGAGCAAGATTTCTGACGTCAGTGAGAGATGGAACCTATACTGTCTTCTGTTGCATTTCATCATTGCACTACATTATTGGGGGCAGCGTGTGGCCTAGTGGGCTAAGCCTTGGTGCCAGTGATCAGAAGGTCCTGCAGCACCGTGGACACCACAACAGGTGTCCGGCCTTCATAGCCAGCCTACTGTCACCTATAGAGAGGAAGTTGGGGGGGCCGTGAAGAGGATCAATAAAGTATTAGTAATTGTAATAATTTTTTTTTGGCCAAAACTTTTCTCCAAAGAGATTAAAGTACATCTTTACGCTAAGCTAAGTCCCGTACCTCAGGCCAAAACACGCTTCCTTCCTTGAATTTTTCACCACGGTTGTTCTATGTGTGGGTGCATGATGGGGAGCACCTAGACACCCCAGGGCCTGACCATTAGTGTTGTTGTTCCAGGAAAAGCATCCAGGAAGAACCAGAAGTGGCGTGGCCCAGACGAAAATATTCGGGCCAACCTCCGCCAGTATGAGACTGAGAAGTTCTATGTGGATGTTCTGGTGTCAGACTCGTCCAAAGCCATCTGGAGACAGGGGCCACTGTTTGACGCCATCATCACTGACCGTACGCTCATAATCTATGACTGTGAAAGGTGGCATGCTGGCCAATGTTTCTGCTTTTATCCAGTTCTGCAGTTCAATGTTGCCCATTATCAGCTGACTTGCGTGTTTGTTTCCTCTCTTTCTTAGCTCCATATGGTATCCGGGAATCTACCAGGAGAACAGGCTCCCAGAAAGAGTCCAGCAAGTCAGCAGAAGACTTGTGGGTGTGCCCTCCCACCCCTACTCATCCCTTTCAGTAGAGATTGCTCCTTCCCCTGTATCTTCTCAGTATTACCATTCTTATCCAGTACACCAGTGTTTCCCAACCCAGTCCGCAGGGACCACCAGACAGTCCACATTTTTGCTGTCTCCCAGCTCCCAACACCAGGTATTCGGTGTTCTTGATTGGCTGGGAGCTGGGAGGGAGCAAAAATGTGGACTGTCTGGGGGTCCGTGAGGACTGGGTTTGGAAACACAGTAGTAGAGACCTTTTAATCTTCTCACGGTGACAGTCGTTATATACGGTGTAGTTGTTATAATCTTAAGGTCTCTTGATCTTAAATATGATTTTGACTTATGATCTGTTGTTTGATCAACACTGTTTTCAACAGTGTTTACATTTCCATGTTGTGTGTACGCTCGGTCCATTTTTGAAGATGTCCTCTTTGTTGCGCCCTAGCGGTGGAGAGAGTCACGTTCCCGTTTCCATGGCGTATCACCTGAGTGACATCTTTAGTGACCTGTTAAGTTTTGCGGCCCACTGCCTGGTGATTGGAGGGAGACTGGTTTACTGGCTTCCAGTCTACAGGCCAGAGTGAGTATCAAATATGTTCTGAATGCTCTCTGTAAAATTGTATTTGGGCTCAGTAGGTAGCGCTGTGGCCTCATACCTCCACGGTCTGAGATCTTGAGTTTGCCCCTGTCTTGTGCCTGGTGGTATCTGAGATAGGCCTGAGTCCTTCCTGTTAAGTAAGATGAATGTATACAGCTGTGCTGTACAATACCTAAGCGATATTTTTAATCCCTGGTGGCCCTTCTGCAGAATTAACTGTGAAAACTTTATGCGCTGTAAGGCAGTGTTTGGGTTCCTTTGTGACTGCCTCCATCACCCTGATGTTGCCGTGTTGGACCAGTGAGGTTATCCTATGCAGGAACACTCAGGCAGCATGGCATCTGTCAGGGTCCCTGGATACAGAGGTTCAACCTCCGGACTTGAGAAGTATTGGGTTTCCTTGGACATTCTTGGGGGTGTCATTTATGACAGGCAGCAGATGTGCCAGACCAGGTCCAGAGGAGACCAGGTCAGGCACATGACAGGTCTGTGGCTGTGGGTTGTGGAGTTGAGGTGACAAACTGGAGAGCAGGGGTTGTCAGTGAAATGAAATTGTATCGAATCACACTGACTTGCAATACTGGTGAATCATATTGTAGCGCATTAGTAGCTGCTTTGTTGGCAATGCATCTTGATGTGTATTTCGCTGACTTTAGTGATGGAGATGCACATCCCTACGTAGATGGGATGGATGTGTAGACCTGGTAGTGTTCCTGACTAACCACAACTGTGGCTATTTTTCACAATGGCTAGGCCGCTAGTTACTGCTATCGGCACAGTAGAAAATAAAAATATATTTATGTTTCCTCTTATTTATAATTTCTTATTGAAGTGTCGTCTCCTTTGTAAGCCTCTGTCTCGCCTTGTTGTTATAATGCACCCTGACGGGGGAAAAAAAGAAAACATTTGTTCGACTTTAGGAATCACATTTGACTTGGGAATCTCCGACGGAATTTTGGAATAGTCGACTTTCAGGGAAAGGCCCTACTACTGAGCATGCTCAGAAGCTGTGTGATGTCTCCTAGGTACCGGGAGGAGATCGTCCCCCTGCACCCCTGCCTCAGGCTAGTCAGCAACTGCGAGCAGACGCTGTCCAGTCACACGTCCCGGCGCCTCATTACCATGGAGAAGATGAAGGAGGTGGAGGTGAGCGAGGCGGGTGTGGTTTGGGCCTGTGGGACTGTGCGAGGGACATTATAGATGGTCAGGTGTTCATATATCAGTATCCTTCTGAGCGTCACATTTACGTCTCGGTAATGATTAGTCTTTGTGGGGTTTTGTTTCTTAAAGGAGTGTAGTGTTTTACAGTGCTATTACATAATTTATAAAGGTTTCTTCAGAGTATTAAAGCAGGGCTTATCCTAGGATTTGAACCAGCAGTGTTTGAGTTACAAATCCTTAGTCCCCTCATTACCTGCCGCCATGACTAATCTCTCTGTGCTTTACCATGCCTAAGCTACATGTAAACCATAGCAATGGCTAGTGGACCAGCTGTCTGTGGGATTTCCCCTGTAGGATTCAGACAAGCAGGCACTAGTGCTGGAGTCCCGCTTCAGCCCCTACCAGGGTCACAACGCCTTCCGGGAAAAGTACTTCAGCGGAATCACCAAGCGCAGCGGGAAGAGTGACGGAAGCACGCTGGTGAATGGCAGCGACTGACCAGCATGGCAAAAGCATGCAGGCGGTGATTCTGTCTGACTGGTGGATCCATGTGGGTCTGTAGGAAAAGACTTAAGGCTTTTTTAAGCTTTCTTTTTCATTTTATGAATGTTTATCTTCTACTGCAACACTGTACAGAGTGTTTTTTTAATTATAAATTATTTTTTAAGGCAAGTCCATCTGTTTGTCAGTGATTAACACCAAATAAATTTGAACTGACAGCATCTTTTCCAGCCCTTTTCTGTTCTTTTTTTCTGACAGTTCATTCAGGGTGTTTTTTCCCTTTCAGTGCTGTGTGTGATGTAGTGCCGAGGAGGTTTTCAATTATTTAGATTCTTTTTGCACTAATACCTTGGATTCTGTTGCTCCTCTTAGATCTAAGCGCACAAAAGCGCTTTCTGAATCTACCCGTGTCTTCTGCCGTGCTTGCCGGTGTGCTGAGAGAAAATGGAGAGCTTCACATTTCCAAACTAATTTTACGTGAATGCCTTTCGGAGTACCAGAGAGCCGTAAAGGCTGCAAAAATGGAATATGATTGATGAAACCCTTTATTGCTGTTGCAATACAGCATGTCACTGGTCACAAGTACCAGCGAAAAAAACTGGCCATCAACCCGACCATACATATACACAAACATCACAGTATAGGGGGTAGACAGGTCAGGAAGACAGGGGCAAACAGAGAGAAGAAAAAGAAACAGAATAACATGAGGAGAGAGGAGGAGAATAAAAAAACAGCCCCCAGACTGTACTCCAGTAGGGAGGACATTGTAGGAACCGAAAAAAACACCTCAGCAACATAAGCACATGGTCACTACACCTTACAACATAAAAAGGCACGACTTGCAACAGGTGAGGGAAATGGGGAGGCGGAGGTAGTCCAGCATAGACAAACAGCCATCTGGTCCTTACAGTCATTCCTGACTGCGAATGAAATCTATGAAAAGTTTCAGTCTGACTTTAAATCACATCACAGTACTGAAACTGCCCTCCTGCGAGTTACCAATGATCTCATGCAAGATTCGGGTAGCTCCACCGTTTTGGTACTTCTCGTCCTTACTGCTGCATTTGACACTGTGGATCATAATATTTTGCTGTGTAGGTATCAAAGGCCTCATGGTTTCAGTCCTACCTATCTGATCGAAGTTTTCAGTCCATTTGAGTGAATTCTCTTCAGCGACAACTTGGTGAGCTCTGTTTTTACCAATTGAGATTTATAGCTAAGCTTAAAGGTTATCTCCCCTTTAAAGATCTCGTGAGGGTTATCCATGCTTTTATAACCTCCCGGTTGGAAGTTATAGGAAGCAAAATTCAAATTCAAAAAACTTTATTTGTCCCCGAGGGGCAATTTAAAAGGCATAGAGGGGCAGCGCACACACATAAAAATTGTAATATTTGACACAACAGATGACACGAAATAGACACGCAATGAACTATGAACAATAACAAATGACTTTAAATACAGAGGCAATAAGGTGCATGATGTTGAAAGTGAAAGAATGAGAAAACTTAGCAGCTCGTCTCCTCACCGGTAAGCATAAGCACGACCCTATTTCTCCAATATTAGCCTCACTTCACTGGCTACCTGTGAGGTTTAGAATTGAATTTAAAATGTTGTTGCTTGTTTTTAAAGTGCTGAACAGGCTGGTACCCCAATATCTCACTGAACTGCTACACTTTTATACTCCGGTTTTTCTACTTTTCTACTCCATAACTATTTTGGTTGTGGACTGAATTTTCTGGGTATACGAAAGGTTTGGACACCATAACCTGTCCCACTTTCCCTGACATTATACGGTGCCACATTTTTGCGGTGGAAACGCATGGAACCAGTGCCGGATTGGTGGAAATGAGGCTAAAGTGAAGTGTCCCTCTCCTGGTTGGGGCAAACACGAGTCACTAGCCATGCCTATTTATCACCTCTGAAGTCCTGAAATGAGGAAATTATGGTAATCATTGGTGTGTGTGTGTGTGTATGTGTGGTCTGATCACCCCCTAGTGGTGTGCGGCAGAGTTGCAGCTGGAGTGTTGCTTGCGCTGCTCTCTTGTAGTTACCGAGAATACAATCAATTCAGAGAATAGCAAATACAATGAAAATTGGTATGCTGGGTTCTTGTGGGTATGGCTAGCATTTGAACTGTTGGGAGGTAGAAACCGGATGTAGGGGCGCAGAGGGAAGATCTGGAAAGGAGTAGGTGGACTGGACTGCAGTGACTGGAACGGTGAATAGCTGGAGTGGATGAATGGAGCTGTGATACACAGCAGTCAGTTCATCTGATTTAAAGGGTCAAGGGAAATGAGAAGATGATGGTCCGTAAAGGGAACTGAAGGGGATTATTTTGTTGTAGGGTGTGCTGCGTTACAGTGGGTCAGCAAGAACGTGTGGAGCCTCTGCTGGACATTTAGAGGATTTCATTGCATAGTTGAGTGTTTGCACAAACACTTCTTGCCTTTTTGCTTTTCGTAGCTGTGTAATATAAAGCTAAACAAATATGTTTAATATGCTTAGTTTTTATGAATGTGAACTGTGGTCCATTATCACTAATAAGGATCTTTGAAATGCCACAACAACTGATGAGATTGCACGGCACCTCTGTGGCCGTGGAATCTATTACCTGAACTTCTGTTGACTATGAAGGCACATTAATCGTGACCATGTGTTTTCCTTGGCATGGTTTGATAGGCCAGATCCTTGGGTGCAGAGGTGTATGGCATTTTGCGTAAGGATTAACAATTAACAAGGAGAATATGTGTATCTGCCTTGCATGGTATATGAGACTTGTCTTGCACATCAAGAAAGTGACATATCATCATCCCTCGAAAGACACTCATAGGTCAATTCTTGTGAAATCTGAGTTGCAGAAAGCGGTAGAAGTCATATGTGTCGTAGTGATCTGACGAGCACAGGGCGGCTTCATAATTATTTCCTCTCTCTGCATTGTGGTGAAAATGCTGTCTTTTTAGAAAAGGTTATGCGCTCTTGGGGATTTCTTTGAGTTTAATCTACCTTCACCAGCTAACCACTGCCAAAACGGAAACAGATGGTGAACAGCCAGAGTTGGTTAAGCATGGAAATAACTTAGAGCTCTCGTCGGCATTTGTTGTACTGAAGCACTTTGAGTTTAACACATTATCAGTCATACATCAATAAAATGTGCGTGTTTTACTGTTATTGCCCTTACAGTCGCTAGGCTATAATCGTCATGGTTACCCTAGAATCTTTCCCCGATGTTGCATTTGAATGTGCAAATACCCTGATGTGTTTTTCCTTTTTGAAATTTGCCCTCCGTGGGCCAGTTCCCCTCTGGACCAGCACACCGACATCCTGGTGCAGGTCATCATCTTCAGCAAAGCCCCACAACATCAAAATAGCATTGAGGTTTACAAGATCATCCGTTTTCACTAGTTTTTTCGTTCTCGATTTCAAAGCCCAATCTTAAACTTGCCAGGTGTCTGTCACTAGTTACAGAAATTGGTCACATGGAAAATGGCAGACAAACTCCCCACATACATCATTTTTCTACATTCTTTTTTCCTTAAAAAGTGCTTTACAAAACTGCTTTACTGTAGCCGTAACCTAAAATATCAAATTTTGTTTATTGCTTTGCCAAATAATGTTTATGGACGAAAGCAGGCTCATGGCATTAGAGCTCGATATGTTTATGGTCCAGCTGGTGATCTGGTCCAGGAATCTGCGAAGCCTGCAAAGTCACAAAATAAAAGACACAAAAACATCTTAAAACGCAGGTCTGTGATGGCTGCATTAGTAGTACCAAATAATGGCTATGTTAATAGTAAAAAAGTATGTCAGTTGTTTTTACATGTATTGTGGTGGCAAAATGACCACCAGGGGGCATTTTTGTACTTTTGATTTGAAAACTTTGATGGGACAGGAATCCCATGACAAAACAAGCTTACAAAACAAGTAATTTGCTGACATGTCATATTTTTATGTTATGTCTAATACTGAATCAAAAATGAATAATGCATGGAAAATGTCTGTGTCTCTCTTTGGAACACTACTGGTCCGGCCCCTCCATTGCATTTATCAACTGCTCAGACTTCAAACCAGAAGATATCAGGCTATAGTTCTAACTCCAGTACCACTGAACCTCACCCAGTAACATCAGTTATTTATAAAAATTTGCGAATTCCTCCTAGACAATAATTAGACACATTAGTCACTCCTTCCTTCTGCATTTCTTTACCACAGATACTAAACCATAAGGAAATGTCACCACCTGACACCTCCTTCCAGTAAAACCAGTTTATTTAGAGGACAGGAAAGCTGCCCTCGGACTGGTGCTCCCATCATTATCTTTACACATAATGTAATGCTCATAAGGGCTTTGGGGGAATTTCCAACATCGTCATTCTTTATCTCTCTCCCCAAGATGTGTCTGTTCCTCTACTGTGGCCGAATGATAATGATAGCAGGTAGTGGCTGGCACAGGAAGTGGATGGCAGCTGTTACAGGAAGTGGCCCTTTGGGTCTAACTACTGCATAGCATTTAAATCTCTGTTGCGATATCAAGTGAAAAGAAACATTTTAAATGGCACTTGTGTTGCTGCTGCAGTGCAGCCATGCGTGAAGTGTAAGGTGCTGCTTTTGGGTGGAAGAAAGTAACATGAGTTTTACCCATAGCACGCACACATCACATTTGGTATGTCATGCAACACTGTGAGATTCATACAGGGTGAGGCAGGTACTAGCTGGACCTCCGGCTATGTGTTGGGCCAGACATCCACCGTCATCCCTGACTTCCCTCAAGTAAGGGCTACTTATCCACCTCCGGGTGGACTTTGGATCTATCATGGCAAGCATCTCTCCATCTTGTCAGGACACAGAGGGCACACGGTCTGTCCATCACAGGGCAATGCACTCACACTTGCAAGGAGTGTCTTTGAGGGATGCGTGGAAGACCATGTGAAGAACACAGGAAGAACGTGCACTCAGAAAGAGGCTGGGAACCAGGCCTTCAGCTCTGGGGGTGTGAGGGGACAGTGTTACCCAATGAGCACCTGTGCCATTCGCAGAAACTTGCCAGTTCAAATCACAGATTTTTTTTCACTGTTGGACCCTGGAACAAAACCATTCATTCCCAATTTCTCCAGGGACTGCATTCTCAAAAATGTATGTTGCTTTGAGTAAAAGTGTCTGCTAAATAAATAAATAAATAAATGCAAATGCTTTCCATAGCAAAGCCTCTGAAATTTATTATTACTATTATCATGAACATTTATTAATGGGATGGTATGTGGCTCAGTGGGTTAAGCCGCCTTACCTGTGATCAGAAGGTTGCCAGTTTGAGCCCAGAAGGTAATGATGACCCAAACCTCATATATTTCATTAAACGACTTAACTGCTCTAATAACCTTCTGGGGGTGTTTTTTCATAATGGAGGAGGAGAGATTTTGTCGGCTCATTCACCACTTAAGCCCCTCGTTACCGTCTCCAGTTCCAAGCCACTTCGCCGATATCTCTCTGCCGGCATTATACGTTGTGGTTTGCTAAACACATTCATAGACTCTTAAGAAGTGACATCACCAACATCAGTTTCGCTACAGATTTGTGGAGCTTAGAGGTTAGCCAGTTATCAGTATTGGTTATCAGTCGTCAGTAATACTAGACAAAAAGAAATCAGTTATTGGTATGGGTTCCGCATTAGTGCACCACTAGTTGTTTGCGGATATTGTTTAAGATCAGAAGGGTCCCATCTGTAAGCTCAACATCACCTGCATGGCCGAATGGCCGAGTGTAGATCACGGTTTCCTGCAGTGCATCAAAATGATAGAAAGTTGCTAGCAGTCTGTCTCTGTGGCCTGGCTATCGCCATGGTATCCTTCCACAGTACTACTATCTGCTGGCTTTCATTTGTATATGGTACATAACTCCAAAAAATTTGAATAACAAATAACGCTGATGCAAACTCAACTCTGATGTAAACAAAACCTTAATGTTTTTGGATGAATCAATGAACAGGAGTTAATTCTAATAATTAAAACCAAACGGACCACTTGTCCATTGGATCCAATCCCCACCCAACTTTTTGAAAGATCCCTGGCAGTTCTGGCAAGACCTATAACTGGCATAATGAATGCGTCCTGTTATCAGGTGATGTTCCTGACTAACTTAAAGTACCAATTATCAGACCACTACTAAAGAAACCAAGTTTGGATCCACAAGAGCTCAGCAATTACAGACCCGTCTCCAACATACCATTTTTGTCCAAAGTCCTGGAGAAGATACCTGGAGACACACAGCATACTGGATAGATTCCATTTGGGCTTCCGTCTAGGACACAGCACTGAAACTGCCTTAGCCAAAGTCATAAATGACATAACGATGGCAACTGATGCTGACTACGTGACTGTGCTACTGCGTTTGGACATTAAACACCTTGCAGCATATTTAAAATGTAGAATTTAAAATGTGAAGCTTTGGTCAACTCCCATAGAAGGGTGACATTGTGAATGCAGACATCAATCTGCACCCTGCACAGGCTACATGGATTACTGACTCATTGATTGAACTTGATCACAGAATACACCTTGCTCTTAGTAAGCAAGCCCGCTCTTTCTTCTATAATGTTAGCATGCCTGGGGGGGGGGCTGGGGTGCCAGGTAAAATTGGAACCCAATAGTTTGTTTTTCTCCCACCTTGGGAGTTTTTGGTTCCTCTCCTCCATTGTCATCCGACATTCTGTTTTTAATTCCTTCGTATTCCCCTTTCCCTGTTTTTGAATTATTCTGTATATATTACAACACACCCAAGTAAGAACTATGGGCTAACTCAGTTGTGTGCTATACAAAAATAAATTTAACTGAATATAAAAAAATAAAAGGAACAACTATGGTTTTGAAAAGGGCACATTGAAAGTAGCATGCCAGAGAAATGCCATTTCTATGGAAACGGAAACACATACAAAATCTTTTAAAGCTATTTATGGAGAAGAAAAAATTAACCTCTTTTCAACCAAACCCTAAGATCACCACGTACAAAGCCCTCTCAGCTTTTTTTAATAGCCTGGCCTGTTTTTTTGAATCACTGCAATTAGGGAAAAAATCAACAACAGTTATAGGTTTCAACTTTTGCAAATCCGGTGTTAGCTCTGAGCAACACATTTTATTCTGGTAAAAGCAAAATACATTTGTCTTGTAGGACAAAGATGCATCCACCTTATTTTGTACAAAGATCGTATCTGACCGGTTTCGTTTGAAAAGTATTTATAGATGCAAGAAAACAAGTGTTGTGCTCTAAACTGCCCCCTGCCACAGATTGCCTCCCCTGACGTAATTGCTACAGTGAATTGTGAACGTTTGTTGACTTCTGATTACTTTTGGTGTTTGGTTCAATGTCATATCATTTCCAGGTGTGACAGTGCTGAGTATGAAGCTAATCGCCCATTATAGGTATGAAAAGAAAACAGAATAGGAAAAATTTTGAAGCAATTCAACAGTGTCAAAAATATTTGATAGATAGATAGATAGATAGATAGATAGATAGATAGATAGATAGATAGGCGGAGGGAAATTAAGTTGTCATAGCAGCAAAGTTACATTATTCAAGTAAATCAATCGCTTCTTGTAACTTGTGGTGCACAGTCGAGCATTGTCGAAAAGAGAAGTAATACTGTTGAGCTGGAATGTAAAAGTAGCAAGTGTCACATTTGCAACGTTTTACAGGAGGCTGTTAATTTTAACTTAAGGTTTGATTGTAAAACCAGTAATAAAGTTTTTTTTTCTGCTTGAGGTAAGAAAAATGAACTTGGAGCAAACGGTCGCTTCTGCCGCGTAGGAGAACTGAAGGGACACGGCCTTCAAAAAGAGCAATTACGTCAGGGGAGGCAATCCGGGGCAGGGAGGCAGTTTAGCGCAGAACACCCAATGGGGCAGGTTTCTGTGGCTGTGGAGAACAGAGTGAAACTTGACTTAGCCCCTGATCTTTTCAACAGCTAAAAACTCCCCTGGCTCAGCTTCTGAACACAAAGGTCATGGTCATATATAGTTTATGCCCTCGTTGTATGATCGTGGTGAACTTGACTCCACTGTTCCCTGGTTTGGCCCAAATGCCCCATGCTCTGCAGTCATGATCAAATCGTCTGAGCCCTGGTCCAACCTAAAAGCTAAGCCCAAGGTATCGGCTAGCTCTATGTCATGGACGGTGCTAGTACAGGGTAAGCGTGATAACGCTGCACCGCCATCAGAAGTCGAACTGGAAAAGATTCAGTATCCTGTGTGAACAAGACTATCCTCCGCACATTGTTTTTAAATGTGCCATATAAATAAATGACTTGACTTAATATTGTACATAACTATGCAACAACTTTTTTTGCTTTACGTAAGACATGTAATATATGTATAAAAATACAGCATAACTTGTAGAACAGACTAAACTGTCGTTTCTGCTGCATTTGAACTGTAACCTCGTTTCATACAGCATACACAGCCTGACATCTGGGGAGGTGCATAGACTCTGCAAAGAAGTGCAATATGTTATATGTGGAATTAACCCATATGTAACATTGACATCGTGACCATTAGGCCACCAGAGCCCACCACTGCTCATGTGTGTGTGTGTGTGTGTGTATGTATATATATATATATATATATATATACCACTCCTGGAGCCGACACCTTGTCGTGGTGGAGGGGTTTGTGTGTTCCAGTGATCTCAGGAGCTATGTTGTCTGGGGCTTTGTGCCCCTGGTAGGGTCACCCAAGGCAAACAGGTCCTGGATGAGGAATCAGACGAAGTGCGCCTGGTGGCCAGGCCTACACCCATGGGGCCTGGTCGGGCACAGCCCGAACAAGGCACGTGGGTCCCCCCTCCAATGG
>JAODJX010000136.1:6295689-6306248 GCA_026776945.1 Isichthys henryi | reverse complement strand
GGCGCCCTTTAGAATGTGTGCTTTGTCCTCCCAGGAACCGGTGGTGCGAATTGTCCCCCCCCCCACCCCACACTCTTTCCCCAGGCGCTAACACTCCTTACGCCCCCCAACCCACCAGCTACGACTACGATGCTCCCCTCACTGAGGCCGGCGATCTCACAGAAAAATACTTTGCCATACGGGATGTCATCCGAATGGTACGGCTGCACGGAGTCCCCAGCTGTGCCACAGTTTACAGCAGGCCGGCAGATTCACATCCCTCTGCTTTGTGTGAGAATTTCCACGCTGAGGCGTAACCTCGGTGGATGTCATCTTTACTTCCTGTTTTTTTTTTTTTTTTTTTTTGAGTTTGTCTTATCTGCTGTGACATAGTGGTTTGGTGGTTAACATTGCAACCTCACACTTCCCGCTTTTAGGGTTCAGGCCCTGTTCCAGGTTTTGAACATGTCTCTGTGTTACCCTCTATAGTGAATAGAATACAATAGATCTTTAATGTCCATCCAATTTACATTAGATGGAAATTCATCTTTGACAGTGACGGATTCAACACACACAATAAAAGCAACACTAATTACCACGTAACCAAGTAGACAAACATACAGTGTCACTGCCGCGGGTCAGCACTCGCGCATGCGCCCCATGTGTTCCTTCCCCATGCTCGAAAAACATGCTTTTGTGGACCGACATCCGGTCCAGAGTCTCCCCCCACCCTCTGCTCTGTAGAGTTGGATAAGCGCGTGTAAAGATGCCCATTGTATCTCTGTCTTAGGGTCACTTAAAGATCTCTCGTCGTCGCTAATTGGTGTTCTGTGACTTTTCCAGTACAATAAAGTTCCAGAAGGCCCCATACCTCCATCCACGCCAAAGTATGCATACGGACCTGTCAAGATGGAAAGGGTGAGTACTATACCTTTCAGATTAAAATGCGTAGAAACGTTTTTAAATGTCATGAGCCATTCAAGACCTTTCGTAATTTCCATCGGTCACTTCATTAGAGTATGGCCCTTCACATCGGGTGTTTTTTTTCTGCCAGCGAGAATTTTAGAAGATCAATTTTCTATGCTGACAATCCTAGAGCCACTAAATGGTCTTTCTATGCTGACAATAAATATCTATTCTTTTGTTGTATTCATTAACACTCTCAGGGAAACTGTAACCCACTGTGGTTTGTGTCCAGAATGAGCTGCATGTTGGCCTAGTTGTCAGCCTTGATGCTTCCTCATCTAATTTGCACTCCTCACATCTGATTACAACCATAATACTTCTGAGTGCATATAATTCAGATTATCTTTTTAATTTAGTTAGTACTTAATAATGGGCCTGGTCACAAAGAATGTTTAAAATCTCTGCGTGAGAGGTGCTTTAACCATTAGCATTAGTAGTTTGTATGTTTTTATGAATAAATTAAGAAGATATGACTTTGCTCTTCATTCTCTTGTTACTGTCACGTTCCCTTTTTCCACCATCAGTACTTTATCTTAGTATCTTCTGATTAACATCCAAGTACATCGATGACATTTTAACGATTGTCAACACAAACACTCGACCATCCCCCACAAGATGGGAGAAGTATTACACGTCCTGGAGATCCTCTGTGCTAGCTGGCAGCGTAAGCTCGTCCAGAAGATGCTCTCTCTAGTATTCAATTTGGAAAAACTTTTCTGTTCATTAGCTCTAGACACTCTACAGGAAGTTGTCATTTGTGTATATGACAGGAAGGATGTGTGGTTGAATAGCCTTCATCAGAGCGCTAGAAGAGGGCCCTTGTGGTTAGGGTTTGGAAAGACTGTTCAGTGCTTGTTTGCTTTGCTTGAGTCAGGTACTGTGTGTTCTTGTGGACCGCCATCGCTATGTCGGCTGATGCCACGCTGTGCGCTTGCTGTGTTAAGCGTGTCGTCCTCTTTCCAGAAAGGTCTCCCTCATTGTTTGTGTTTATCCACACACAGCTGAGAAGCGTTTCTGATGCCGCGGACCTTCTGTCCTTTTTCGGGCCTGTGAATAGCACCTACCCTGTGACATTCACTGACCTGCAACAGGTGACACTGTAGAACCTCTTTAATTCACACCCTCCCAATTGCCATTAAAATCTAGCACTTCCTGATTCCACTTGTTTTGTTTTTGAAATTTTGTTTTAAAAGAGCTCGGGCTTTGTCCTGTACCGGACCAAGCTGCCAGTAGACTGCAGTGTGCCGACCGCACTGTCCTCACCTCTGAATGGAGTCCATGACCGTGCCTATGTTTCAGTGGATGGGGTAGGTAATGGTTACCATAGCCCAGCAGAAACTGGAATAGTGTTTTCTGTGCTGTGCTGTGTTCTGGTGAATATTCCAGCTGTTTTAAGAATAGTAAAACTGTACGTAGTGTCCTCCCCTCCCCTCTCGTACATCGTTCACTTGGTGATCCAGTAATTTTAAAAGGTGTTAGCAGCCTCTCTCAGTTACATAAGGTCCCATTAAAGCGGGTCAGGGTACTTTACATAGCATGCTGTTACCTTTGTATTGAAATATATCTTAATGGATATAAGTTGACAAAATATATTATCTCAAATGTTGTGCGATTGCTCCTGCCCGTGTTCATGTATCTGTTTTGAAACATTTAATTTCCATGCAATTTTTTTTCCATGTAATGTATTTAGTTGCAAATTATATAAATATATCATACTAAGTTTAGCATATGTGTCACCTTTTAAAACTGTCATACCACCAAACTCTGGGCAGTTACGCTGCACACGCCTACTTCCTGGCCTTGTAAACACTGCTCCACAAAGGGGCAAAGGCCGCCTTAAATGAATACCTTCTGTGTTTTGTTCAAGATCCTTTATCTGTACAGTTCTCTCTTTATCTCCTGCAGTGATCGAGCATGCATAATTGAACAATTAAGCGATAATTGGGTTGACATGTCAACCGACATGTGCACACAAACCATAGCTTGATCAGCCACCCTGTCCGATATCACAATAAAAGTCGCATACAGATTTTGGATTGGTTTTGAAATGGTGAATGTGACACAATCTCTCTTAGCTTTTATGTATCCATAAAAGCTGAGCTAAAGTCATAATGGTAGCATGCAAGACTAGGTTAAAGCGGTCTGGATTTGAATCCTGCCTTCACTGTTTCACCTTCATGCAAATTGTGCTATTTTGCAAACACTCTCATCAAGGTTTCCAGGTAGTGCTATTATTTATAGCCCAATATCACAGCCACATTAAAGATGTTTGTTGCTGGTGGCGGTGCGTAGGGTAGCGCAAAGATGTAACAGCTGTGCTTGGCATTTCATTCTTTAGGTTATGCTAGGCCAACATTACATCTAAGCAATTCCCGGAAAGCCAGTTCTTCACATGGCACACACTCGCAATGACACATGCCGCACGTGTGTACTGAGTGTGATTGAAAGGCTACCAGTTTAAATGCCAGTATCATCAGAGTGACTTTGCTGTTGGACCCTTGAATCAGACTTAGGATAAACAGGATAAACATGTCTGCCGAATATATAAATGTCAATTTCCTCACCACCTTTTTCTAGGTTGTGTCAGGCATATTGGAAAGGGATAAGTGTCAGACCATCAATGTCACTGGGAAGACTGGAAGTCAACTGGACATTCTGGTGGAGAATATGGGGCGAGTCAATTATGGGAAGAACATCAATGATTTTAAGGTCAGATTAAGGTCTTGCTGTGTTTATTGTGAAATGACACAATTATTATGTAAAATAGGGCTGTCACTATTAAGTTTATTAATTTGATGGATAATTGAAGAATGATTGATATATTATTATATTACATTACATTATATGCATTATATATTGCAGTTGGCATGGGGCAGGAGCCAACCCTTGTCGGGGCCCCGGCCCATTGCAGGGTGCACACTCACTCAGACACACACACACACACACACACGTTTGTATTCATATTTTTGTGGGGACTGTCCCTTCATTTCTATGGAAAAACCCCTGTCCCAACAGTGACAGCCTTTACCCTCTCCCAGCCCTAACCTTAACCATAAGTAACCTCGGTCCTCACAATTTCAAAATAACAGGTTTTTCATCATATTGTGGGGAGATTAGGTCCCCACGATGTAACGTGTACATGACACATGCACACACAATTTAGACATATTCTTAGACTGTGGAAGGAAAGCAGACGATCCAGTGTAAACCCACGCACGCAAGAGGAGAGCATGCAAAGTCCATGCCCACAAAGCGGCCAGAACTAAGCCGCCTTGCCACGCTAGGTACTAGGTATCACATGTTACGCACATGCAGTTGTCGCATTGCAAGAACCGTGATAATCAGCTGGGTTGGGACCATCAATAAGTTTTGCTAAAACGTTTTTACTCTGTCATAGGAAACCAAACTTAGCGAGTTTTGGTATTTTACTGATGACTCCTTTTCAACATAGATTTTTGTTTAAGAAAATAGATCTAAAATGCTAACTGGTCATCAAAAGACATTCGTCTTCTGCTGTATGGAAGTGTTTTGATGTCCCTGGAGACCATATTGAGTGATACCTATGAATGATTTGTCAGCATTGCTTTGTGTCTGTGTGACATCAATTTTATTTATATAGCGCTTTTAACAACAATCATTGTCACAAAGCACTTTACATTTAACCGGCCAGAACCCCACCAAGCAAGCCTGAGGCGACAGTGGCAAGGAAAAACTCCCTCTAGCAGGAAGAAACCTTGAGAGGAACCTAGACTCGGAAGGGGACCCCATCCTCCTCTGGGCGACTGGGGAGCATGAAACTGTATTTATATTGACATTAATTTGAGTTCATATGGTTTTAAAGTCCCAGTTGGTTTCATGTAGTCATCTCCAGGAGTCCAGGTGAGGGTTCACACGGTGTAGAGTCAGCTCGGTATCAGCTTGGAAAAGAGAAGATGGAGAAGAGTTATTGCCGTACACCTAACCTAACCTCCAGCAGGACTAAAGTAACTATGGCAGCCTGGTTAAAAGAGAGACCTGGAAGGAAGCACAGACATGAGAGTTTCCAGGGGCGTCAAGCCAACCTACCGTCCACAGCTTAAGTGATCGGCGAGAGTGGCAGGACAACAGCACCAATCCCCTCTTTCACCTTTAATCAGTGCTCAAGCACTGGAATAATGACAGTTGTAATGCAAAGTGTTCGCTATTTTGAACACGTGGTCAGCCATGACTTCAACGGAGCTTTCTGCTTCTTACCGTCTTTGTTTGTTTAATATAAATGTGGTCATGTCTGCCAGCTCCTGTCATCACCACAGTCAGGAAACTACACCAACGTTTTCACTTGAAAATGGCTCAGTACTAAACTAAAAGCAGAAACTTTGTGGTAACGTATCAGACTGTGAGCATGGGGAAAAAAACAAATCCTTCCCACAAGGTTATAGTTGCTAGATTTTCCAGAACGTCATTGTAACCGTACCACCCTTCTTTAAAATCCCTGTATTTTATCTTCTGTAAAATCCCTCTCCTGCTGTGAATCGCCCTTGTATATGTTCAGCTTTTCAACTTTAAAAATAAATTTGTTGAAAATGGCAACCCTAAGAGGGGGCCAAACTTTTAGCTCCATTTCTGACCTGGTGTCAAAGCAACAATAATCATGAACATGTGCAATTAGCGCTAGTGTGTCAAATGGAAATGCAAGTGTCAAAGGCGAAAATGAGTATTCATATGTAAATGTGAAGTGGGAGAGCATATGGGGCTGGATTGCAGTGGAATGTTTTTTTTGAGTGTAAGCAAAGTATATTTACAACAGTAATTCTGGTTGATTACTGCTTATCCAGAAGTCGGTTGCAGTGAGCCTGGGGCCCCTCGCAGGAAGCAGAGGGCACTGGGCAGGGGATATCGCTGGGTATACTCACATTGTGCAGTTTTAAGTCAAAATCTCAGTTTAATACCCCAAAGAAACACAAATTCAAACCCCAACCGCGGAAGGGTGAGGCTACAGTGCTAAACACTGAGCCACTTGATCATGAGTAACAAACTGACTTTATGCGTAAAGGAGCTTGTGTGTTAGCCATGTGGGTAAGAAAAAACAGCTAGATGTCACCACCTGAGTGTCCTCTTCATTAAAATCAAAAATTAAATGGGGTATTTAATTTTACGTCATTATTATTATTATTATTCTGACATGATTTCAGAACTGGTTAACTGATAACACTTCTTTAGCATAATAAACCATACCATATAAAAGGCTTTGCCAACAAAATACAGTTACATCATGATCCTGTTATTGAAGCTGAATAAGAAGTCTGCAGGTCGTTGTATTGATGTGTTGTCATGTGCAGGGTCTGATCACCAACCTTACCCTGGGCTCTGAGGTGCTCACGGCCTGGCTGGTGTACAGCCTGAGCATCGACGAGGCTGTCAAAGAAGGACTGCTGACAAGAGGTGGCCTGGCCGAGGGCCCGTGTGCTTCGGGGTCGCCCCTCTTTGTACCTACATTTTACGGAGGCAGCTTCAGCATCCCCAGCGGCATTCCGGACCTGCCACAGGACACCTACATCCAGTTCCCCGGCTGGACCAAGGTAGGCCTACGTTGGAAGCATGACCTCAGTTAAGCCAGGGAGTCCTGCTTTTCAACTCTTGCTTGGTTTTCCATTTGTACTTTATTCGACTGCCCAGATTTCAATAAGTGAAGTTTCTGGTGCGTAAAGCATGTTAAACATTCCTGTAGATGTGTTTGCACTGACATTGTAAGTAAAATGGTATTATGGTAAATTATTATTTTAACTGAATACGCATGATTATCTCACCCAAAACTCCGCATGTCACACCCAAATGTTGTTTTTTTGTATTCCTTTCTGACACTGAAATCGGAAATTTCGTGGGCATTACTTATATTAGTAATGACTGAGTAAGGGGATCTGTGTCTTCGAAATGTCATTTCGACCTCAGTTAATGTTAAAAAATCCGTTGTGAACTTTGTCACGTTCCTCTGAAATGAACATACCTTCAATGCAAAACGAGCCACCAAAAGTCTTAATTTTTTGTGCATCTGTCATTGAGCCATTTCTACGAAAACTCACCGCAGTTCTGACTCGGTGGTGAAAGAAAAGACCTGGTCCAGACTTGGACAGGCTGCACCAGATAAGAAGATAAGAATCTTCTTGTCTCTGCAGATAAGGAGGAGCAGGGAAATGTCAGTTTACAGCTCGTCAGTGTGATGGTGCAAATGGCAAAATGAATTGCAATTCGACCCACGGGTCCTTTTGAGCTTTTGGTTTGTGAAAGGGATATAAAAACATGAAGAGGGGTATGGGGGAGGAGATGGGACAGGCTGACAATAGCTGTGGGGAAAACCCCTTTTTTTTTTTTGCCATGGTGGGGTTGGGGAGGGGGGTGGTACGCATGGACTGCCCGAGGTTAAGCAGTAACCTGGCCGGGATGGGTCATTGGTGGAAACTTTTAATTTAATGCCCTGATGTTTTTTTTTTCTTCCCTATATCTAAGCTATCTATATAGCTAAACGGAATTAGCAGCTAGTAATTGTTTCATCCTGTATTTATCAACTGTTAGCTAGTGGCGCAAAAAGGCTTTCGCAGAAGAACTGTAGTACAGATTTGTTACTTTCAAAGGATGGACGGTTTGATAACTTTGTAGTGTGTGTGGTGTAAATCACTGTTAGCAGCCAGGATGAAAAGTACGTCATTTGTGTTATTGGGTGAGTTAAAAAGCCATTGCCAGTGTCAGGCTGGGTCATATATAGGAAGTCTACATTTTTGAAAAGCAAAGGATTTTCATCTCCATTCAAGCTCTTCAGCTGCGGAAAGAATTCTAAGGGAAAAGAGACAGCAACGTTCTTGGAAACAACCTCTGTGATCTTCACTTATTTTTATACACTTCTGTCTCAGGGGCAAGTCTGGATCAATGGCTTCAATCTGGGTCGGTACTGGCCCAAACGGGGGCCTCAGGTCACCCTCTACGTTCCAGCTCACATCCTCGTCACGAAAGCCCCCAACAACGTGACGCTGCTGGAACTGGAGGGGGGTCCCAATACAGCCACCTGCACTGTGGAGTTCACCGCCAGCCCAATCCTAAACGGCACGGTGGATCACACCCTAGGGCATAACTTTAGACTCTTTAATAAAGCTGACTTGTCCTGATGGACTGAAAAGTGCACAAATCTACGGTCTCTTGTGACTAGCATTGATTTCACCTTACTAGTAATGCTGTTTTATCAGAAACTCTGAAGATTATTGTATTTGATGTTGTCAGGGATTTGGTTACCTTGATCATCAGACTGTAGTAGCCATGCAATGCAATGTTTGTCATTAATTTTTTAAAAAATTGGGAATATCTGATTATAAAGGGATTTTTGGTCTACCAATCAGCTGTAATTTGTCGGATGTTTAATCTGAGAGAAATATTGCTACAAATATCATTACAAAAAATATGGTTGAACATCACATGTGTCTGTTATCAAGAACTGCTGCTGTAGTACTTAGTCACGATCCTCTGTTGTGTCTCTTGAACCTTGTTGTCCATTTCTCAAGGAAATTTCAGAAGGAAATTGGGAGTCAGCTGTACAACAAGCTGATTTAAATGTTTGCTGAACGAGCAAACAACATTTAAATGTTCAAGGCTAGTGCCAAGCCGAGTTTACATGTTTGTTTACTGTGGGGTTACTTGAGGACATGAGGACAGAAGCTCCTTATTTTGTAAGTCTGTGTTAAAATCACCTCTTCAATGGATTTTAATGGGATTTTGTATTTATATAAAGATTTTAAAGATCACATTTTCACTTCCGTTTTATTTTTCTATTTGTAATCTGTACCATCGGAACAAAATCAACGTGTTCCCTGGACTCGCCCACCCCCTCCCTACCCCCCTCATCTAATTCCTACTTTTCCCACACCCCCAACTCTATCTATGGCCCACCTACACTATGTCAGAGTAGTGCATAATGTTCATACCAGACATACCGTGATGAGTTTTGCTGAATGAAAACATCCCCTTGTCTCGGTGTAATGAGGTTCACCACATCTGCACCTGTGGGTGGTCTTTCATGATACATCACTGACCATGATTAGTGCCATAATTAAATTCCCTCACGATAAATTTCACTGAGCATGTAGAAGGCGGTTCCCCCACAATTAATTTTGTTGAGTCTACCGGACTGCTACCAAAATGCTAATGAGTAACAACTGGTACACAGTTTGTTGCAAAATGTGATCAGATGTAGATTTTCTCCCGTACAATGTCTGCGAAGTTTGAAAATGTTCCGTTAAATGCTTTTTAGTTAACGAGAGGGCTTCTCTGTCAGCAGCCGCAGTCCGGTCCAAGAATGGTATATAGACTATTTCATTGGATTCGACAATATTGATTTATTAATGTCACCTAATATGCACGTAATACTTTTGTGAATGAATGATAAAATGGCTATTTTTTTTTTTTATAACATCCAACAAATTCAGTCAAAACCATTGAAACCTTAGAAAGATTCACTTTTTATATATTTTTTTCCCTTTTCATCAGAGTGTGAAGTATTTCTTACTATACAGCTAAAGGACCTCCATTCGTTCAAGTAGTATGGAACCATGTGAAAAGAGAAAAAATAAGTGGTCATGATTTCTGAAACTTACTTTATTGATTTGGCTGCCATTGCATTGCATTTTGTTCCACACAGAGGACTAAATCTGATAAAGCAACACCAGCTAATGCAAAGAAAGATCGAGACTAAGGAATTAACAGAATGGGCCAACAGGAATACGCTTATATGTATGGATGGATACATGAGTCCCCTCTTGAAATCACAGATAGCAGTGAGATACAGCTTGAAGGAAGGTGCAGATTGACAAACCCAGTCGATTACTTTGGGTCAACACAGCACTAAAAGACCTGTCTGAAGGCAACCGGAGATGATGCACACTATCCATCTGAAAGTGTATTTTTTTGCTTTTAAAAATATGGATTAATACTCTATATTTAATGAGCTTGGATACAAATGTAATATACAAAAACAGAAGATGAAGAGCTTATTAAGCTCAGGAAATATCATGCATCCATTTACATGACATGCTTTAAGTAGCACATCAACGTGTACATCATGGTCTGTTCAGCTTCGTTTAACTGGGGCTGGAAATAATTCAAAGCAAAATATGAGCCTACGCCTTGTAGGACAAATTTGAACTTTAAGCAACAGAAATGGCATTTGTAGTTGTATTGCACCGATGAGATTTGCTTGACTCTGATGCAACACTGGAAATGATAAGCTTATTATACATGCATGGCATCCTATTCATGAGTTTAAACAGGTGACTCCTGAACTTCTGGCCCACAAAGACATAAATGATGGGATTCAAGCAGGTGTGGGAGTAGGCTACAGCCTCCGTCACCTGCAGGCTCAACCGAATGACTTTGCTGGATTTACATGGTATGTAGATGGAGACCAGTTCTAGTGCCTGCAAGAATGATGCAACATTGTAGGGGGTCCAACAGCAAAAAAACACCATGACCACCAGCAGCACGAGGCGTATGGTCCTCTTCTTTGTTGACTTGAGGAAAAGTATTCTCCTCAGGATCATCGAGTAGCAAAACACCATGATGAAGAATGGAATCAGAAGGCTAGTCACATTCATTTT
>JAODJX010000136.1:6239990-6254332 GCA_026776945.1 Isichthys henryi | reverse complement strand
GCCCATTGCTTCCGGGATAGGCTCCGGACCCCCCGCGACCCAGTAGGATAAACGGTTTGGAAAATGGATGGATGGACTTCACTCGAACATGATGGACTCCAGCTAGATGGCCTATCAGACAGGAAAGAGCCACAGAGGCAGTTTGTGCGTCTGCAAAGTCTGGTGTATAATTCTGCTGAAGTAATTCGCCACCGTTCAACACAATTAGAATTTCTAATCGCAAAATGTCACCCATTCTACCTGCCAAGAGCATTCACCGCAGTGCTAGTGGTAGCTGTGTGTTTGCCGCCTAGCTCCAATGCTAACCAGGTGCAAGCGAGCTCTATAAGCTATCAGCACTGCCTTCAGCCACCCTCTCACGCCATCGGAAAAGCAAAGCGCAACAAGATCCAGAACCACTTCCACAACACCAAAGATACACACAGTTTATGGAAGGGCAACTAGGCTGTCACTCAATACAGGCCTGCACCATGCAGCAGTGATGGGGATGCCACACTCCCTGAACATCTGAACGAGTTCGATGCACGGTTTGAGAGACTGAACAAAGATCCTGCTTGGAAAGTCACCCCTCCCACTACTGACCAGGTGATCTGTCTGACTACAGCCGACATTAGGGGTAACTTAACCAAGGTCAACCCAGGAAATGCTGTCGGACCAGACAACATTCATGGTTGCGTGTTCACAGAATGTGCTGATCTACTGCTTGAAGTCTTCACAGACATCTTCAACATATCACTGAGCCAGATAATCATCCCAACGTGTATCAAATCCACCATCATCATCCTAATGCCAAAGAAATCTTCAGTATCCTGCCTGAAAGATAGATCATCCATATTGGCAGCAACTTCTCTAGCACCATCAGACCAAGCACAGGAGCTTCTCAGGGCTGCGTGCTCAGTCCACTACTGTTCACACTATTGACCCACAATTGCACTGTCGTGCACAGCTCAAACCACATAATAAAGTTCACTGATGACACAACTGTGGTGGGGCTCATCAGCCACAATGACGAATCAGCATACAGAGATGAGGTTCAGCAGATGGCTGTGTGGTGTCCCTAAATGTAGACAAAACTAAAGAGTTGATTGTTGACTTCATGTAAACTCGTCATGCCCACACGACTCTCAGCATCAACGGTTCCAGAGTAGATAAAGTTAAGAACATCAAGTTTCTGCAGAGACTCCATCTCAGATGACCTCACCTAGACCGCCAACATCTTCTCCCTCACCAGAAAGCCACTTCACTTCTTCAAACCTTACTTCTCCCATCCTCACAGTGTTCTACCAGGGCACCATGGGGAACATCCTGACGAACTGCATCTCTGTTTGTACAGCAGTGCAAGTGCTGCAGACTGAAAGAGCCCAGAGAGGACTGTCAAAACAGCTGGCAGCATCATCGGCGCATCAGTCCCCTTACTTCAGGACATGTACCCTATTTGCTGCATCAAACAGGCCTCCTGCGGCCTCACATGGACACCTCACTCCCCTCACACAGACTCCTCGCATGGACCCCTCACACAGACTCCTTACACCCCTCACACGGACCCCTCACATGGACCCCTCACACGGACTCCTCACACCCCTCACATAGACCCCTCACACGGACTCCTCACACCCTTCACATGGACACCTCACTCCCCTCACACAGACTCCTTACACCCCTCACACGGACCCCTCACACGAACTCCTCACACGGACCCCTCACATGGACTCCTCCAATCGGCCAGAGTGTGTGAGAGTTTTTTCATACAAGCCATCAGACTCTGAACACACTACCTGCCCCCCTACTGCCCCCCCACACACCTGAACTCTCAATTGACCTCGTTTATGCACTTTACACACCACTCTATTATATTTTCCCTCCACTCGAGATGCTGAATGCAACATTTGCACAACACCTGTATGTTAAAATATACTCAGTACTAAATTGCACATTTTTCTTAAATTCTTGGTGAATTCTTGGAGTCTTATACACGATGACACCCCCCAGACAAATGACAGATGACCAGTTCACACATTTCAATATTGCTGTGTTGCCACTGACCAATCAGAGCACACTGGGCTCAACTGGGGTGGGACTTAAACCTCTAACAGAGCATTTCAGACAGATCTATAGAGAGAATGAATAGAGAATAGCGTGTACAGTATGAGAAAAATAATGTTTTTGGAAAATCCATTCTAGTAGACCTTGGCACTGGGGAAGAAAAACTGGCCTCCTGGGAAAATTCACAAATTTCCAGATGGCCAGTGTGTGCCTGGACAGCACAGATGTGTGAGGTGCCATGTTATAGAAGAACTGTTCAAGAACTGATTTAAGTCATGCCACAGGTGTATATAATCAAGTACCTAGGCATGCAGTCAGGTCGTTCTGAAGAGCTCGCTGAATTCAAGTGTTGTAGGATGCCACCTTTGCAATAAAGGGGTCTTGTTGCAAAGTGGAAGTGTTTAGAAACAACAGAAACTCAGTCACGAAGCGGTAGGCCGTGTAAAGTAACAGAGCGAGGTGGTGGTGCTGAGGTGCAAAGTGCGTAAAAGTTGCTAACGCTCTGGTGATTCAATATCTGCAGAGTTTCAAACTTCCTCTGGCATTAACTCCAGCACAAAGACTGCCCTGGGAGCTTCATAGAATGGGCTTCCATGGCCGAGCAACTGCATGCTGTGATATGCTCCTTACTTCTATCCTTTCAACTTTGTGGAAACAGTTTGGGGAAGGAAGGCACTTTTCTGTGCCAGCATGACTGTGCCCCAGTGCACAAAGCAAGGTCCATAAATACATGGTTGGGTGAGTTTTGTTTGGAAGAACTTGACTGGCCCACACAGAGCCCTGACCTCAACCCTATCAAACACCTTTGGGATAAACTAGTACTCAGATTACAAGCCAACATCAGTGCCTGACCTCACAAATGCTTTTCTGCAGGAATGGGCAAAAAATTCCACAGACACATTCCATAATCTAGTGGAAAGCCTTCCCAGAAGATCAGCAGCTGTTATAGCTGCAAAAGGGGGGACCAACTCCATATTTATGTACAATGTGATGTCATCCAAGTTTCTGTAGGTGTAATGGCCAGGTGTCCCAGTACTTTTATCCATGTAGTGTATACATAACACATAATACCCACAGTAATACCCTCACACAGTCCACATATTCATATCTTTATGGGAACTCTCCATTCATTTCTATGGGCATAACCATAATACTAACTACAACAGCCTTAAACCCCTACACAGCCCAACCCAAAAATGATATAAAGTGGAAATAAAGTGCTTACCTCAACACTAAGGAAAAAGAGAGTTTCTTCTTAAAATGCCAATTTCTCATAATCACGTCATGACCGGTGAAGGGTGTTTAGAGTGATTCAACAAACCGCTGAATGTCTCTGCGTGTGCAATGATACATATAGAGTAAAGATTTCATCCTTTTTTACTCTGAAATTGTGTAGGTGGTTCCAGAGGTGTTCTTGCTTCTCTTTATCTACCCGCTGACACCTCCGTAATCTCGCGGCACTGCAAACTGCACTTCGTTGCAGCTTTTCCCGTCACAAGCTCGCTATGCGCATAGACGGACACGTGGCCGACATGTAAGCAGTTAGGATAAAACCGCAAAGCAACAAGATGGTGAAATGTAACTGAGTGCAAAAGAAGACATTAAACCTACCTGAGGGAACGTGAAATAAGAAATAGCAACTGTGCACTTTTTATTGGGGGGGGGTCTCCTACAATTAGCGTTTAGTGATAGGGGGGTTTTCCATTTACGCTGCAACACACCATCACCAATTTCTGCCCCAGTTCTTGAATTTCTTGCATCCTGTTCACAGTCACTGAGGTTTCCTCCTGTAGATCTGCTGACTCAGCACTATCCTTGAGTTAGGAGTGTGCTCTATGAATTATGGGTGTACTGTGGGGGGTGATCTGCGTATGTCGCACACCTGTCACTTGCAGCACTATGAGAGAAAAGCCTCAGAAATGATCACCATGTTCACTTGCTTGGAATGAGGTATTATAGTGGGATATAGAGGCTTTAGCCAGATACAACAAGGTCCATGTTTGACTGATCCATTATTGACTGATCTGTCCAGAGGACATTGTTTTATAGTTTGTGTAGTTTATATAGGACGTTATTTGGCATGAAATGTGCTTCTTGTCATTTTTGAGTATTTTCTAGGTTATACATCCATCTCTGTCCATTATTCTCTCTATGGTAGCATCATGCCAAGGGTGCAGGACGGCTGCACCGCATCGAAGGAAAGATGGACGGGGCCATCCGTAAAATCTTGGATGAGAACCTTCAGCAGGTGGGTCTTCAAGTAAGACGACGACCCTAGACATACTGTACGGCTAAGGCAACAAAGGAGTGATTCAGGAAGAAGCACATTAAGGTCATGTGGTGCCCTAGCCAGTCTCCGAACCTTAATCCCATAAAAAACCTATGGAGGGAACTCAAACTTATCTATCCAAGTGACAGTTTAAAAACCTTAAAGATTTGAAGGAGGTCTGCAAAGAGGAGTGGATGAAAATTCCTGATGATCTGCATGCAATCCTGGTGACCAACTACAAGAAACATCAGACAGCTGTGCTTGCAAACAATGGTTATTCCACCAAGTACTAAAACATGTGTTCTAAGGGATCAAATACTTATTTCCCTAGATAAATGACAAATTGGTTTATAACTGTTACATAATGATTTTTTTCTTGCTAGTTTTGTTAATAATCTATCTGTTTAAATAAAAGTAGCAGTGAAATGACAAACTTCTCATTTCTTTATTAATGGGGCAACTTAAGAATTCAGCAGGGGGTCAAATAATTATTTCCCTCACTGTATATCCTTTATATATACAATAGTATTAAACAAAACCATCACAACAAAATAAACTGGGAAAAATATGACTGGTATCTAAAGACTAAACCCAAACTGAAACAGGGCACAAGACGGCAAAAATGCTTTAAATTATTGTTCAGTTGTGATGCATTGATACAGTATGTTCTCCTATCATGCGTGTTTTGGAAACGCCAGTTTGCACCAAAGCGAATGATATATTAGAAGACAGTTAGTAGACAGCGATGCTCGCTTTTGTAAGTGTGCTTTCGTCTGCCGAGAAGCAGGGACGCATCACCCAGCTGAACCGAGCCGCATGCGAATGGAAGGCGCGCACCTGATCGAAAACACCCAGCCACTGCGTCACTTTGCAGTGTGTGTCGTCTTACAAGTGTTTTCTTTCGCCATTTCTGCACTTTTAGCAACTTTTATCATTATAATTTAAACATGCTCATTTACACCCCAAAAGTCAAAGTCTCGGCCTCAAAAGCTACGGTGAGCACTGAGTGCAAAAAGAAAAGGTTGAAGTACTGAAGAGAATCTTGAAATATTAAAGTGTTTTGATCAGAGTGATATACTGAGATGTGATGCTGTGTTACTTAAGAAATTTTTAAGTGTTTTGTCCATAACCTCATTTTCCTCATAATCCTCATTTTTTTTCTAAAAATTATCTTTCTGCATTTTCTTATTTTTCTTATTTATTGTATATAGGAGTATAGACATAGGTCTACTGTACTTCTTCCTGCTGATTGTAAATATGAACCAATTTTTAGTTATTTTCTTAATTCCTTTACTTGCCATCATATAACTGAAACACCACAGATTTCATTCTGGCTTTATTACTAAATATTTCTTAAATATTGTCTATATTGAATGAACATTCTCCTGTCAATAGAAACACATTTCTACTGTTGTTTAACAGTGTTACCAGTGATAAGAAAGATACGCTTGATATTTGCCGTATCGGGCAGGAAGTGGTTTGTCCTAAGCATGCATTACTGAGGTTGGTTTCCTCCCAGTACACTACATTGTATGTAAAACAGTTTTTCACTGCAGTAATGATGGATTCTAACATAACAGGGTTTAAAAAAAATAATTTCAAAATTCATCAACATCAGCTATATGGCATCAAGTCAGAAAACAAGAAATATATAGCTGCAGAACTAACTCTGAACGAAATTCAAAAATAAAAACTATAAAATGGCATGGAAATGTATATAGTATGTAGGTTTATATAGTACATAAAGAAGGTGGCGATACCTTCTGGGAAACCATAAAGAAGCATTTCATGTAATTATATATATCAAATCTGATAGGAAAACACAGAATAAGCTATACAAGGATATACTTAGGATGTTGTCATGTGTCATTAAGCAAGCTTCAATATAATACCCTTTCATGGAATGAGAATGTTTGAAAATCACGCAGAAGTATTTGATGTGTCATTTTCCGAGTTTTTGATATGAACTGGCTGCAGTTTGCAGAGGTATCGACAAAGTGGGAATCTCGACAGCTCGTTAATGAGGTTTTTCCTAAACTTTTCTCCCACAAAAGCATATATAATTGGGTTCACACAGCAGTGAATGAGTGCGATCGTCTCCGTGGCACCAAGTGCCAGATTGATTCCTTGGGAGTTCTCACAGTTGTTCAGAAAGCCGTATTCCTGTAAGGATTTGAGGAAGATGACTATGTTGTAGGGAACCCAGAATACTGCAAATAGCAAGGCAATGGTGAAGATCAACCTCATCGCCCTGTGCTTTTTGGAATTCCGGGACCTCATTAACACAGCCAGGATGCTGACGTAACAGAACATCATTATGGGCAGTGAGACGAAGAGGCCTACTGCGTTTTCCCGGATGTTTTGGAAGAGTTTCCAGGTCTTTTCTGAATTATTAGGGTACATCGGCATACACTTCTTCTCTTCTTCTGATATGCTATAGAAGATCGTCTCCGGAAGCGCACCAAGGATAGAAACCATCCAAATAACGGCACTAACCACTGTGCCGTTCCTCACTGTCCTCACTCTCATTGTGGCCACGGCGTGAACTATAGCCAGGTAGCGGTCAATGCCCATCAGTGTCACAAACAGGATCCCACTGTAGAACCCAATCTGATATATGAACACCATTGCTTTGCAGAGCACGTGGCTCGTGGGTTCACGGGCCGGCGTGTAGTAGGCCCATATGGGCAGCGAGAGCGTGACCGTCAGGTCTGAGACAGCCAGGTTGAGCAGGCAGATGTCCGACACACTCTTGAGCTTCATGAGCTTCATGAGAATCCACATGACTGTGCTGTTGCCTGCAAAGCCGAGAACGAAGACTACAGAGAAAAGTATGGGCTGGAAGCTGACCATCTCATTGGAGCTGCCATTCGTGTTGCAATCGGACACATCAGCAGAGTAGAAGTAGTAGTCTATGGTAGTGACTGTACTGGAGTCGTTGCTGTCGTAGTAGGAAGGTTCAGTCGTGCCCGTGAAAGTCTCGGCCATTCTGTTATTGGAAAGAAAACAGTGTGAATTGCCTGTGTGTATCAATAAAGGAACAACAATGGAGGCTTTTATATATTCTGCTACATACAATATCAAAGAATATGATGTTATGTAGACTGAATGCAGTTATGTCTGGCTAATAGAACATGCACAGTAAGCTGACGTCAGTAAACATATGGGAATTTTCTAAAGAATTACCTGAAATATTTTGCAAACATGACCGTTCGTATTTTTAAGTGTATTGAGTTATTCTCCAAAATTTTATTTTATTTTTCTGAAAAATCGATTGATTGATTTTACCACATTTTTATATTGCAAGACGTTCGCTGTTTTGATTTCTGACATTACAAAAAAAAAAATTGATTCTATCTGTGTTGTGCTGGAAAATGTGCGTAATGATAAATGTCCAGTTTGTTCTACTTGTGTGGTTTGGTACTGAACAATATTAGGATGTTACTATGAATGTACGACTATGGGTACCACCAGAGTGCCCAAAACATATTTGTTTAATAAATTAATTAAGTATGCCAAATGGCATACTTCCCATTTTGGCCCCCGTCACACCATGTTGCATGACCTAAGTGGTGTGTGTTTGGTGCTGATACTGTACGACTGAGGACTTACATAGAGTCACTGAAAATTTGCACCTGCAAAAGGAGAAAAAAATGTTGAAACAAGCTAGTAAAATGAGGGAATCAACCTAATTTGCATAACTAGCAAAAATGGACCAGCTTCGGATAACAAACTTAGTCACATTTTCTTCAGTATATATGTATGCACTCAAGAGACTAACTAAGCTAAATATCTAAAATAAAAAACATTTTGAGGTTTAAAAGAAAGCTAAATTGTATTGAATTTAACTTTCACTGCATATGAACCTCGATGTGTGTGATACTGAATGCTACAGCACTTTAGCTCACACACATTATTGTCTTAATGGTTACATTGGGCATTTTCAGCTGGCCCCTCAGCTAAAAACAGTAACGCCACATGTAGTCACGGCATTTTGCAGGTTGTGGTCTAACCAGGGGTGTGGGAGGCGCATTGATAGCCTGGCGGATTCAGGAGGCCCAGTAAAAATAAAATTATACATGAAATGGGGTAAGGTGACATTTGTCAGGGGCCCCAGTTTCCAGGTACGTTCCTGGTTCCACAAGAAGGCTTAAGGAACCCCATTTGCCTCAACTAATCACTTTGTAATTTACACCTGAATGTGTTCATTTCATTCAGTCAATTTTAGTGTGTTGAAACCGCTTTATGGATAAGGCCCGCAAACAGAAATAAATATTCATGAGGGGTCTGATAACCACAGAGATCTTCTCTGTAGATTTTGCCGACCTCGAGGGTCCCCATTTGCTGATCAGGGTGGGGGAAGGGGGCTACCCCTCCTCCCCCCCAAGATTTTGCCTTTTGTCAATAAGGGGGTCCCTCTCCATAGGTTTCAATGAGCGACGGGTTATTTTACTACCTGGCTACTTGCCTGTTAAGGTCCTCCCCAACCTTATATCACAAATTTGAGGTATGGTGGAGAACAATACATTCGCAAAGCATTCTGTCATGACTAACCTGAGCTTAAAATGCTCTGATTATAGTGTAACCCATTTTATATTAATAGAACCTTAAAATGGCTCTTGTTCTGGAACAAGAGTATAGGTTAAACGTAACACCACAGTTCTGTGCATTTAGAGATACATACAGACGACCTACTAGTCTAGTCTAGTCTCATTAAGCATTAGTTTTTGGTTAATTTTATTTTCAAGTGTCCCAAATATATTTGCATGGCATTCCATCATGACTAACGTGAGCTGATTATGATTAACACTGATTATGGTTAAGCTATTTTATAATTATAGATAACCTTAAAACTGTTTTAGTTGCTTGAAAGTGAGACAATTGTAGGACTGGAGGTTAAAAAAAAAACATAATGTTCAAAGGTAAAACCTTATAGCTGTAGAATGTTATCAGCTTGCGTACAACAACAGTTCTTCGGTGGCGGATGCGTATTTCGCCACATCGCCCACTATACGCTATATAATACTGCCTCAATTGTCTTATGAAAGCAACTGAACACCACCTCTCAATCACAAGCCCCCCTTACAAGCAACCACTCACATTTCTACTTCCTAGTGACTTTTTTTACCAGTTCCTGTTACACAAGCGCGTGGCAGGATGTAGGGGCTTCAGAGACCATACCCTACCCCAAAAGATGTACAATTAAAAGACAGACACGCCTTACCTCATCCATAGTAACTATGGAGCATAATTTCCCCTTTCGCACAGCTGGGATGGAGTGTGAGGTGTTTGGCTTCTTTGTCTTGTGTGTGCTGGTAGATTATCTGCCGCGTGTGCTATGCAGGTAAATTTCCTGTGAGCTGCTCGCATTGTCATCTCATGCACGGAGATTTCCTGTAATCCTTCACCCGTCTCAGCATATGCTGACTAACACCTAAAATTTATCAGATTATGCATCGCAGTATTGAAAAAATTGATTTACGTTAGATGCTACATTTCATTGGAAATTATTTACATTTTCAGTGAGGTTTCATAGTTTTTCATATGGGGAGCCTGTGATTAAATTCTCTGGTCCTGTTACCGTGATGATTATATTGTGGGAACAGTGAAATAGGCCTATAAAACTTTTTTTCCCTTCTGCCAAGTTTCTACTTACTGATCGACGGACAGATATATGTTTATTTAATAAACACACCTTCTAATTCTACAATGGCTGAATTCAGGTTTTGACATTTTTTAGTGATTTAGATAAAATGGCGAGCTATGTGATTTATTTATTTATTGATATCGAAGACTTTAAATATTTAGAGACTCGAAACGGTACATGTTCTGGAACAAGATAGTATAAGTCAAAAGTAATGCCACAGTTCTGGGCATTTATAAATACATACTGAAGACCTATTAGTCTTACCCAGGTTAACCATTAGTTTTCAGTTCATTATATTTTTATGAATTGCCCCTCTCCATGGTTGCACCTTTTTTACATATGTAAAATACACAATATATTTTGTAAGCTGAAGTAAACAAGAAGACGGTGGAGGAGAGAGAAGAAAATACCTGAGTTTGGACCTGTAAGGTATAAAACACTTAAAGACTTCTTTAAGGTGCTAGTGATGAGTGTCTGCAAGTGTTTTAAGTGGGATTTCTGAGAAGAAGAGCGGGTTTGACTCTGGGCTATAGCTATTAATTAGCAGACACATTAATGGATCCTAGAAGAGATGTGTTGATTACTGTAAGAATGGTCATAGAAGAAGCTAGGAAATCCGTACAGTTTTTAGGTCCGGGTTGGGATGATTTTGTCAGTGGGGGGTTCATAATTAATGACCTCAGTTCTTCTTCACTAATTAAACAGAAGATGCTAAGGCTCGGAGTTTTGACCGAGGCTGCTGTCGACTGCACTTACTCAAATCTTAAGTCCTCGATTTTCAGTTTCACGTTGATGTCTATTAATTTTCAGTATTGATACCAATCAGCCACATTTGTCTTGCTTTCTGACCTTGGGTCTTGTTTCCCTTTTCAGTAACCTACACGGTTGAGTAAGATCAGACAGTCGTTGGAATCTGTATATACATAATGTAGTGCCAAGTGTTTTTGAAAAATAACACTGTGACCACATGGTAACAAGCTGTAAGCATTGCATGATGGCCTTTCTGGGAAAGATGTACACTATATAGACAAAAGTATTGGGACACTTGGCCATTACACGCACAGGAACTTTTATAACATGTCATTCTAATAGAATGAATTGTTAAGATCACGCAATGCTTACCATAGAGAACAGTTTCCCAAGCCATTCCTTGACGACCCCCAGACAGTCCACATTTTTGCTCCCTGCCAGACAGTCCACATTTTTGCTCCCTCCCAGCTCCCTGTAAAAACGTGGCCTGCAGGACTCTGAGTACTGGGATTGGGAAGCACTGATACAGTATATGAAATTGCACAGAACAGAGTCATCACTTGGTACTCTACATTTCTCTGTCAGGGGGCTACATTTTTCATCGCCCACCTAATTGTTGTTTCCCTTGTTTGTTATGAATGTTTTTCTTCAGCTAAGGCCTGACTGACACATTTCACAGTCCTTATCCTCCATGTTGAAAGTGGCTTTGAGTGCAGTCTGGCCCCCTCCTCCACAAATCCCTCCCCTGTTTCTTCGTCTTTTTGCTCACTTATTTGAAAATGTCATTTTTGTAAACTAAGAACAGAACCCTTTCGAGCCAACCCACTCTGCTCCTGTTTCCACCATTTAAAGATGTCTTCAGACACCAGAAAAAGAATTTACTTCTGAGATGTAAAGAAAAAATAAATTCAAAAAGGAAATAAAAGTTCTAATGACCAGTAAGTGGTTTTCATTTTCATGGCAGGTGTTATCAGGTGTTATCACACCACTTCTTTCTGTGGTGTGGCGTAACTCTCTGTGTCGGCTGAAATTCAGCTGAATTTTCCTGTTCCATTTTTGCACTTCCCCACTTATCTTTTACTTTCCCTTTAACAACATTTCTTTAAGGGAAAGGAGGAGTGAGGCTGGTCTCTGGCTTCCTCGCCGTCAGAGGAAGGCAATGCAAGTTTATTTATAGAGCACAATTCAGAATTCAAAATGCTTTGCCGAGACACAGAGATACATTGAAAGGCAAGACATTAAAATCACAGACAGTAAAATCAAAAGATAATAAAAACAAAAAACTTAAAAGCCAAAACAAGCACATGAATAACAAAAAAGAAGTGACATTGTACTGGCAATGTATAAATAAACTGCGGCTAATTTAATTCGTTGAAAAGCTGTAGCAAACAACGTTTTAAGCACTTATTTAAATGAGCTAACAGTTTTAGCAGACCGCGAGCCGTCTTTTAACGATACGTACGAAGCGCATGGTCCAAGTTCAGTATTACTAAAGATATCTTCTTTGTAAATGAAACGGATGTCGTGCGCATAGTGAAAGTGTGCGAACAGATGACATATGACGACCGGATACCACAGTTCCCTGAGAATTATTATTATTATTATGTGATTAATGTTATCATTATTCTTATTGTTTTATTATTGTTGTCATTATTATTATATTATAATGTGATGTTATTATTATTATTATGTGATTAATGTTATCATTATTCTTATTGTTTTATTATTGTTGTCATTATTATTATATTATAATGTGATGTTATTATTATTATTATTATTATGTGATTAATGTTATCATTATTCTTATTGTTTTATTATTGTTGTCATTATTATTGTATTATAATGTGATGTTATTATTATTATTACTTTCCAAGATGCGGACAGCCGAAATCGTGAATAGCAGCAAACCATCCGCGAATCTCATTTGTAACGTGATCATGTATCAAGAGATAAGGAAGCAATACCACTCAAAGGCTGAAGGAACAATGGAAAAGCACAGGCAACATTAACACAGGAAGTGCTTGTCCAAGGAGTATCCCTACCTGCAAACCCTCCAGCAGCCCCCGCCCGGCTCCCCACGGAAAGGGAGCAGCCGTGGGAGATCTTCAAGATCCGGCTTGGACTCTCCACCAGAAACAATGCCTGGGATGAGCAGATGGTGGCTGTCCACCTGGGCCTTGCACCTCTTGGGTGGAGCTCTCCAGGCCCTCCTCTACATTACCCAGAAACCTGCTTCAGCCTGGATGACTTGGAGGAGGGGCTTGAAGCTGCAGAGCAGGAGTGTTAAGCACCTTCTCTGTGTGAGGCGCCACTGCAGAGGAGAGAGACTGGGGGGTGCTGGTTGCCGACATCAGGCCTACCCCAAACACCCCACGCCAAGAAGACTTGGCTTTGCAGGCTTTTCTCTTTTCTCATCTCCCAGGCCACCTGCAACAACAAGTGAGCCTTGTGGCTTCTTGCAGCATGAAGCAGGCTTTAGCTGTTAGGGGGGGGGGGAAGTGATCTCCAGTGTGGAGGCCCAGAAGGGTGCTCTGGGGCACTCTGCAATGCTGGAGGACAATGATGGAAATTTCCCAGTAAGGCCAGGTTGGGACTGCAGGCCCCGTGATGACATGCTTATCTCTTAGCCTTGTGAGACGAGGAACCACATGGAACGCATCTGCCCCGAGTCCGGCTATGAGGAGCTTTCCATAACTTGGAAGCCTAGCTGCCCCGGGAGCATAGCAAGCTAGACGAACAGCGGAAGCGGAGCCGGCAGGACTGGGAGCAGGTGTGCAAGTCCTCCTGGTGTGGTGCAGCTTGGAGAAGAGACACAGTGAGAGGGGAAGGCAATGGGCAAGAGGAACGGTCCCTAAGGCCGATATCCCCATTGCCCACCAGCAGCTGGGCTTTGCTAGTGGTCTCCAGCTGCTCAGGGCTCCTTAGCAGGTGGCTTCCACAGTTACCAGAGGTGGTGCCACACTTATGGGACTTCATCCAGGATTGGGGTGAGGGATTGGTTCTGGTGGTCGCCAGGATGGTCGACCCTTGAGCGGGGGGCTGTGTAGCGTTGAAGGGTTGGCCTCCACACTGCAGAGTTCATCTGTGTTTCCCGACATGCTTTAAAGCATTGTAAATAGCCCCTGTGAATATTACTTGTTGTAAATACTCCTGTTGTACTGTGTGTCTCCGTCTTTCCTTTAATTACAAACCGTGTGAGGAAGATGCAGTGCGCCTCACTCAAGGCAAAGTGAAAGTAGGTGGCAAGTTGGCCCCCCCTCAGAAGTCAGCACCCCACGTCGTGTATCTGTTCTGCGACAGTACTGTAGAAGGAGCGAGTACTTCTAGGAACATGAGCCAATTTCAGTTTGTCTCAGATGGTGCATGGCATGCAGAAGTGAAATTGACTGGCTACATCGACACCCCCTCAAAAGTCTACTCGGACAGCTGTCTATGTCACCAGTAGGAATGGCTGATCCTGACCATAGCCTACTACTCTTGTTTTATTACTGATTTCTGTTACAAGGGGTGGCATGGTGGTGCAGTGGTTAGCACTGTTGCCTCACACCTCTGGGAGCCGGGTTCGAGTCTCCGCCTGGGTCACATGTGTGCGGAGTTTGCATGTTCTCCCCATGTTGTCGTGGGGTTTCCTCC
>JAODJX010000136.1:6223064-6239890 GCA_026776945.1 Isichthys henryi | reverse complement strand
GTGCCCATTGCTTCCGGGATAGGCTCCGGACCCCCCGCGACCCAGTAGGATAAGCGATTTGGAAAATGGATGGATGGATTTCTGTTACAAATTTATTGTCTATTTATATGTTATACTTTGGTTGCAATCATTTGTTGTATTTCCTCCCTTTTCTACTGAAAAAAGAAATTTCAGGGGCATTATACAATTCTGGTGATGATCATAATAATAATAATAATAATAATGTACACTGCTGTGGTGAGGTGAAGCCAGAAGCTCGGACTGGAGGGTGGCACCAACAATGACATCACTCCACTCTACAGCCACTGAATCATGCCTCAGTGTTGCCACTAACACTGTGAGACCGGCAGACACATCAAAAAGAGTGAAAACACTCCGTACAAAGAGCTCCGACAGACATCAGCGACAGGGCCTGATAACAGGGGCTGATATAGATATAAATAAACCTGCAAATTCATAATGCACTTGTCCCATGAGTCATATTTTTAGTTATCGATATTCTTGCTTTGCTTGTTCCATTCTACCTACAAGCCAAACGAATTTTGACGTTCACTCTTTAGAAGGATGTTGGCCTCCGTTGACAAGAAGCGCAAACAAAACTAAACTATGCACATGCCAAGGGCTGCGGTTTGCAGAAAAGGGTATTGCAGGAAAGGACGAGACCTCAGCCTACCTCATTTTCGTGTTTCGGCTCATTTCTGCTGCATTTGTTTCCTTAACAGCTTTTGTGCTTAACGCTGTGTTTGCGCCAGAGGTGTGACGTTTTCCCGTGCGTTAAGCTACGAAAACCGTTATGCCTGCAGCCGAAACAACATCAAATGCCCTTAATGAAAATAACATTTCATTTATTTAAAATCAGTAAAAGAGTAGTAAACAAAATACAGAGGAACATTCAAACGTCAAACTCCAAACAAACACAAATCAATCTAAGAATATGTCACTGAAAACATTAGTTTGGAATAAAATGTATTTTAAAAGTGAGTGTGACGAAAGTGCTTATATTTAAGCATGCGTTGTAAAGCACTGGCTGGAGTGGACTCATCGTAAGCACTGTACATTCAAGGTATTTATTAATGAAACATACTTTTTTTTTTTTTTTACACAGGAGCAACTATAAGAGTCTTGCAGAGGTGATTTCAGACGATCTTGAATAGACTGAACTCCTTCTCTCGGAGAGTTCGGTGGAAAATGACCTGCACCCCGAAAAGCAAAAAGACAACCAATTCTGCAACAATTTCAGCACAAGTCGCTTAAACTTCTGGCCTACAAAAGCATAGATGACTGGGTTCAGACAGCAATGTGTAAATGCCACAACTTCAGTTATTTTAAGAGACCAGTCTAAATTACTGTAGGCATCACAGTTCGCGAAGTACCCCAAGTATTTCAAGGACATCAGGAAGGCAACGAAATTGTAAGGAGTCCAAAAAAGAAAGAACAGTATAATTATTAAGAGTACAAGCTTGATGGCCCTGTGTTTCTTGTTTGTTTTTATGGAGATCAAAGTGGGGATTATTTTTGCATAACAATAAGTCATAACAACAAGAGGAATTATAAAGCCTAAAATGTTTAGCTCATAATATGTAAAGATCCGCAATACGTTATCTTTTGGAAATTCAGTTTTACACGTTATGGTGGATTCGTTTTTGGTTTGCGAGTAGATCATATTGGGCAAGGAGGCAAAGAAGCTGACAAGCCATGCAACTGCAGTTAGAGCGCTGCCGAGTCGAACCGACCTGTGTTTAGCCAATGTGAGGGCGTGGACAATGATCAGGTAGCGATCCATGCTCATGATGACCATGAAGAAGATGTTCCCGTAAAAACCCATCATGTACAAGAAGGAGACAGCTTTGCACATGAAGTTCCCGAAGTTCCACTCGCCGGCAGCGAGATAACTAGCCCAGAAAGGCAGACTGATCACGAAGAGCAGGTCGGACACAGCCAGGTTCAGAAGACAGATGTCCGTCATGGTGTTCATCCTTTGGTATTTGACCACGCAGACCACCAGCAAATTGCCGATGAAGCCGAAGATAAAGACAAGGCTGTACAGCGTCGGCACGAACACGCTGGTAAATCCGATCACGTTACCATTGTTGCAGAGCATAGATGTCTGTTCAGGAGTATCCGAAAAGTAATCTGCATAGTCATATGTCGTGGTTCTTACTGTCTCCTAGAAAAGAACATAGTGTGATTATCATCAGTATCTTTCATTTGAGTATTTCCATATGCATAGAAAAAAGCCAGAATTGGTCATTTAACCCCCATAAATAAACAAATACTTAAATATTTAAGTGATGTTATTTTTCGACATTTCCTGATCCAGTCATTTTAAGGATCGGGTTTGCATTAATTAAAAATTATTAATTAAAGTAATTAAAAGCAAATTGCAAAGTTTGCCCTTTCCAACATAATTTATTGGAATTGTTCAAGTCCTGTTGTACCAGCAGAACAACTGAGAAATAAACCAGCGGGGACTTAGGCAGGTAAGGTTGTAGCGCCACCTGCTGGCTATTACTGGCTATTAAAGTGGCATTCGCGTATTCTGCCGGGTCGGTTTGAAGACGTGCACTTTATAGGCTAGAAGTCGTTATAGGATGGATGAATGGACGAAAATACACGTTTCTCTTTACAGCTAGTAAGAATTCTGCATTTATAAATTCTGCCAATAATTTATTGCCAATCTGTCAATAAAAAATTCAGAAAATTTTTCTTATCCAGTTTGAATTTATTGCAGCATGTTCACAGTCAGATAATCTGCAAATGCAAACATTTTGCTAAAACATATACAGTTCTGCTTCTATATATGGCTTACATGTATGTACTTTATTCATTTTTTGCCAAAAGGTTTAAATTAAAACTAAATAACTTTTTTGCTTTTAACTTAATCGTTATTTTTTTTTTGCTACGTATGTTGGATTCCTCCTAATCAGTAAGTTTTTAAAAGAAAAAAATAAATTTGAATGGAAATCCACTCACCATTATGGCTGTTGTTCTACGTCTGCTTCATGGGTTGAGTATAATTTGCCGAATGAATTCTTAAGCACTTAAGTGCTTTTGCAATTTCCTGGATATCCAAAAATGGAGTTGCAGAAAAAAAAGGGGTTTTTTTCCGAGTTCAAATTCAAGTAGTATAAATATACGAATATAGTTCATATGAAGATAGAACACGATATAACAGTCATTCATGCTCAGTAACTGATAAAAATAGATTAGAAGTTGAATCCTTCAAAAACCAATAACACCATTAAATCTAATTAGGGAACAAAACACCATCGCTTAGCGCGTCCAGGCTTCACTCCGGTTGCATGCACGTGTTGGCATCTAAAAGTGTATTTTATTCTATAAAATGCATGCTGAAAAAAATTACAATTGTTTTGAACACACAACTTAATAAATGATTGGATCTCTAGAGGAATATATGAAAGCAGATTCAAAGCTAATGCGAGTGATATAGGATATTTATAAATCTGAGATTACATGTGCAGCTGTCTTATTGCAGTAATGTGGTTAGAATGATGGCCTAGTAGTATAGTGAGCATAATTGATACATGACTGTATAGTTAGTTTCGAATGTGTGTGTGTGTGTGTGTTCACCCAAATAACATAAGGACAATACTCCAGGGCTTCTTCACAAAACAGAAAAGGCAAATAAACCCCTGAAGGCTAATTTTACATATTATCAAATAAAAAGGCCTTCTGGCCCTTTAATATGAACAATTAAATAATTATTTTGAGGCAATATCGTCACAAACACAAGCGAAACGGTGATTTGATAGTCTCCATTTGTTTGCTTGTGGTTTAGCGGGTTGCATTGCTGTTTAACAGCACACTGGGGTATTTTTGTGTGTGGCTTTCACCCTCAGCATTGTCCATCTGCATTTTCATCACCCTCTAAATTTCATGTGTGTCCGCACATGTCCAGACATTAAATTCAGCTGTTGCATGATTGACCTTTTTGACATTGTCTTGTACTGTCTTGCACTGTCGTTCGACTTATGTAATTGGATGTGGCCGAATGGCTAGCCATTCCAATTTACATGTTGCATATGGGCAATAAAGATCTTAAATCTTGGGTGGGGGGGTCGAATATACATCTGTGCGGAGAGTGCAACTGCCCTTTCATCATCTTCAGGCGGGACAGTCTAGAATCTTCCATTAATGCTTTCTTGCTGAGAATATGCCCTTCATAAGGCCCAATACAATATGTCATTGTACTCCTCTGCACCAATGAGCATTCACATTTAAAGTAATGCACTAGACCGAAGTGTGATATCCTGTCTGTCTGAAAACATACAGAGTTCATAATATCAAGAACAGTCCAGAGATTACAAAATCGAATAAGTGACTAGTGATTAAGCATTCGGTTTTTAGACATTCTCTGACATTTTTCTGCAGGCCAATGTAGACGCTTTGTAGAATGAAATAGAGAGTTATTTAGTGTTCAAAGAGGAAGAAACTGTTTTTGAAGCCGTCATGCATCATTGTTAATTTGGAAAATGAAATTGTATGTGTGAATATGAAAAAAAGGTGATAATGTAGTAAGCCTTTTCTAGAATTCTGTATATCTCGATTGCGCGACAGATTTTTTGCACTTCGCGTTGGAAGCAATTTACAGATGCTAGGTTACTGAGCCATGTGCTTTTGGACAGCAGGAGGCGAATATGCCACCAGCATGCAGGAACCATGGGAAATTGGCCTCTGCCTCTGGAAACGTGTAACTATAGCCCCCACCATCAAATCCATATATGGTAATTATTATAACACAAGTTTTCATCATAATAAAACATCAAGAAAGAAATATGAACTGCATGTAACACTCTTTAAATTATGATAAATACAACATTGACTTACAGGAATCTTTCAGTCACAATTAATATAACAGTAAGTAATTCTGAAGTAATGTTTAACACTTTAATCAAGCCAACATTAAAACAGTTCTGCTGCATTTTTATCAACATGTTCACTTTGAAACACGTGGAGTAAACACGTTGGACCGTGTTTACACTAATATCAAATAGGCATTCAAGGTAAATCTACCCCCACCTTGGAAACTTGGACCATCTCTCAGTTATGCTAACCCCTGCATACAGACCACTGCTAACCAGGAGCAAACCATCTACAAAACAGCTACAGACCTGGCCAGAGGGGGCACCTACAGCACTCCAGGACTGTTTTGAATCCACGGACTGGAACGAGGCTGCCACGGTTAACCAGCACATCAACCTGGAGGACTTTGCAGAGTCTGTGACAGGATTTATATCCAAATGTGTGGAGGATGTGACCATGATCAGGGACATCACCACACGTGCCAACCAGAAACCGTGGCTTACCAGGGAGGTGCAAGCCCTTCTGAGGGCACGAAATACGGCCTTCAAATCCGGGGACAGAGATGCTCTCAGATTCGCTAGAGCTAACCTGAACCGAGGCATAAAGCAGCAAAATGAGCCTATGGACATAAAATTCAAAGACACTTCACCAACTCAAAAGATCCCAAGTACCTATGGCAAGGCATCCAGTCTATTGGTTCTACGTTTCTGTATATGTGTATTGTTTTGTATATTTAGGGTCCGTCCTGTGCTGCCTTATGTTGCCTTACAGAGTCTTACTTCCGTGTAAAAAGTGGAATCTTGTTGTAATCTCCATATGTTGTCTAAGTACTCTTGTCCTTTTATGTCTGGACATTGAGCCTGGAGATAGGCAATTTCATTCAGCTACGCATCCGTTGTTGTACTGTTGTATGGTGTGAATGACAATAAAGTTCACTTACTTACAACGGCGTCTTTGTGATGTTTCCTGGGTTCATAGGATGTTTTCGGGTCTCGCAACATCATACACCCTCACCCTAGAGACCCAGTCAGGGTTGATCAAGCCCAGCATTAACCAGCATTAAGTCACGGCTCACGCCTCTTGATCCACAGCCATTCCAGCCATCTGGAATGGCTGTCCTTCTGAGTGGCCCACTCATGCGTGGCAGGGTGTAGTCATCCACTGGATGCCAATCTGCTCGCCACCCCTGTCTCTGGGCAATCCTCCGGAAGCCCCTGGTACTTGGTCAGCTTCCTCTCAAAAGCCTCCTTGATACGGTCATCACAGGGCACGGTCAATTCTATCAGGGCAAGCTGTTTTGAAGCCTCTGACAGAATGACAATGTCTGGTTGCAATGATGTTGCTGCAATATGTGCAGAAACTAAAGTTGCTTGCCTGGACTTACCATTACCTGCCAGTCCTGTGCAGTAGAATGTAGACCTACCTCTAGGTTCAGTTGCTTTTCTTCCTTGACAAATGTTATCTGCTTTCTAGGGGGACAGCTGGGCCTGCTTATTGCTTTGGCTGAGGAGACACTCTCAACAACTGCCTTCAGCATCTGGCCATGGCGTTACTGGGAGTGACCATCCCCTAGGGCCTCTGGGCAGCTGCTTAGGGTGTGTTTGAGTGTCTCTCTCCCAGAGCAGAGTGGACCAGAAGGGTGTATCAGTCTTGGCCCATGGCTGGAGGTTTGTAGGGCTTAGATTAGGATATAAAGTGCTGGTGCTCTGCTCACCAGATGTACGTCCTAGATGCACTTTCCAATCTCATCCATGCTCCCTGCTGCCTCACACCTGCCATCCTGCTGGTTCTTTCCTCATCCATTACCTCCCTCACCTCTTCCTGGACAAGCAGTCGCCTCTCCTTGCCCTGGACCTTGTTGAAGTGAAGCACCGGAAAGCTGCTCAATCCTGACCTTCCTGTTCCACTGCTCCCACCACAGCCCTCTGCCTTCCCCTCGCTTCTGCCATCTCCAGCTCCCGCCGGTCCAGATCTTCATGCCTGCTGCTGAGACTTTGGGGCCCTTGGAGTCCCTGTAGTGCATCTCTAGTACAGGAGACCTTAAACTCCTCCATGATGCTGTTGACAGGAAGCTGCAGAATGTTGTTTTTCCCGTATACAGCTGCACTGCTCATACTATGAGGTGCATCTGCAGAGTTATTCATGGATTCACCTCTCCATTAAATATCCCAGCTTCCATGAAGTGAGAGTCTATAACAGGTATACAATTTTTATTTAAAATAAAAATGTTATATACCACCTTCTATATATACAGATCATCAGTGACTTTGTCGGCTGGTGTGAGACTAATGTTCTCCAAATCAACGCCAGCAAGACGAAGGAGATGGTCATAGATTTTAGGAGGAAGGCACCCCCTCCAACACCGGTGAGCATCCAGGGAAAAGTCATTGAGGTAGTGGACTCTTACAAGTATCTGGGTGTTCACCTCAACAATAAACTGGACTGGACTACAAACACTGACGTCCTGTATAAGAAGGGCCAGAGTCGACTCTACTTGTTGAGGAGACTGAGGTCCTTCGGAGTATGCAGGTCTTTGTTAAGGACATTCTATGACTCTGTGGTGGCATCCGCCCTTTTCTGTGCAGTGGCCTGCTGGGGGAGCGGATGCATGGAAAGGGACAGAAGCAGAGTTGACAAACTGGTGCGGAGGTCAAGCTCTGTGCTGGGATGCCCTTTGGAGACTGTGGAGGTGGTGGTTGAGAGTAGGATGTTAGCGAAGCTGACATCCATCATGAATAACCCACATCACCCCCTGTATGAGACTGTGAGTGCGCTGAGCAGCTCCTTCAGTCAGAGATTCATACACCCTCGCTGTAGGACGGAGCGCTTTCGCAGATCATTCATCCCCAGCAGTTAGACTTTATAATACATCATGATGTCATGAGTCACTTGGATGCTGCCTTAACATTACTTACCATGTCATACATAACGCACCTTATAGAGGTATGGGCATGAGCATGTATATGTGAATGTATATTACTTGCACTTTTTCATAATCCACTATCCATATTTCATACTGTGTATGGGTGTACATAGGCACTACTATTGTATTAGTGTCTTATCTTATTTTATATTATTTTTATTTTGTACTTTTATTCTCCACTCTTGGAAATCTTCTTGTTATCTGTCTGGAGCTGTGATAACACTCTAATTTCCTCACTGTGGGATCAATAAAGTTCTATCTAATCTAATCTAATCTAATCTACAGAGCTTGAGTTTTCTCCTTTTTAAAACCAGTAATATTGTGATGCATTTTAAATGACAGACTTATAGAGACCTCTGTTGGTGCAGTTTTTACCTGCATGGGTGAGCAATAAAATTAAATTTAAGGTTTTATACTCTTTCATTCTGCAATACTGTGCAAGAAACAAATACCTTTATTTTTTATGTGTTTTCTCAGATAGAATGACTCATAGTTCTCAAGAGCATAAGACAACTACATGCTAACCATCTCTTTGTACATTATTGTTAAAAGTTTTAACTGAAACTGGGCTCCCTTTTTAAAAACTCGCGGAAACGCTCTGAGCACAGCAGGGGAATGATAGATGGAACCATTTCGGGGGGGAAATAAGAGCAACAATAAAAAGAAACAAGAATTTCCTCCCTTTTCCAAAAATTTTCTGCTAACTTCTTGGATTGCAAGATGAACGCCGGTGTTGTTTAGCCAAACAATGTGCACTAGTGCTGCAGTCCGTAGGAGTTTGGGTGCAAAAAAAACTGAGCCAAGAATGGCAGTAACCGGAAAAATACAGAACTGGACCTTTTATTAAACACCACGGAGAAAAAAATCGACCACTTTCAGAAGAAGCCGCCCCCAAAGCCCAGTCTGAACACACCATCACATCATATACCCGCAAATCCTTAAAGTAAGGGTGTCAAACTCCAGTCCTGGGGGGCCGGAGCCCTGTGTAACTTAGTTCTTTCTTATTTTACCACAAATGATTCAGCTCAAGAGCTGTGTGGCAATTAGCATAAGGAGTTGATTAGGTATGTTAAACGAGGCTGAACCAAAAACTGTGCAGGCCCTCCAGGACTGGAGTTTGACACCCCTGCCTTAAAGAGACAGACACGTACAGTACAGGCACTGGCCCACACTGCTTTCTGGAGACCATGTAAGATAAACTTGGACACCACTAACCACTGCAAAGCCCTCCTACCTGGTTAAGAAAGACCATGTAGAATGTCAAACGCTTATGTTAGCCCTCAGGAACAGCAGGTCTAGGATGACCTGTCCGCACATCGCACAACAGTGTGATTGATGTCCATGTCACTAAAAAGAACATCATCCGATTTCTGGTCTGTCACTGCCATTCTTTAGGCTTAAATGCACTGATTACAGTGTATTTGCCACACCCACCACGCGACAAATCACCTCAGGGATGAGAGCCTGAATGCAGCCATGTGGCGGGTGGTACCTCAGCACCACACTAGTCCAAATGGACCACTGTGAGGTTTTTTTTTCCAATCTTGCCACCAACCCCCAAGTTTCTCCACTGTAAGTTGGAGGACCTCCTTATAGGGCTTGATGGAGATTAACATCATACCCAGGATGAAGCAATTGCAGGTTAAGGGGCTTCACTCTGGGGTATTGATAGAATTTGAACCAGCAACCTACCAATTGCTGGCACAGATCCCTAGCCTCAGTCAGAAATATAGAATATTATGTGGTACTGTATAATACTTAGTGAATGTTATCCTAAGGACAATACTGACAGAATGCAAAATCATAACATTTAGAGAATGTAGTCTAATTACTGCGGCACGATGTAACCAAAATAAATGTTTCTGTGCTTAAGGTTAGCCTTGTAGTTTCAGTATCTGTATCTTATTTTAGTCCTGGTTACATGAACATGTGCTTTTTTCACTTCTACAGATTATCACCATGTTGAAGACTTGAGAATATAATTGGCTCTGTAGCTAAGCAACATGTGGCTAACCGAAACTGCTACTGTTCATTATTATAGAAACACGTGGCTTCTCACGATACTTCGGGCCGTCTTGCCTGGGTCTTTATCAAACTGCCCATGGCCAGTTTCTGGGCTCTCTGCCATGAGTATTCAAAACATTGTGGAGGCCTTTTTGGTATGATTGTGTTTCCGGAAAGAAATGATTGGCAGCTCTATCATATAGGGGAAGTAATTGGACCTCAAGAAAGAGAAAAATGCTGTTTAAAAAAGAGGGGACAGTTTAACTTGAGGATTGGGGATATTACCTCAAAGCATGGATGCCTCAGGGAGTTAATGGTGATTTAAATGTAACGCCCTGAGAGAGGGAATGGTTTAAGCTAAAGGTTTTTGAGTTATTGTTGTAAGGCCTGGAAGGCCCATGTGTTAATAGTAATTTATAGACTCCGCCCTGCAGAGAGAGTGGAGTCTGTTTGTGTGAAAAAGGCGAGTGAGGGCCTGCATATTCCCCTAGAGCAGGGGTGGCCAATCTTATCTGCAACTCCCTAATTAGATCACTAATTAGAGGACTGATTGGCTGAAGAGTCCTCACACCTGTGTTTGAACAGCTGACCTATAGGTTATCCGGAAAACCTGCATACTGTCCGCTCTTTGCGGACAAGATTGACCACCCCTGCCCTAGAGAGAGGGAGGGTCAGTTTGTGTAGTCAAGGGTAACAGAGCAAGGTCGCCAAGTGCTAGGGCGCATAGTGCGTAAAAGTCACCAAAGTGAGGGCCTGTGTATTCTCCTAGAGAGAGGAGGATCTGTTTGTGCAGTAAAGGCCAGTGAGGGAGGACCTGTGTATTCTCCTAGAGAGAGCAGGGTTTATTTGTGCAGTAAAGGCCAGTGAGGGCCTGTGTATTCTCCTAGCGAGAGGAGGATCTGTTTGTGCAGTAAAGGCCAGTGAGGGCCTGTGTATTCTCCTAGAGAGAGCGGGGTTTATTTGTGCAGTAAAGGCCAGTGAGGGTCTGTGTCTTCTAGAGAGAGGGGGGTCTGTTTGTGCAGTAAACGCCAGTGAGGGCCTGTGTATTCACCTACAGAGAGGGGGGTCTGTTTGTACAATAAACGCCAGTGAGGGCCTGTGTATTCTCCTAGCGAGAGGAGGATCTGTTTGTGCAGTAAACGCCAGTGAGGGCCTGTGTATTCACCTAGAGAGAGGGGGGTCTGTTTGTGCAGTAAACGCCAGTGAGGTCCTCTGTATTCTCTTGGCGAGAGGAGGATCTGTTTATGCAGTAAAGGCTTGTGAGGGCCTGTGTATTCTTCTAGAGAGAGGGGGGTCTGTTTGTGCAGTAAACGCCAGTGAGGGCCTGTGTATTCACCTAGAGAGAGGGGGGTCTGTTTGTGCAGTAAAGGCCAGTGAGGGCCTGTGTATTCACCTAGAGAGAGGGGGGTCTGTTTGTGCAGTAAAGGCCAGTGAGGTCCTCTGTATTCTCTTGGCGAGAGGAGGATCTGTTTATGCAGTAAAGGCCATTGAGGGCCTGTGTATTCTCCTAGAGAGAGCAGGGTTTATTTGTGCAGTAAAGGCCAGTGAGGGTCTGTGTCTTCTCCTAGAGAGAGGGGGGTCTGTTTGTGCAGTAAATGCCAGTGAGGGCCTGTGTATTCACCTGGAGAGAGGGGGGTCTGTTTGTACAATAAACGCCAGTGAGGGCCTGTGTATTCTCCTAGCGAGAGGAGGATCTGTTTGTGCAGTAAACGCCAGTGAGGGCCTGTGTATTCACCTAGAGAGAGGGGGGTCTGTTTGTGCAGTAAACGCCAGTGAGGTCCTCTGTATTCTCTTGGCGAGAGGAGGATCTGTTTATGCAGTAAAGGCTTGTGAGGGCCTGTGTATTCTTCTAGAGAGAGGGGGGTCTGTTTGTGCAGTAAACGCCAGTGAGGGCCTGTGTATTCACCTAGAGAGAGGGGGGTCTGTTTGTGCAGTAAAGGCCAGTGAGGGCCTGTGTATTCACCTAGAGAGAGGGGGGTCTGTTTGTGCAGTAAAGGCCAGTGAGGTCCTCTGTATCAAATCATATAGATACCCTGAACACACCAGCAAACACAAAAACACAACAGCAAATATGAAAACACTCCAGCAAATACAAAAATACTACAACATCAGCAGCGCTGAAAAAGGAAAGGGTATGTAACTACTGATCATTACATGCTAGTTACTGATTGGACAGGCAGCCTGTCAATCAGCCCGCAGCCGTAACTATAGTTAATCCAAAGGTACATCTTTAGGATTTTTTAACATGCCCTGTTCATGTGAATACACACTGCTTTGTCGGTATCTTTTCACAGTATCTTCACATTTTCTCGTGATTGCAACATAGCCTAAGTTGTTTTCTCAGAATCACACAATAAAAGTTATCTCAGGAAAACAAAAGTTTTAATTAAACTCAGGAACAGAGTAAGAAGGAAGCGGATTCCACTAAAATGTGCTACACATAATCTCCCTTGTTGTGAGATTTGATTTCAACATTAACTTTTTAAAAGTAACAGCGGCAGTAAAACCTATTTCACTTTTTAGTGAAATCCGTGCTAAACCGAGGGGGATCCATTCTGATAACAGATCAGTTGCAGTCTTCTTACACCACTAGTATGTTTATAAAAATTATAGTGGTAAAGTTAGATAGACATTTACTGTAGGTGCTTGACAGTCAATTTGCTACATGAGACGGTTGAGCTCAAGGGATACAAGCAAGGTTCACTTGGACCAAAAGACAGGACAAAGTATTTTTCTAGCTTACCAGCTAACGTTAACTGACTAGACAAAGGTTGACATATGAAGCCGGCGACCTTGTTTAGATCCATATTGTGCCTTTAAATATGGGTCAGTGAGAAATCTCTCAAGTCACGATCACATTACTTAAATGCATCATACTGTAGAACTCAGTGAAAGTGAAATTCTTGTGCCACAGTTACAGTTACAGGGGTGGAAACAGGTGCATGTGGGACAACAGGACGAAACAGCATAAACAGTTTAAACACTGCAATAAGAGATGGGACAGTGCAATGTGGGGAGTGGAACAATAAATATATTCAGTACACTTAAGTTTGTGCAGGTTAGGCAAAGTGCAAACAGTACACATCCAAAAGTATGAACTTCACCATCTTTCTTAGAAAAGAAACAGGTTCTCCCAAGAGTAACGGACATGGGAGTGGTTAACATAGTGAGTAATTATAAGAACGCAACAGCAAGTGTTATGGACGTTGAAATAAATAAATAGATCTGCAATTTACCTATTCATTTTTGTACGATTAAACCAGATTTGTTGTAATGATAATGAAAACAGGCATATTACGTACCATAACATTAACATTACAGCCCAGAACAAAGTAATGGCTGAACATTGCCATTGCATGACAAAATTAAGATGGTTATAACATAAAATGATGAGTAAGCAAGTGATTTATCCATGAATACACAAAAATATTTTGTCCGCTTCAGAGTCACCCCGGATGTTTGAAAAACCATATAATTCATGATATCCTCATAACTTTCAGCAGAGACTCACATCCATCAAAGTTTTTCGATCTCAGTGTGGATAGTCACACCTAATGACATCCGTTTTCTCTTGTATCTTTTGCTTGCATCTGGTACCTAAAGACAGGCTGCCTGTACAATCAGTAACAAAATCAGTACAGTAAGTACATACCCTTTCCATATTCAATGCGACTAATGTTGTAGTTTTTTAACATTTGCTATTGTGTTTCTGTATTTGCTGGCGTGTTTTCATATTTGATGCTGTTATTTTGTATTTGCTGGTGTGTTTTCAGATTTGCTGTTGTGTTTCTGTATTTGCTGGCGTGTTTTCATATTTGATGTTGTTATTTTGTATTTGCTGGCGTGTTTTCATATTTGCTGTTGTGTTTCTGTATTTGCTGGCGTGTTTTCATATTTGATGTTGTTATTTTGTATTTGCTGGTGTGTTTTCTAATTTGGGGGACTGCATGGATGGGATGGTTGAGAAACACTGACTTAGCAGGTGAGGATGCTGTGCCTGTGATCAGAAAGTCACTGATTCGAACCCTAGGACTGGCAGAGTGATGCCACCATTGGGCCCTTCAGCGAGGCCCTGCTTTCTCAAGTTCCCTTCAAAGTTACAGTTATAAAGAAAATGAAAGTGTGTTTGTTCAGAATAATGTTATTTAACAGCATCAGACTAAAAAAAAACCCGTAAAATAAAAATATCCTGTATTTTTTTCAAGCGAAGCAAAAAAGCCATTGAGGAGCCCAACAGCTGTCCATGCCAATGTGATTAAAGATGAAATGCATATTAAATAATAATTAGCATTGTTTGCTAGCCACATGAAGACAGGATGGCAGAGCAGGTCTGTTATTACTACTGCTTCTGATCTGCTGCACATGCACATGTGGTCTGGATTAACATGACCTAGAAGGTGTAAGTGGGGCCAGCTGCATGGATTCTGGGAAAGGCCCTTTGGTCTTCAGAGCCTTTTTAGCAAGTGCTGGGCTTTGGTTTCAATGCTTAAAGCATTAAACAGCGACATCTGGTGGATTGCAAGCATTATAGCAGGTAGCCTGAATAAAGAGCGCAAACTTCACCGCAATGAATTGCGGGCAATTAGATACGTGGACACTTTTGCACTGAAACTGCACGAGTTTCAGTGTTAACTAAGAGTAGGCTAACCAAGGTCTAGTCATTGTGTGTGTGATAGATTTATGCTTTACAAATTAACTTCTCACTTATGTGGCAATGTGTATAGGAAGTACAGACGTAGTCAATAGCATTGGTACCCATGCCATTTAGTTAAATAATGTCATTTTATTCGCAAAAAGTTGCAAAAAAGTAGCGATTTTGTGCTCATGCTTGTTCTCATTTATGGGTTCCACTGAAGTAACGGTAGCTGATTATGATAAAGATCTCGGTGTGTATGTTGATGCTTCCATGTCCCATTCTCACCAGTGTGGAGAAGCAATTAAATAGGCCAATAGGATGTTGGGTTACATCTCTAGGTGTGTGGAGCTTAAGTCAAGGGAGGTGATGCTACGATTATATAATTCCTTGGTAAGACCCCACCTAGAATATTGTGTGCAGGTTTGGTCACCATACATTAAGAAGGACATTGCTGCCTTGGAAAAGGTGCAACGTGGGGCTATGAGAATGATTCCTGGTCTTAGAGGAACGTCTTATGAGGAGAGGTTAGCTCGGCTGAATCTGTTTAGCCTTGAGCAAAGGAAACTAAAGGGGGACATGATCCAGGTATACAAGATTCTAACAGGTCTGGATGCTGTTCAGCCATATGGCTACTTTAATATTAGTTTAAATACTAGAACTCGTGGCCATAGGTTGAAATTAGCGGGAGAACATTTTAAACTGAATTTGAGAAACACTTCTTTACACAGTGTGTAGTTCTTGTATGGAATAGTCTTCCTGTTAGTGTAGCACAAGCGAAAACCCTGGGTTCCCTTAAATCAGAGCTAGATAAGAATTTAACAATTCTGAGCTATTAGTTAAGTTCTCCCCAGACGAGCTTGATGGGCCGAATGACCTCCTCTCGTTTGTAAATTTCTTATGTTCTTATGTTCTATCAAAGAACATGTTTCTAGTTTGTTCAGAAGCATGCTTTTGTCAGAATGGAAGTGGGGTACCAATATAATCACTCACATCTGTAGGGGCCCCCTTCCCATTTCAGTCTAGGGTCTCTGAAAAGTTAATCCACCTCTGAGTGCTGGGGGTGAGACAATTACTTATTTTTGAAAGCAGTTCTCCTGCCTTCTGGAGAAGGTCCTTTCACGGGCGTATAGGAGGCTCTAGTGCCCACTAACAGCAGTGCAGGCTGGTAGAATTACGGTTATACACGTATCGTATAACAAATGTGTGTCTGCATTCCGGAGGATCCTGTAATCTCAGCGTGTTCGACTCTGCCAGATACCTCTGGGTTTCAACAGTTGCATCAGCAGTGGAATTTGAATTTCTATTTGAATCAGCCACAGTTTTGTCAAGCAAATGCCTTGGGTTTATACCCAAACAATATAACAGACTTGTTAGTTACTGCAAATCACAACATGTCCTGCCTAAACAAACAATTTGTTTTGCTGACAATAATACACGGTAGCAAACAATTTGCCTGAACAGGAGCACAGATTCTGGTGCTTGCGTTGAGGTTCCCGGTGCTGCTTATGGAAACCGTAAGGTCTCCCAGGCTGATTGAGTGAGATCTGAGGAACTTAGTGCTGCTGTACATTCAGCTTTAAGCCATGTGACAGCATCATTGGCCTTTAATGGACTGGAAGAGCCAAGGGTTTCGTACCTTGGGTCTGGCAGAGTTACCATCGTCATGACACTCAAAGATTCCAGATTACACACACATTGACTTGTCTGATCAAGTGTCCAATCAGTTGTGTTGCTGGTAGATCTTGGTTGGTCTTGGAATGGGACTGAACTCTGAGACTGCCTGTCTGATTGCATGCGATCATTTTGTTGCAATATGTCCATGCAGTAACGCAGTGTGGCTATGAGAGTACTGATACTGGTACTAAAGAGCAATAGCAAAATCACATTCACATGGTCTAAATAACCACAAAAAGAACATTGCAAACACCATAAGTACAGAGCTGCGGTTTTGGAAGGGACCCCTTTGATGCACTGGCATCGCAACCAGGGTATCCCCTGCCTTGCGTCCTGTGATGCACTGGCATCGCAACCAGGGTATCCCCTGTCTTGCGTCCTGTGATGCACTGGCATCGCAACCAGGGTATCCCCTGTCTTGCGTCCTGTGATGCACTGGCATCGCAACCAGGGTATCCCCTGTCTTGCGTCCTGTGATGCACTGGCATCCCATCCAGGGTATCCCCTGTCTTGCGTCCTGTGATGGACTGGCATCCCATCCAGGGTGTCCACCTTGCATTGGATAGGTAGTTGAAACATGTTACAAATTGCTCAAAGACCTTACACTTACACACAGCCACACTCAGTCATAACAGACAAATGTGGTGCTGTTTAATTGTTTATCATTTTTGTATTACTGAAAGATCTGGGGGGCGGCATGGTGGTGCAGTGGTTAGCACTGTTGCCTCACACCTCTGGGACCTGGGTTCGAGTCTCCGCCTGGGT
>JAODJX010000136.1:6203222-6222964 GCA_026776945.1 Isichthys henryi | reverse complement strand
TTCCGGGATAGGCTCCGGACCCCCCGCGACCTAGTAGGATAAGCGGTTTGGAAAATGGATGGATGGATGGATGGATGCAAGATCTGGGAGTGAGTACCCTTTAAAAACAAATTTCAGGGAATCATCTGCGTATGATCTTCCAAAGCCTCATTGTTGAGCAGGGAGTCAAACCTTATCAAAAAAAACCACTGTATAGTATTTGGTATGTGCACGTATCACCTTAAGCTTATAAAGTTGATTTAATAATGTTAACACATTAACTACTAACTGCATGGGTTTACGAAGTTGCATCCTTGGGAGACTGTTCTTGCTCCACAAACTCCAAAGACCGCCAGGGGGCGCTGTATAGACCCCGGCAGAGTGCTGACGGAGGCTGGCTTAGAAAAAGACGTAACCCACATGCAGAAAGAGCAGTCTGCACCTGGGGGGGCATATGGAAAATCCGAGGTGCGGGGGTCCAGTTTATCACTACGGGCGACTGATTTCATGGATCTGTATGGCTGAGCTGTAGGTCGGTGAGTATCCGGAGCGCGTTTTAAATGCCCCTTTTTCTTTGCCCAGTAAAGGACAAGTGTCCCATTAAAGGGCGGTGACATTTTCCCGTGTCTCACTCGGACTTGACGACTGACTGTACTTTTTATTTAATCCGGAGTTTGTAGCTCATGGTCATTCAGCGTTATTCTGAGGTCTAATGAAATTGTATTAAATCAGGGTATTGACTTGCCTGCATTACTCGGAAACGGGAAATTGGCGTGTTTTGCACTTCAGTTTATGGATTGTAGAGCTTTATTATCCTCCGTTTGCAGCGCTTGCGGATCCTAATGCGGATTAAGGCATTTGGCGTGAACCCGGAATATAACTGTGGATGTTGTTGAAAACTTTAGATACTAAACTTTATGGACGTCAGGGATATGGACGCATCTGTAAAACCACCGACAGGGTAAGCATATGCTTTGTTTCAAGTTATTTTCCCCCTTTTGCCGGTTTTTGTTTTAAAATAGTAATTTGTTTTTAAGAGTGCGATCAGTGAATATTACCTGTTGCACGAATAATCATGTAACGTGGGACGGGCTTCTGGGCTGAGTTTCTGCCCCGTAAAAAAGCGTATTATTACATTATTACGGTGCAGGGAAGAGACGCACACATGCCACCCGGGGCTGCCAAAGCATGATGTCTGGGACCATCTGCTGCTTCAGCTGTTAACCTTTAAAACGAGCCGTTAAAGGGGCAGTTTAGTCAACTTTACCAAAGACCAGTCCTGGTTCTGCCCTTAAGAACTTCAACGTGATAAAAATGTTACTTTGTGATGCACACATGAGTCTTCTGGATCAGTCAATTCCATGCAAATCCTTACGTCGTGTAGCCTAGCTCTCAGATTCACGTGTACAGTATTGTGCCCTATGAATTCCCATTTTATTAAGTTCAGATCTGTTTAATGTGCTGCTTAACTGACTAACCTGAACTATAAGGTAAGTAGAAAATAAACCTTTGTAGTATAGGTCAGTGCGCTTGACTTATAACTTGGTGTGTCACTGTTTTGTGTCGTTCTGTATATGAACGCATATAGAGGATAAAGAATGGAATACCTTGGTTTTTTTTAAATCACTTTCCTGTGTGTAAAATATACTGAGCAGTAATTCTCAGCACATGTTTGTCCCACACTGCCGGATGCTGTCCGGACAAACTCACTCCCGCCTCCAGAGTCTTTGTGATGGAGAATTTTGCGACAAAATTACCCCTAAAGACGGCGAATCCGCCGTTTTCAGCATGAAAGCCGTGATTTCCTTATCAGCTGTATTGTAAATGTGGTTTTCGTGGAATGACTGGCCTTTAAGTAAATACACTGCGATGATAGGGCAGGTACGCGGCGGTCGGGGCGGTTATTTTAAGGTGTCCAGTTGCTAGACATTCATAGAGCTGCTTGCTTGTGGTATTTAGAGTAACATTTGTTACACTAATCAGCAGGTAATTCCTAGCCAGGAAGTATTATTCACAAAGAACTGATTTCAAATGTTTACGCTGTTTATTTGTTAATAGTATATACTTAAGTGTTTGATTGAAACCTAACCCTGTTTCTGGAGAATGGCAGTGGTCAATTGCAGTCTCTCTTAATCATTTAAATCAGCGCATAAGACCTTCTTAATGAGAATGTCATTATTTTTTTTTTTTTAAAGTTTCCCATGGAGAATTAACTAAGTGCTGCGTGGAAATTTCCCGAGCTTGCTGTCAGCCTTGGGAAAAGTCCTGGACACGCTCCCTTTTGCACTTCTTGCCACTTGCTACCTTCTGAGGCGGCAAAGCATGCTGGGAAGCGAGCCTATGAATTTGTAGTCCTGTGATAATTTTGGTATGGCTATCACAGACTTGAATTTGGGCGATAGGGAGGGGGTGGTAGCCGACTGTTCGTTAAAACACAAAAGAGAGACCATCTGCATGAAGAATAGTACAATTCAGCGTGAGCCATACATTAGTGAGACTCCTGAAGTTCACTTTTAAAACCAAGTCATGAAATTGCAGTGGTTTTATTGAAGGTTAGCTTGAGCCTATAAAGTCTCACTGGGGTATAATGAGTCCACCTCAGATGCTTCTGTTTGTAACTGGGTTACCGGCTTTTGAAATGTGAGCCCGCAGTTCTTGGACCAGGCTATAAAGCCGCACGACTTCTCAGCAGAATTAAAATGCAAAAGCTGCGGGCAAGGCAGGGGCGCGTTGCCACTGGTGCTGATGGGCAGGCCGTCATGCCGGCTTTTGTAAGGGGTGGGGGGTGTCATCAGGCTGCTTCTATGTCTTGTTTATTCCTAGTTAGAAATTCAGAAGTTCAGCTGTTCTGTGGAGTGTGTGGAACATGCCCAGCCCTGGTGTGTGTGTGTGTGTGTGTGTGTGTGTGTGAGAGAGACCAGTCCAGGTATATCTTACATTGTGGGGAAATGCCTGTTTTTTAAAAAACTGTTACTTTGACATTGTGGGGACCATTTTTTCGGTCCCCACAAGGGGAAATGAAATTTTTTAAGAATCTGTGGCTGCAGTTAAAAAATAAAAATGCCAAAAGACTCATATTTTGTTTGGTTACTTATGGTTAACGTTAGGGCTGGGGAGGGGTTAAGGATGTCATTGTTGGCATTAATTTACAAAGATTTGAGTACAGGTGTGTGTGTATGTCTCTTTACATATGTGGCTTGGGGGGATGTGTGTCCCCTGGTGATAAGACTCCCTGTTTGGGGGGGGGGGGGGCTTCAGCAGTGGGTAGCTAGGCTGCCTTCCCTGTGGGTTTGCCGACTGAAATGCTCAGATGAGGTGCTGATTGCTTTAATTGTTTCCGCTGAAAAGCCCCGAAACGCCCCACACTAACTCCCCTCAGGAACAAAACGCAGCTTCTGGCTCTGCTGTGGAGGACGGATTCGTTCGGCCTGCAACTGATGTTTATCCAGCCATATATTTGTATATTATGGGAGATTTTGACCTTATTTAGAGTCAGGAAAAGCATCAATTTGTACCCTGTACGGCCCTTACTTGTCACTAGAGCTAAATCCTCAGTCGTCTGCCAATTGTACCCTTGCTGTAAGTAAATGTACCTTTTAAGGTACAGCAATGGGCTCTGAGGAACATTTTTGTACCATTGAGGGAACATTCATGTTGTTTGTACCTCGGGGGACAAAACTGTACCAGGGCTGAACCCTGAACCCCTTTTTTCTGACTGGAGTGATTGTTTTCTTCAACCTTTCTCCTGCGAGTTCAGACTTTCTCGCACTGTGCCATGAGTCCACGTGGGACACCCCTCCCAGAGCCACCCCCAGCCCGTTACTTTATCCTGTTTTCCTTTGCTGCTCCCCCAGCTTGTTATTTAAAGGCTCTGGCTGGTCTGTGCTCATGGTGGAGGGGGGGTGTGTTGTTGTGTCCCTGTTGGTATCTCAGTTGGACTGTGCACACTTGGCTTACAGTAACTTGCGTGCGCTGTCTGAAATGTCAGATGTCCCGCTGGACGCTCGCACATTCCTTCGCTATCTCAGCGCCGTCTGCTCGCGGGTAGCACTCTGGCCTCACACATCTCGTGGTGCCCCGAGCCACTGTGTGTGCGCTTCGCCTATCCCCTTGTCGTTCTCGAAGGTCTCCGCTGCATTTCCCGCTTTCCTTCCGCCACCCAAAAAAAGTGTAATTAGGCGAACGGCGTTTCAAAATTCCCCTGTGTGTCTGTGTGTGTTTGTGCCCTGCAATGGACCGTAATACACTGGCTTCAGGCTTTTTGCAACCCTGCCCATGAGAAGTGCCATGTAGACAGAATGTATGTACATAGATTTATGTATTTACATTTATTTAGTAGAGCCTTCTGTGCAAAGCAACATGCGGTACATTTTTAAGAAGGGAGGTCAGACTGTCCCTAGACCAGTCGGGGTTAAGGCTCCAATGGTGAAATTACTCTAGCAACTCTGGGATTTGGACCAACGACCTTTTGGTCACAGGCGTAGCCACACACCACTGCATTTGTCAGAAGGAGGAGCAAAGTGTGCGGCTAGAATTAGATTAGACACCAGCCATACACACGGAACAGTCTGACCAGGCTTAAAATAACTATTTCATATCTGAAACACTATCTTACCCTTCCTGTGTGTAATCTCACTCTTGTAATTCATTATTGTGCAGTTTTTTTATTTTGCAAACACTCTCCAGAGATTATTCCGGAAAATCTTGAAATTCTCGTTTTGATGTATTCGACGACTTTCTGTTCAAAGTAGCACACAGTCATATTTTCCCAGTATCCCAAATTAAAATTCCCAATACTATTGAAAAATATTAATTACACGATAATATTAATTTGATACGGTAATGATGAGCTTGAGTTCACAGTAGTTTATATGTAGAGGCCGGACATGCACTCATTTTTAGTTGGGTTCAATTTGTTTGGTTCTGGAGAATTTGAATGATGTAGAGTATTCGAGTGATGCGAGAATGTAATCTTAGTAATAAGTTATGCTGATTGGGAAGTTAGTCAGATTTCTGGCTGGCTGTTTATGGACTGATGTCTGTTTGCTGTAATGGTGAGGCGTTTAGCTAAAACCAATATTTTAGGAACAGATTTAGGGAAAAAAATCTACAAATTTGGCCGTTCAAGATTAGGCCTTCTGATTACCTCTACATGATGTACATGGGGAAAAAATGAAAATCATGTGTAAATTCGTGGCTGACTTTCTGTTATTCCTAAATGCTTCCACTTTGTATTATTACAGCAAGGAAGAAATTTAATGCTTAATGCAAGGCTGACCTCCCGTGAGAGTACAGTGTTTGAATTCACTGAGCTCTTCAGAACAATCCATTCTTTCACTAACGTTTGTAAACCTGCATGGCTGGGTGCTTGACTTTATACACCTATACAGTACCAATGGGTTTGAATAAAACACCTGAATTCAGTGAGGTGTGTCCCAATAATTTTGTCCATATAGTGTATATGTGGTATATAGGAAAAAACTGTCTAATCCTGTGTAATTTTATTATTACGAAGCGAGAGTGATCTCAAATTGGCTGATGGCATTTAGGACTAAACAGGCCTGGTTTTCGGTGGCCTATTGTCAGGTGTTTAGTGGTGTTTGCTTCAGTTCGGGTTAAAAGCACATTAAAATGCAAAAGCGATAGTGTCTCTTTAGGATCTGCTGTGTATTGTGTTATTAAATACTATGTCAGTCACGTAACCTTGGAATGAAGCTAATGCTAAGTAGAGATGCAATATCGGATCAGTGTCGGTGCCAATCCATACCTATTAGATGGATCAGTTATCGGCCATATATGTGACCGATCCACAAACGATACTTTTTAATTTATTTTCTTGTTAAATCGATTTGTAGTATAAATCATACAGTTCTTTCCAATTTCAGACATGATTTTTCCTGCAATTGAGCTCAGTTTGCTGTCAGTCAATTTGCCACTCAGTGGGCGTGAACGCAGTTACTTCCGCCTGCTGTGACATAAAAACCAAGATGTACGAACGAGGTGGAACAGTACGTTATGTTTGTTTCTAGTTGCCTAATTAAGGAATTTTTGGAATACATTTTTCAGCTGTATTTACTACTTAAAAATAATACATAAATATTTAAACTCTGAAGTTAAAATCAGAATATATTTCACCGTTAAACTGAAAGTAGTATTACTCAGTGACTTTTTTGAGGGTGGTGTGTGGTTCAGCGCATTAGGATGTTATGTCTGGGATTGGTTCAAATCCCAGACCCAGCAGGGTGATTTTACTGTTGAGCCCTTGACCCTGAGAGCTGTAGGGACTGTCTGACCCTGTTATATACAGTAAGAGTCTGCTACATAAATATAATGTTTTAGTTTTCTCAGTTTTGGTATTAAGTTTGTTTATATCTTTAAGGGGGTCCTAGATGGCCCCATAATATCTGTACATAAAGCTGATGGCAGCTGAACCTCTAGGAGTTCATATGGGCTGTACCTCACATCAGAGCTGTATAGCTTTACTACTGTGACAGTACTACAAATTATGGACACATCCTGCATCAACAACTTCCAATGCATGTTTTTTGTTGCTTTTTTTTTTTTTTGCAAAAGAAGCGTTTCTCCTTCTTTTTTTTTTTGCTCGTATCTTAACGTGGTTTTGTAACTACATGGAGAAAATTCCTGAAGCTGAAAGACATCGCTTCATGGCAAACAGGGGGGGCAGTTAATCTTTCAAAAGGACTTGAACCTTATCTCTGAGCTGCCTGGCAGTTTGGCAAAGCCCATGGTTACTAACAAAAAACAAAGAGAGAGAGAGAGAGAGAGAGAGAGAGAGAGAGAGAGAGCGAGCGAGCGAGCGAGCCCCAGATTTAGATTTTCCAGCATTTCAGGGTTGGACCTCTATGTCGGCCCAGTTCAACAGCTGGCAGCTTCTTCCTCTAACTAAAAAGTGAGGAAATAACAGCAACAGCATAAACATCAGTAAAAACAACAGCAGTAGGTTCGGCCGCAGGGAAACGGCCCCAAAGGAAATGAAGTGTAAATGAGAGGGTGTAGGAAATAATTACAATAATCATAATAGTATTACAATACATTCCATCCTCAGTTCCCCTAATTAGCATCTCCAGCATGAGTCATAAAGCCAATATACAAGAGTCACATTCTGAGCCACGGCGTCGTCCGCGTTTCACAGGTTGTGGAGCCATGCACTGGTACAGCGCCTTGCCGCATGCACCCACCACATGACAAAACACCTTGCGATCCCGCATGCGCTCCAGTTTCACCTTCTGGAAGAGACCATCTATCGGCCGCAGCCTGATGTTACGTGGGTGTCCTCTCGGCCTGGTCTGACTGCCCGGTTCCTCGGCAATGAGGATCCTGCAGGCTGGATCACCCTCAGGGAATCAGGCCACAGCTGAGGGAAATGTGCCACAGAACAACATTATCCCTAAACATTATTACAGACCAAGTACACCCTTTCATGGCAGTGGTATCCCCCAATGGCGGTAGCCTCTTGCAGTAGGATAATCTATACTGTCACACTGCAAAAATGGTTGAGGAATGGTCCAAGGAACATGAAGCCGAGTTCAAGGACTTGACTTGGGCTATAATTTCCTGGATCTTAATCCAGTTGATCATCTGTGGGATTTGCTGGGCAAACAAGACTGATTCGTGGAGGCCCCACCTCACAACTTACAAGGTTCTGCTGCCAACGTCTTAGTGCCAGAAACCACAGGACACCTTCAGAGGTCTTGTGGGATCTATGTCTCGATGAGTCAGAGCTGATTTGGCGGCACGAGAGGAACCTATAAAATATTAGACAGGTGGTTATAGCTGATTGGAGTATATGTGCTCTGTATACATACTGTACATGCACAACAGTTGAATTTGGCTTAAACCCCAGATGGAATGATAAAACGAGGGTTTAAGGATGTATCTACAGCGACGGAGATAAGTCCGTCTTGCATATTGAGGCTGATTAAGTCATATGGAGGATCTGTGCACCTGAGGCTGTTACTGTGCTGACGCCCTCTGGTAATTAGTGCCCCCCCTGAGGTCAGGAAGATTAATTAAAGGCCTCTGGTGGAATTGGAGGATGGGGTGCAGAGCAGGAGCTGAGGGTGATGCAAATATTAGGGCGTAGTCTGTCGGTAGTGTCATCAAAGACAGAGCAGAGGCTGTTTAAGGAGAATGTTACAGGAAGATGGGGGCCACAACAGAGGAAGGGAGGACATGATGAGTTTGTGGTGACTGCTAGTTGTGCGATATCTGGTTCACAGTTTGTGCAAAATAAAGACAAAATCTTTATTTAAAAACTTCAGAAGCAGGACCTAGAACAGGGCTGGGCAATTTTATCTGCAGAGAGCCAGTGTGTATGCAGGTTTCCAGCATAATCTTAAGGTCAGCTATTCAAACCCAGGTGTGAGGACTCCTCAGTCAATCAGTCCCCTAATGAGTAATTAGTAGTAGGGAGTTGCAGCAAAAACCTGCATAGCCGTCAGCCCTTTCAGGATAGGATTTCCCACCCCTGATGTAGGAGCTGGGTGTATGAATTGTAAAATTTTATTGTGATCTTTTTTCTTCCAATGGCATTATGGACAATATGGTGGCCCGGTGGATGCTGGATAAGTGGGTGTGGAAAATGAATGGACAGATGGATCATATGGCCTGTGGGCCCATTACTGCAGCATTTTTCTGCTGGCTGACGATTCAGTAATTTCATTCTGGAGGGTAGTCGGGTATAGTTCAGTCTAAATAGGGTTTCATTAATGACTGCAGCTGGTCACCTCCGGAACCATGTGGAAATCAGTCACTTATTAAATCTTAGTATAGTTCTGTGCTGAAAGCCTGGAATTTTCCATTGAAGAGTCCAGTTAACAGAACTATGTTAACTTAAAATCGAGGAGAAAAATGCTGGTAATTCCATTGCTGTAATGTTGTTGCTTAATTCTAATACTGCAATACCATTATTAATGATAATATTGTAATAGGATATGGCAGCTTTTTTGCACAAATGGAACCCAGTAAAACGAAATGGGGCTAAACGAAAATGCTCCAGATCATTCGGAGGTGTCAGGGCTTTGTGCAAGTGTCCAGAAGCTCATAGGTTCGAATCCTGTAGAGTAGGCTTTGAGCTCCTGATGCACCAGATGCTAGCTGACCCAGTGCTTGGACTCCGAAACTTGTTCCATCCTGCATGTGCATCATGTACACGTATATCTGTGTCTCTCGTAGAGAGCAAGACGGGGTTGGGGAAACGTGACCAGTTTCCACACGGGGGATGATTAAGCTGCCGGTGTTCTATCCTTTTCTATGAAGTCGGCTTCTAAATTTGAGGGTGGAAGGTTCCAGCGCATGCCGCGTGACTGCAGGGCCTTGCCAGGGGGACTGAATCACGGGGAAGATGAGCTGGCGGTGGGAAGAAGGGCCGGGTGGGGCCCGCCTGTGGTCCGACCCGCCGCCGCCGGATCGCTCTGAGATCCCGGCATTTGCACTTGCGGCTCCTGTTGCCTCTTTGGTTGTAGGAGGGATTGTTTGTTTTTTGTTGCCCCGTCTAATGTGACGTGATGCTGGGGTCATGCGTGTCCCAGCTGCGGTGTGTGTGCGTTGGCATGTAAAGGTTGGCATCCCTCATAGGATAGGGCAGAGCGAAGGGCACGACTGGAAAACAGCCACAGTCCATTGTGATCCATGCTGAACCCCCCCCCCTCCGAACCGCTATCATAAAAGCTGCAAGGAATCATCCTTCAATAAAGTCAGGGATAATCTGTTAGGATTTATTTGCACTTTGGACTAGGTTCCTAAATAATTTACCCAGCACATGTGTGCGTGGCCGTGTGTCTCCGCTCTGTACACGCCACGCGCCGTGTGCTGGAAACGAAACTGCTTTTTCCACGGGGTGTGGGAATCGTGAAGCCTGCGGGGCTGCTGTCTTCGTGGGCCGTAGGAGAGGGTGGGGCCCGTTGGCAGCCCAGCGCCGTAACCCGAGAAAGGCGGACCCGTCCTGATTTGGGAATCCGCATGCCTAGCAACTGCAAACAGAATGCCGGTGCCGGGTCGGGTGTCCCTGGATACCGAAGCCCACACTGCTGCCGCATAAAGATCCACTGCCACTTGGAGGCAGAGAGGAAGCCTCGCTTCCTGCAGTGAAAATCCAGGCAGCTGTTAGAAAAGCGTCACTCAGTAAATGTTCCACTTTTTATAAATTGTTGGTTTCTGGGCATCTTGGTTCTCTCTCTCTCTCACACACTCACTCACTCGCATGCAGACACACACACACACACACAGGACTGGGAACCCCTCACAGCCAGCAAGAATGTATCGTCACCCTAAGAGAAGGACACATAATCAGCCCTTTTAATTACAAAAAAGTTCCATTCATCAGTTTTTCCTTTTTTTTTGAACTACATTGGAACTAAATGCCATTTTTGCAATAAAGCACTCCAGTGATGTGGATTGCAGTCTGTCTCCATGATACGGCTCTGTTACCACGGCGCTATGAAAACAGCAAGACTGGGCTGGAGTTTTCCCTTTTTATAGCACTTGGTCTTTATTTGCACTTAAAATAGCAGAGGAATGATCTCGAAGTTTGAATACACTTGTTTTTAATTGAGAGTGCATCCCAAGTACAGGACTTAATCTGCACAATAAAAGACAAATCACTTCTGGCCTGGCAGATATTCGGCTAACGTCCGTGTGTTTCCCGCATTCCACAAAACAATGGAGTCGATCTTTGCGTTTTTGCTTGTTCATAAAAAACACAACTGTTCAGGTGAAGGAGAAGCTCGACAGAAACACTGTACATTGCATATGATACTTATTCCTGGAGAAATTCCGTTCTACAGGAGCATAACACACATTTACACAATAAAAAAAAAGGAAATAAACCGCTACAATGCAAAGAATGTGAGAGAAAATATTGCATTAAGTTTCTTAGTAAATAAGGACGTGGGTTTGGTTTGGGGGGACCAAATCAACCCCAAACCCCCGCCCCCAAGACATACGCAGTACTCTCACAATACCAGTAGGGACATGTTCTTGTCACCCATAACGAGATCTACATTCTTGGTGGTAAATTACCAGGAATAGTTTTCCATAGTGGGCAGCGAAATTTTCCGCCACTTGAAGCATGAGTATGGGTATGCAAGAATCCTTTGGTTTTTCCCATATGTCGTCTAGCTCTCCTTTAAGACCTACACAGGTGAACGAGAAGTTCAGGGTCAAAGAACAGGGTCAGACATTTATCCAACACCCCTGGGGCTGTTTGTAGGGTTAAGGGCTCAGAAGTTAAATTCAGCCCTCTGTCCTTTTAGATATGGGAACTGATTCATGCCAGTTCATCACCGGGTGAATCATCGCTGGACACCCAGTATAGCATGTCTGTATTGTTACATAATAAATATGTAATTAGCACTTAGCATCGCAAACCAGTCTTATTAAGCAGAAAGGCTTAAAATATTGTAAAAGTTAAAAGCATTATTTATTGATGAGTACAGGGGGCTGTTTTGCTTGCTAGGGTGCTCTGTGTTTGTGATCGGAAGGTCCTAGGTTCAAATCCTGTAGTCAGTAGAGGGATTGAAAAGGCCAGTCCTTTAACCTCAGTTCCTCCAGGAACTGGCTGATCCTGCATTCACAAAAAAAAAAAAAAAATCACCTTGGATACTAACCCTCTGCTGAGCATTCGCTACATTGCCGAGTGCATTCCCCACTTATGAAGCTGCCCCAAGGTTGACATTAAGCAGATGATTCACCACACGTTCTGAGTGCCTCATCTCATTTGAGCACTCGGTTTCATTAATTCATTTTAATGGCCCAGGGGCAATGGAACCCAAAGAAGTCATTGAAACTTGAGAGATGTACTGAACTTTAAATGAGAGAAAGGGCGCCTTGTTCATTTGCAGCACATGGTAAGGTGCACAAACTTTCAGGTTTCCCACTCTTTTTAAGGAGTCGTTTTCCAGGACATTTCCAGGAGCTTTTTCCAGAAATTCATGACAGGATCTGGTCATACAGTCATACACTTTAGTCACAGGTTTAACACCATTTTAATTTCTCTTTGATTATGCAGGGACTTAGTGTCACCGATATGCTAAATTACATAAAGGCAACACCAATTAATGCACTGATGTATAATGGAGATGTTTGACCGCTTTTTGTTACACCCTGTTTTAAATTGCAAAACTCTTTTAAAGAAATAAATGCCTCTTGGATTGTGGAAAACTATCCAAACACTGGCATATACTGAGCAATTCCATAATGTTCAGTATAGAGCTGTTGATCACACCATGAAATAGGTTACCATAGTGACCTAATTTCAGTAAAAGTAACTTGCATATTGCATATTACATTTTATGTCATTGTTTGTATGAAATAAATTTATGTACAATGTTTATATTAAACAAAACTGCATAAAACCAATTTATTGCCTATATCATGTGTACGATGCGAATAACACTAATATATGCAACAATTGGCATGCGACAAAACAGAAAGTCAGTTAACGGGTAGCTTTACTGGGAATACAGCAGCTGTAGAATTTGCATAAGTCAATGACAAAGATTATAATAAAGAACTTTGTGGGAAAAGAAGCTAAATACATCCATTTTAAAAACTCAAATATAATGGGTCGTATTAAGTTGACGTCATTGTCCAAGGAACGCATAAATGAAAACGAGGCGGCGGCCATTTTACTGGGGTGCGAGTGACGATAGCAGGAAGAAAACCCCGAATCTCAGTTTCTTCTGTAAACCTTCGGATCGTACAAATCAAGGCAAAGAGACCGAAAAGCTGCCGGAAAGGCTAAAGAAAACTTGGCTAAGATCCATCGATCGAAAGAACTTGAACGACGATACTGTCAAGAAGTGGCACGTTCTTTGTTCTGAGAATTTCCTTACGGGCAGAGATGGGCAGTATTTCAGTTAAATGCATTAAAAATGCGTATTCATTTCCTTTTGAGCATTTTGTAATTTGTATTTTGCTGTACGGAAAATATCAGATGGAGGCTAATTTGTAACAAAATAGATTGAAAGATTGTATTCTGTGCATTTAAAATACTTAATAAAATGCCATTTTAAGAACATTCATCACTAGGCATACAGACTTTTAAATACAGCCTATCGCCATCCTTCGCATTATTCCAAGGAAAGAAGCTGCTTTGGTGATCGGCGGAAATTGCCTATTAGCATGCAGTAAAATAGGCATACATTGCTGTCTGAATGTCAGTATAGGACGATTAGCAAACAGCAGTGCTGTGCTCTAGAACTTGTGAAGTAACTCGCTAGCCTCCTAAAGTCAATCTAAATTAAGTTAATTTTAACAGACATGCTCAGGCAGTGGCATCTTGTGGTTTGTCATATATGGAAGCCTTCATTAGCGATAAATCAGACTAGCTAGTTTTGTTCCTAAGGACAAAGTTCATTTCTATCATCTAATCGTGGTAGTTTTTATAGCCACTGAGCTCATGTAAAAGGGAGAACTGCCTGACGAACTTGACATTGCATATCATCTGCGTCGCAGTCGCTGGTCCCGTTTTGTATTTTTTGAGTGTGTATCTAAATAAGTTTCTTTGAGTTTATGTTCGGCACCCAACTGTAAGACAAAGCCGGCAATTCGCGCATTATGATAATTTAAGAAAGCGTTACGGCGCCTCATTGCGCCTGCATTTACACTTAATGGTTAACTGTGTGGTAGATTACTTCCTTCAAATAATACGAAGAAATGCCTCAGTCCCATTTGCCTGAACAAAATACAGCTTTTCATAGTCCTGAGCACTCGCTATACATTTAGTTTATATGAAACTTTCTTTAACATTGAAAAGAAATACAGAACTTCATGCATCTGTGCGACGGACGTCTCCGACATTCCCTGGTAAAATGGCCGCTACGCACAAATTGTGACGTATTACGCATGTAACCTAATACAACCCATTGCCTGTACATGTCTCAGTAGGTGGCCACGCCCCAGCTCAGCTGTCATCATATCTAGACTTACGAACAGCGAGCTGTTTCAAACAGAAAAATTTATTTAAACAGAAAATTAATTAATTAAATTAATCAAAACAGAAATAAAATTTCAGGACAAGAAAGATTATTTCCAGGACATTTGGCCATTTCTATTAGTTTCTAGGTCATTTCAATGGCTGGAAAATAACCCTCAAAATTTTCAGATTTTCCAGTACGCGTGGGAACCCTGTCTTTGTAGTGCTGCTAGTTAATCCGTCATACTAGCTGTAGAAATCCAGCAATACAGCATGAGGTTCAGACCACAGAGCCGAATTAACACACAATTATGGATTATCATGTCTCTCAGCCAAACGTGGCTAATATATTATGCGTCATTTATATATATTGTGTCATTTCTGTGAAGGATATGTAAATTAGGCTAATTGTATAGGTAATGGACATAACGATGTGTAGCTCAATGAGTTTGGAAGGTTGTTGGTTCAAATCTCATGGCTGGCTGAGCAATAACATCACCTCTGGGTCCTTCGGCAATGCCCTTAACCAAAACTGGCAGACCCTGCTTCCTGATCCTCACTGATATGTAAGGCTGTGCGATATCACAACATGTATTGGATGACAAAATACAAACATCCATCGTTTTGTATTATGCTCTATCGTTTCTTTCATGCGGTATCACAAAATACACTGTTTAAGGCAACATTATTTTGTTACTGGGATGACAGTTCACAAGGTTGCATGCCGCCACCTGGGATGTGGCACTTGTATCAAAGTTTTTATTGGACTTTATTATTTGTAACCCACAAAAGACAATCCACAAATACACCATATTGCCAAAAGTATTGGGACACCCCTCCAAATTATTGAACTCAGGTGTTCCAAGCACTCCCATAGCCACAGGTATACACAATCAAGCACCTAGGCATGCAGACTGCTTTTATAAACATATGCAAAAGAATCGGTCGCTCTCAGGAGATCAGTGAATTCAAGCGTGGTGCCGTGATAGGATGCTACCTGTGCAATAAGTCCATTCGTGAAATTTCCTCACTACTAAATATTCCACCGTCAACTGTTAGTTGTATTATAACAAAGTAGAAGCAACTGGGAACAACAGCAACTCAGCCACAAAGTGGTAGGCCATGTAAAATCACAGAACAGGGACAACGCATGCTGAGGCGCACAGTGTGCAGAAGTCGCCAACTGTCTGCAGAGTCAATAGCTGTAGACCTCCAAATTTCATGTGGCCTTCAGATTAGCTGAAGAACAGTGCATAGAGAACTTCATGGAATGGGTTTCCATGGCCGAGCAGCTGCATCCAAGCCTTACATCACCAAGTGCAATGCAAATCATCGGATGCAGTGGTGTAAAGCATGGCACCACTGTACTCTAGAGCAGTGGAGACGTGTTCTATGGAGTCACGAATCATGCTTCTCTGTCTGGCAGTCCTATGGTCGAGCCTGGGTTTGGTGATTGCCAGGAGAACAGTACTTACCTGACTCCACTGTGCCGAGTGTAAAGTTTGTTTGGAGGGGGGATTATGGTGTAGGGTTGTTTTTCAGAGGTTGGGCTTGGCCCCTTAGTTCCAGTGATAGGAACTCTTAATGCTGCAGCATTCGAAGCCATTTTGAACAATTTCATGCTCCCAACTTTGAGGGAACAGTTTGGGGATGGCCCCTTCCTGTTCCAGCTTGGCTGCGCACCAGTGCACAAAGCAAGGTCCATAAGGACATGGATGAGCGAGTCTGGTGTGGAGGAACTTGACTGGCCTGCAGAGAGCCCTGACCTCAACCCGACAGAACACCTTTAGGATAAATTAGAGCGGAGACTGTGGACAGCCTTCCCAGAAGCGTTGAAGCTGTTATAACTGCAAAAAGGGTGAGCCAACTACATATTAAAGCCTATATATTAAGAATGTGATATCATTAAAATTGTGTGTGTAAAGGCAAGTGTCCCGAAACTTTTGCCAATATAGTGTATGTATCATGATCCACAAATATTTAACTTTGCACAGATATGTATTTTAAATTTTTGTTGTATAAAATCATAACCACGAAATAGAGAAGTGATTCGTACATGTGAAAAGGGTTTTGCACTTTTGTGGATCTCGTCTTGTCTATCGCGCTACATTTGTGACCTCGCTCCTTTTTAGTTGCGGATTTTTGCATCAGGATATAAGATTTTGCTCATATCGCACAGCCCTACATGTATGTCAGCTGCTAAATAAATAAATGTGAACAGTCACTTTGAAAACTGTAGGTGTGAATATTCCTGTTTATGGCGATTGTAGTGATTTACTTTTAAAACTTCTGGCTACTCATTTTTTTTTTGCAGATGAAAAATGGACTGACCATATTTATCAGGCTAAACTTAAAATTTAAAAAGTTACATACAACTCAATACAGGCTGGGCTGCTGTGATGATCCTCATTAATTCATTCAATAATCCCTCTCTGCCGTCCCTGGAAGCCATCGCTAGCTCCCCCTACTTCTCCTGAGCCCAAAGTATCCTGAGACTCTGCCCATCCTACACACCACCTGTTTGACCAGCTGGCCTCTGGTCGACGCTACAGGTCCTTCGAATCACGCACCTCCAGACTCAAGGACAGTATCTTCCCATGGGCCATAAGATCACTAAACTACAACAAAAATAAATCTGTGTACAGTATCAGCATTTAAGAAGTGCAATAATCCTTTTATTTATCTTTTTCATCCAATCTTTTTATAGTTACTACCTGCCTCTTATGGTTGGCTTTTTTTTCACATGCATATACATAGAAATATTCATTGTGTTTTTTTTAAAAACTTTTTTTATTGCCTTTTTATCTCTTTTCTTTTATTGCACTGAACAGGAGAAGCAGTCCTAGTTCCATTATGAATTTAGTTCAATGGCGATAAAGCTTCTATTCTATTCTGTTCTCTTCTATTCTATTCAGGTTTTTGATTGGCCAGTGTCTTATTGAGAGTGTGCATGTAACCTTTGTTAAACATTTGTAAAGTTACTGACATTATGTGATGAACACAGCCCCCTCTCATCCTAATGATTAAGTCCAAACCAGTCCGGCAGCATCCGAATTCCAGAAGGACTCAGTGTCCCTTTGTGTCTGTGAGAAAAACATTGTTATTGATGTAGTTATTGATGATGTCGTTGATGTTGGACAACCTCCAAGCCATTGTGCTTTAAAGCACGGTGTTCCCAACTCCTGAACCTGGCACTATAAATGTTGAAAGTGAAATTATAACATGCATGCACCATAATGATTACTCTAACTTGATTACTGTTTTAAAAAAAAAAAAAAAAACGTTGATTATAATTGGCAATAATTGGAATCAAGTCTGTGCAAAATGGAAGAAGGTCCATATATGGTGTGAAAGCCTCAGTTATGTGGAAGCACTTTGCAGTAAAATTGCATAAAAATGCAGTCATCTGTAAGTCGCGCAAAGCAGAACTTTAGTATCACAACAGCATGACAGCACTGCAGCTACATCTTAAAAGACTAAGAGAACTTTCCGGTTTGACGGACTCACCCAGTAATGCGAGGTTAGCCATAGTTATGTGCCCTTTAACCTCTGGGAGTAGCCCAGCCTCATTTCTCATTAATCTGACTTAAACTATTTTGCTTGATTTACTTTCTATGACTGCTGTATCTCAAAATAATTGTTGAAAAAATGGTTAGTCCTGTCACTTAACCACATCATCTTACATAATACAGTACATAACATATATATATATCTATTTATTTATTCTGTGGCTTGCCAAACAGGAAATATTTAATCATCTTTGATATAATCTGGAATGAAATGCCGATATATATAGAATGAAACTCGGAATATATAGAATGAATGCCGATATATATATATATATATATATATATGTAATGAAACCCGGAATATACTGTATGGAATGAAACCTGATATATATGGAATGAAAGCTAATGGAATCACCGTTGGTGAACAGATTGAGTGAACACTGACAACTGCCTAAAAAGTTTATTATTATTATTATCCTTGGCGTTTATATGGTGAACGATTTCTATCTTTACACAGAATGTCTGTATAATTTATATTTTGAAGAACTGCTGTTCGTACGCTATAAGCTAAGATGATATTGAATGAAAAGTATGATACAGTATATACACAATGAATGTGAAATCAGAGATAGGCGCTGCTTCGGTCAACTTAGTTGGGTCTCCCACTACAAGGCACGCGATGAGGGGGGGCGTCACCGGGGTGTCAGAAGTCTAAACATGGCAGAAGGAGCGCGAGCTCTTGTGCCGTGTCTTTTAAACAATGAAGGCTTTATAGAAACTGTTGCAAATGCATGCAGCAACAGCACTGCTGCAGGCTCTAATGCGCAGTCATCATTTGACAGAGTGGATGATGAAGTACGGTCAATTTTCAACAGAGGTGCGCCAACAATAAGGCCAGATTATCTAAGGCCGGAGCCGAGCGAATTTTTAAGAAGTCTTACCGGTAACCTAATACAAAACAACAGTGATTTCAGCCTGAACGTCAGTGGCATGTCCAGCCCGCAGCAATCACCAGTCCCCTCGTATAACCTGAGGCTTTTGCCTAGAATTAACAGCAGACGACAGACAAGGTAGTCTTACCTAAAGTAGAAACTAGCCATGGCCGGATTACTTAACCTGGAAAAAAGCATTTAAAAGAAAACTCTGTGCTTACTTAGATTCATGTGAATACCAGATAGTGCTTATTATCAGACAAATGGGCGTCACTTTAGACTAGTTTTGGTACAATAAGGCTCGTGAAATTAATTCCTCATACGGGGTTAATGGGCTATAACATCACAACAAATAATTATACATGTCTGCAATATCAGCCTTTAGTTATCAAAAAAAGTGCAAATCCTTTTAATTTATCTTATTCATCCATAGTATTCATATTAACCACCTGCCTCTTATGGCTGGTTGTTTCCACATATACTTATTTGTAGGATTGTGTTTTTGTAGCGTTTTTATTGCCTTTTTATCTTTCTCTTTTATTTTATTGCACTGAACAGGAGCAGCACTCCTAGTTTTGTTGTGTATTTAATACAATGACAGTAAAGCTTCTATTCTATTCTATTCGATTGAGGATCTTATTGAGATACAACGTGCATGTGATTGTTGGTAGAAGTTGGTGTTGTTGCTGCTAGTTGTCCCAGCAGAAGCAAATCAGTGCTGGCAAATCATGTGCTTTTACTCAGTTCGTGCAATAGCAATGACCCCAAACTATAGATTTTTTTAACATATACAGGATAATATTGAAAAGGGATCATCATTAAAATTGCAAAACTTCCTAAGTTTTGTTTCATATGACAGCGAAAATGTCTTGGCATAGCTCATTGATGGTCTCAACCTAGCTATGGTGGTCCTTGCAATGTGACAGTTGCATGTCTATGTACTGAGGGTACGGTGGCGCGGTGGGTAATTCTGTCGCCACACGCCGCCACTTTGTGTGTATGGGTTTGCACCATTTCCTCTAAAATATGTTTATATACATCTATAATGATCATTCAGTTGTCAAATTAATCTGTGTTACTCGATTTATTAATTTAATTGATGCTGACAACCCTGCATATTTGTACTGCAAAAAAAAAAGTTAAATATCAAAAGAAAAAGGTTGTGAACGTGTTTATTCATAGTCTTTGGCACTTGTCAGTGCTGTGAATATTCTACAAGAAAGCGGTGCCTTTGTTTTCAGGGTTCCCTGTCCACAGTTCTGTAAACATGGTTTGATTAATTGCCACTGATTAACTGCAAGGGACAGAGACCAGTGGCGATTTCTTTAAGACTGCAAGGGAAGCTCAGCTTCCCCTATAATGTCACAAAATTAATGGTCAAATTAT
>JAODJX010000136.1:6163802-6174575 GCA_026776945.1 Isichthys henryi | reverse complement strand
GTCTGGGCGCGCGCCGGGGGGGGGGGGGGGGGGGGCCCCACGTGTCAGCAGCCAGCTGCTGCACTGGGGTGTCTGCATGCTGGTTACATGTAACATGCAAATGGCAACTCTGCATTCAGCTGGCTCCTCATGTCAAAAGTGTGAGCATGCAGTTTGATAAGGTTACACCCTTATCACACGCAAAGGTTCACTTGAACAATGCTGACTTCAAAATATGGGCAGTGTTTGCAGAAAATGTGTTCTTTGTGGTGGCAAGTAGACCAACACAACGTTTGGAAGATTTGGGCATATTCAGTGTGTTATGGGTATAGATAATGCATTACAGGTATATGCAATTTCTTACGGGTGTATACGGTGTATTATGCAGGTGCATATACAGTGCATTACAGGTCTATACAGTATATTATGGGCCTATACAGTACAGTGCATTACAGTAACATGCAATGTATTACGGGCATACAGAGTGCGTTGCGGGTATACATAGTGTGTTACAGGTATGTACAGTGCATTAGGGCGTATAAAGTGCCTTATGGGTATATACAGTGCATTATGGACGTATGCAATGCATTACAGGTGTATACAGTATGTTACAGGCATATATAGCGCATTACAGGTACGTATAACATGCTACAGGTATATAGAGTGAGTTTGGGTGTATACAATGCATTAGGGGTCTATACAATTCATTATGGGTGTATGCAGTGTTTTACAGGTCTATACAGTGTGATATAGGTATATAGGGTGCTCTTCAAGTATATACAGTGCAATATGGGCGTATTCAGTGCATTTTGGGTCTATACAACGCATTACAGACAGGTCTGTACAGTGTGTTAAGGGTCTGTACAGTGCATTTCAGGTGTATGCAGTGCATTAAAGGTGTATGCAGTGCATCACAGGCATATACAATGCATATACTCACTGTATCAGATGGTCTCATGGTCAGATATTCATCCTTCATCTTGTCCTCACCAAGCGGAGTGGGTACATTTATGATCTCATAAGAAGCCTACTGACCTTTCCTACAGTGAAGGGTCCTGGCAGTTTCTAAGTGCTACATACTAAAATTGGCTTGACGCAAGTGTCGCCCGAGATTTTGGCTCGCCTCATTTTGAACGCTCTTTTCCATTTCTGAACTGAATTCGTTTCCTGTCTTCCTCACCTTGACAGCTTACTGTTGTCCGCCCATGTCTCTCCGTGGCATCCGTCACTGAGCGCCGACAGCCCCGGCCCTGCTCTCCTGCCTTTCCATCACCCTCTGCTCCACCTATCTGCTAGACCTCTGCTCTTCTCCGCAGCAGCCGAACCGCGGTTCCTTCCTCCTAAACCACTCTCTGATGCCTGCTTCACTTTATACTCCCATATCTATTAACTGAGAACTGAATTCTGTATTCCTTGTCCTTTTAAGCAGTTGTGGGCTTTGTACACGATTTGCGTTTTGTGTTCTGCTGCTGTGTCTGTGGTTATTTTCAGCCACCAAGGCAAATCTTAGTTTGCCAGTACATGGGCAGTACCTAAAGCGAGGAGATATGTGATTTGATGATTAATGTGTAACTGGAGACGCACAGAGACGAATTGATGGGAATGTTCAGAAAGTATGATATCATGGCCGCCACCTGATCTCTGAGAATCGGTGCTGCTGTAGAAAGCTCTGCGTAGGTTTGTGACCCCAATCAAGGGGCAATCGGGAAGTGCTCTGCACTGTCGCATGCTACGCTGTCTGCTTATTTTAAAAATTGCTACATATTTACATGGTTACTTGTGCCAATGCAGGTTTTGATAAAGTGTAATGAGTTTCACTGTAGTGCGCCATTGTTAACTCACAGTATGAAAGCCATAAAGAGATGCATTTTTATACATTTTGAGCCACTGTCGTTTTGTCTTTTTATCGTTATTTTAATTTGTAAATCAAATAGGCTTTATATTATGGTTGACCTGTCTGATGACATCATCTCGATTCTTGTGTCCCTGCTATTCTCAACACAAAGCCATCTATTTGTTTGCTCATAAATCCTTCCTTGTGGTTGTTGAAAGCAGAGCGTATGTCTGCCTGACATCTTCTCGACGTCACTCGTTCTGTGCTCTGTGCTCTGGTGCTCCGTTAACCTGGAAGCTGAACACTGAAAGCTATTTGAAATTCCCTGTTAAAAATGTAAATGGCCACAATGAACTTTTGTTTACATATCAGTGGAATGTTTGAATATTTTAATTCTTTAAAAAAAATGTTATACAGTATAGCGAAAATGGTAAAATACTAAATACCACACCCTAAAAGAATAGAACTGTAACTTGGCAGGTATCTGTAACATTTTACCATTTTTTACATTGCATGGCTACTTTTGGAGAGTCAGAATTGGTTCCAAAATGGCACTGGCGTGACAGGAATCCAGGGAGTAGGTGTATCTCTCCAGTGTGGGTCAATGAACAGCTTTCCCGAAGTTTCACTGGCTCAGAACCTGTATAGGGTTTCCCACAGTATAGCAAACAGCTCTGGAAGCCGCTGCACTTGGACTGGATCCAGTTTAACAGGAGCAGCGTCATTGAGGTGCAGAATGGCCATTCAGACTCTGATATGGGTTGAATGCAAACGCTGTGATTGAACATTCCAGACTCATTTATCCAAAATCACCCTAAATTCTCCTATTAATGTCATTATATTAATGCCAGATATTATGGATTAAACACACAGCAAGGGTGCTTCCCATTCAAAGAATTATTTTAAAGCACACTTTCATAAAGGTGCTGATACAAAAAGAGAAATTACATTCTTATATCGTATTATTTACACCTAACATTTACCGGTCCCAACTTGATACAAAGTTGCATGCTCATGAACAGATGAACTGATCTTTATATCCAAAAATGTAACAGCAGGTCATTATATTCCCTTCCTTGTTCATTGACTGACATTGTTATAACTGTGAGAAGTCTTCACATCTCAGCCGCCATTGTAGACATTCAAGAATATTGTGGTCTATGAAGGACGACAGCATTATCGCCATTTATAGCTGCAGGTCTGATACAGGGTGCGTTTTCAATTAATCATATGTAATGAATCGAGATGCTTATCACAAAATAATTATTGCTGTTTAATTTAGAATGGTTTTGGTAAAATAATACTCAGCTGTGACTTATCATGAGAAATATCACTTCATCTCGAATGCAGTCTTTGTTTGGAGAGACGTGCCAGGGTTAAAGATATAAAGTTTGATTGCCAAGAATGAAAAATGCTACTATCATAAATAGAATCTGAACGTAGAAATTTGTGCATTTATTGTTGAAATTAAGGCTTGTTTTATTCTGAATATGGCAGTGTCTGTCATCAGGCGTAGAACTTAAATTTTTTCCATTTAATTTTTCCATTTCAGGCACAGTATTGAAATTCACATAAATATAGAACTTTATGTAGATTTTTGTTCCATTTAGACTTTTGTTAATGTAGTTATTGAAAATGTTTTAATATCTGTCCTTTATCGCTCATTAGACACATGACTCAACTCATATTTTGCAATATTTTCTTTCCAGTTCTAAGATACGGGACAATTGGTTTGAATATAGCACTTGCAGAGGTGGGCTGGCAGGCGGGTCAGCGGGGGCAACTACCCCAGAACTTTTGGCCTCCCTCCAACTGCAAATCGAGCCCCCTAGTGACATTGAGAGCCCCCCTACAACTGCAAAACTTTCATACATGCAAAACATTCATAAGGATTAAGGCACTGACATCATGCATATATACTTGTGGCATGTTTTTATGTCTCATTTTTATGTATACAATCTAATTATGGTGGGAGTCAGCACAAAAAAATGGTACAATACTTAAAACAATTTTGAAATATAATAGTTTCTAATGTTTTGTAGTGAAACTCTGTTGCCGAGGTTTTTATTTAATGAAAAAAGCATATGGAATGTGCTGACTACTACAGTGCATGTTGGGTATGATATTTGGAGGCTACTTAAATTTCATTATCTGTAACTGGTGTAGGCAGAAACTAGGTGTGAATTAGGGGGGGGGCATGGTCCATTTCTGCCCCAGAGCCCAGTGTACAGTTGCTCTACTACTAAGCACCTGTATAGAGAACTGAATAAATCTCAAGGTGTCCACGTGTAAAAATAAATGACCTATATAGTATATAATCATATTATTATACTGTATCCCGTAAAAAGAATTTTGACATTACCTATTATTTTTAATGTAAAATATATGAAAAATACAACCATTTCTTTCAGAGCATTCTTGTTTTAAAAGTAGACATTACACTAAATTTCGGGTAAAATCTTGCTACTTAAAATCTTTTTACGCTTCTACAATGTGCACATCCATCACTCTTAAACATAAATGTAACTGATGTCAATATGAATGTACCTGGTATATAGTATATATAAATCTGTTATATAGTAACTGGTATATAGCAGCCCTTAGTCACTGTAATCTGAGGAGGATAAGAAGGATATCAGCACATTTTCCTGCGCCAGAACCTCAGAAAATTGCTTGCCTGGGATTAATCTTTAAGATTAATCGATAAAATCTACTCAATAATATTACGTTTAATTTTAACTGAGCTTTCAGATACAATAATTAGTCCTAAACGTATACTCCATGGAGAAATAAATGGTTTTATTTTTTCACGCCTGTCTGTCTGGCGCTTTCATTCCGCTTGCCCTCACTCGATCTTCTCCTCCCTCCACCGTCTTCCTTGGCAAGATGTGTGAAGCTTCCTGCTTTTTGCCTTGGTGTGACCTGCTGTGTTACATTCTTTGTCAGATGTGTTCGTCAGTAACCCTCCTTCCCTCCCTCGCTCCGTCCAGCTTGGCTCCGCACTTTGCAGGATGAAGAGCCTGTTCTGGCTCCTGAACCGGAACCAGAGACTGTGTCTGTGGCGAGCAGCAGCGACGGCAGCAGCAGTCTCCCTGACCAGGGCTACGCCCCCTCTGAGGGCATGCCTGAAGAGGCCTATGTGAGCTCGCCCTCTGAAATCGCCCGGCCAACTTCTCCCAGCAGCGGCGTGTCGCCAGACAGCCAGCCAGGTCACACTCGAATTCCACCCAGGGACAGCTCCAGTGACAGCGATGAAGGCTGCGCCACATGGGGGTCCCGACACAGGTACGACCAACTTGACATAAAACAGGTTGGGCTGCAGTATTTCAGACCCAAGTGCCTGGGAGTCCAGCAGCAAGACTCTGTGAGCTGAGTGCTGTGTGAAGACTGATCCTTCAGCTAGGTTCTGTGATGTCACTTCCTGTCCATGCTGGACAGCACCTCACATGTGGAAATCCCACTTGGTGCAGTGTGGGCCACAGCACATGGGATGGAAGGTCACACTGGGTAAACCCTGTGTAATCAAGGTGTAAATCACGGACGCTGCCAAAGTTATCAGTGGCAGACGAGAGTCATTTTTACAACTAGATGTCATAATCTGGCCATTTAGTATTAGTGAATTCCATTTGTAAATATAGAGGTTTGGACTAAACACACACACATATGTGTGTGTGTGTGTGTGTGTGCGTGTGAGTGAACATATCGTTGCTGTAGAATTACTGAAAGACTAATAAATGAAAAATGTTAGATTCTTGTACAGGGATTAAAGCATATTGTCCAGGAGTAAATGAAATGCCTTTAATCAGAAGAGAATGAAATATCCTTCTATAAATATTTTTATTTGGATTGCACATCAAGTACGGTATAATTTATCAGCATGAAGTATATCAAAGATAAAGAAAAGTCAGTAAACTTTCTGCTTCAGCTGGGCATTAAAGGAGTTGGTTTTTAATGGTGTTAATTAAGCAGTTTCAAACAGGAATTACCAAATGACTCCTGCGTTTAAATAATATAATAATTACTGGGCAGACAAGCTGCAAAGAGAATATGTAAGCAACACACTCACAATCACTAATTACGATGTTAACTTTAAGTGTTACACGTTGGCCTCTATGTCTTTCACATTAATAAACGAAAATCACCTTTGATATTGACCTAATAGATTATTTGAGGAAGCATGTTTTGGTAAAACAATACTCAGCTATGACTGATCATGAGAAATATCATCTCGAATGCAGTCTTTGTATGGAGAGACGTGCCTGGATTAAAAATATAAAGTTTGATTGCCAAGAATGAAAAATGTCATTTACTATCATAAATAGAATGTGGAACGTGGAAATTGGTGCATTTATTGTTTAAATTGAGACTTGTTTTATTCTGAATACAGCAGTATCTGTCATCAGACATAGAATTTTAATTTTTCCCATTTCAGGCACAGTAATGAAATTCAATCACGCAGGAGTAAGGACACCTATGAGGATGACTTGGAGATCACTGCCCAGCTTCATGAGACTCTGGCTGAGCTGGATGCTGGTCTAGCAGGTGGGCTTTTCCTGCATCTGAAAATACTGAAGGCTATTGCTAATAAACATAGATGGATTTGGAGAATCCTACATAACAATAACAAACTCAGAATCTGACCTTTAGCCCAAATTTTAAAAGTAGAAACTGATTTACTTTTACTCAGTTTAATCTACATTTCTTCGCTCGATGTTGTTAAATTATCAATATTTCATTCATGTAAGTATTGAACTGCTATTCATATTTGACTAATTCATTATTTATTCTTTTAATTACCCCATCAACAAGCAGATGTTGATCACATAGATGAAGCCTCAATATGTGAGTCCTCTACATCAGATAAGTCTTTAGATGGGGTCCCTGTGTCATTTTTGGACTTGGAAGTGCCAGTGACGACTATCAATGAAGTTGTGGACAACCTAGAGCCTAGTGCAGCAAATTACGAGGTGTCACCATTGTCTCGTATGCAAAGTGTCATCATTGGAAATCACATTCCTATCTATAAGCCACATGGCGGTGTAAGAGTCAAAGATGACAGTGCCTTCACCAAGTGCGGAGACAGCTTGGGATTTCCTCATGCAGCGCTAGGTGATAGGATGCCTGAGGAAAGACTCAACAACAGCGGAAGAAGAGAGGAGGAAGCCAAAGATGAAACGACAGCGATCCCAGTGACAGAAATCCAAGATGGCGCCTGGAAAGAAGACAGTCACATAGAAACTGCTGTATCTGCATCCTCCGCTCAAGACATAACTGGCAACTCGTCAAGAAATCAAAGGTGCCTGGCAGTTATTAAGGGCCAAACCAGTCAACCTGCTAAGGAAACTGAGGCAACCGTCCCCATGAAACGACAATTGGCACAAAACACCATCACCCCGAATCCCAGTTCCCGTTATGGCTTAAAGACCTTCACCGTCGTTCCCCCGAAGCCGACAGTGACACAGAATTCAGCTGGCTCTTTGGTTATCGGTGCCATTAAAATCGATGCTTTAGGAAATATGGTCTTGCAAGACAATAAACACAGAAGATCTCTGAGACCTGAAGGTGACACAGACGTGGGGAAAGCCAAGGCCCTTTGGATGTCAACGAAGCAGCAAGATACAGTGCCTTGCAATAGCGATGTTAGCAACAAAACAAAAGATCTAGAGATCTCCAAGCCAGTGCTTGCAGAAACACTGAAGACCACTGTTGATGGAACACAGAGCAAGAGTTTGTTTACAGATCCCAAAGAGCCGTTTGTAAAACCCATGCATGAGTCTGACCAAAAGAGAGACCTGTCCTTTTTAAAACCGTCGAGAAGAACGTCCAGCCAGTATGTGGCTTCCGCCATATCCAAGTACACTAGAGGGCCTTTGACTGGAACTAAGAGAATTCTGGAGTTGAATGCAGCAGCTGACTTATCAGTCTCCAAGCAAGAGTTCTCTGGCACCAAAAACTTTTCAAATAGAAGTGGATTTGAAGAAATGCATTCAATTAACTCAACACACACTGCAGACTCTGATTGTGTGCTAGAAGTGAAAGGAAACAGTGGCTCAGTTCCGGTGACCAATCCTAAATGTTCCGCGAGTTTCCAAGAACACACCAATTATAAAGTGGAAAATACAAGAGCGAATCAAGATGAGAAGACCTCGTTGCCTGAAGGAGGCAAAAATATGGCAAAAGCTATTTCCAGGAAGTCTGAGTCCTGCACCACTGCACCCAGGCACCAGTCTATTACATCTACACAACAGCTAAAGTCTCCCGCTAAACCCGAACTTGCCATTTCACAGTCCGTCTACAGCTCTGTCCCTGCACAGGATGCCATGGATGCCCACAGTCTTGTATTGGACAGGGAGTCTGACTCTCCGCCATCTACTGGTGCCTCTACAGAAGGCTGTCAGCCAGGTGTGTTCGGGCCTGTCACAAAGTTCAAACCTGTCATAATGAAGGCCATTCAGAAGGAAACTTCACTGCACAGCACTCTCATGGAGGCGATCCAGTCCGGCGATGGGAAGGACCGTCTCAGAAAGGTAGACTGCCAAACTTAAGGAAATTTCAATTCCAAATAAGTACCATTCATTCACTCACATTTTTGAGTGTTGATGTGTGATGAATACACATACTTTGCCACATCTGCTTAATGCCTTTTTTCCAGCAATAGTATCATTCCGGTAATAGACTACTGAAAAACAGATAGAATAAAACACATTTAAAACAAATGACAGTACTTTTAGTATTTTAGTATTGCACTGGAAGACCGTAATATAATCTTAGCCTAATTTTTCCATAACAGATGCAATGGATCCTCCATGATATATTTAGTTATTTTTCTTCAAGCTTGTGATTTTATGCTTAAGTGTATATTTTTGTAAATGTGCTGAAATGATTAGCTTTCCAGCAACATTCCACTGATTCCTTTGGCCTTAGGTATCTGGTGCAGCACAGGAAAGCTCTTCCACATCCCTGTCGTTTGTCACAACTGAAAATGAACATTCTGCACTTTTAGCGGCTATAAGAGCTCAGAATAACTCCACAAAACTTAGGAAGGTAAGTTTCGGAAGAATGATTCTCTTTATATTTACCTGGCCCAGTAATGCATTGATGCTTCAGAAATCATGTAACATAAATGTGAGTAGAGGTTTAAAGCAATAGAGGTGTGTGGAAATCTTTTATTACTATTTTAAGATGAAATATGAAGTTATCTAAGTAATGTGTGTGTGTATATGTGTGTGTGTGTGTGTCTGTATATATATATATATATATATATATATTTGCAGAGCCAAAAAATACAGGATTTTTTCCTTCCTTCCAATGTTTCTGGAAGGTAGAATGTTTTTCCCTGTTCCAGAGAGTTAAGTAACAGCAGTGTTGATTTTATGGGTTTGGTTCCATATCCAGCTCTCCACAAGGAACTCGGGGAGTTTGGAGTACTTTGCAAATATGGATTATGTTTTCTGGATTAAGTGGGAGCCAAATGCTGCGAGTCGACTTTCAGCACCAACACGTTACTGACGTATCTCTCTTCAGGAGAAATAAATTTTGTAACCTTCAGAGCGACGTGCTGAGCTGCAGCCGGAGTCTTGTTGCGAGTGGCTGTGTGTAGGTTCAGGGGTGGATGATTTAGTCTGTGGCCTGCTTTTAAAACTTTTAATGGATAAACAATGTGCAACAGACACTGGTTATTGCTAATACTGTTTATTCGGCAAGTGGTCTGCAGGTAATGAGGGTGATGTCTATGTCCAAGAGCACAAGACAAAGTAAAGATTTAGCAGATCAGTCCGTCTTTAGTTTCTGTGTCATTTCATCCATTTAAATGTGTTTCCAATGAATTGAAGAAAGTCAGGCTTCCTTCTCAGTCCGGAAATGATGTTTGACCTTGCAGACCAAATCTGAAGCAGCCTCTGAGCTGGAGGGGTACAGGAAGGCTGAATTTGGGGGCCCTGCGCTGCCCGAACACCTGCCTCCGCCCCCTGCCTTTGCACCCCCTCCTCCACCTGTGCCTTACGTGCCCTCCATGGTGAGCTCAGCACGGAACCCTCCAGAAGATGCCAGGGAGGCTCTCCTGAAGGCCATCCGTTCAGGATCTGGAGCTCAGAAACTAAAGAAGGTGATGTTGTTAGTCTGATCTTTATTGTTATTGTCTTTTTGTTTTTCTTTTTATACAAGCGAGTGTCGGAAATGAATGTATGGATAGTTCACTTATCACATTTTAGCATTGTAACATTTATTAGCACTGTATTTTTCAGAATATAATGTGGACATTCAGAAACAATATTACCGAATGGGTTAAGTTGAAAAGTTTAGCCATGACTTTAATGAGGGCAACTTGGAATTTAATGGCATGTAACCCCCATGCTAGGCTGTCTATTTCTATCACCTGTTACAAAGCTGACATCCAAACTGCTGTCTTAGCAGACTCCACATTGCTGTCGCACCATAGTGAGGGGGGGGTGTGGGGGACTACTGCCAGCGGTACATTACTCTGTGTGATGTCATAACTTACGCCCTCCCCTGGCCCAGTGTCAAAGGGCAACCAGGGGGACCTGCTGTCCCATGAACAGCCCAGTGGTCCCCAGAGGTGGAAAGTTCAGGTTCCAAAAGTACAAATATAGACTAAGGTTTTGTTTCATCCATCCAGTTGAGTACTCTGTGCTTATTAGTTGAAACAAAACCCTGGTTTGGATTTGTACTTTCTGAACCTGAACTTTCCACCTCTGGCGCTCCCCCATTAGAGGTTTTCTGGAACTTGGTCCCTGGTTCCAAGTTCCTGGGCCTTTTTCGGCCTGGAACTTTTGAAGCTCCTGGCCATTTTTGTCCGTCGTTTTCACACAGAACAGGAACTGGGACCTTTATGCTAAATAAGCATGGGAGACTCAAAAATTTAACTTAACAAAACTTCACAAAACAATGGAGGATGGATGGAAGAAGTTGTTTTGTTATTTATTTGTTAATTACGGGGGGGT
>JAODJX010000136.1:6131657-6155102 GCA_026776945.1 Isichthys henryi | reverse complement strand
TGCGATGGGCTGGCCCCCCATCCAGGGTTGTTCCCTGCCTCGTGCCCATTGCTTCCGGGATAGGCTCCAGACCCCCCTGCGACCCAGTACGGATAAGCGGTTTGGAAAATGGATGGATGGATGGATGGATCGCACACTGGAAAGACTTTCTTTCTTGGTGTGAAAGTGACAGTTGTTTCAGGTATCTTTCTAAGCCTCTGAAATACACCCAAATAAATCACTGAGAAGCTACATTTATATTAAATAATAATTAAGCTCGTGTATCTAAAGATGGAACAGGACACATCGAGAACATTTCCAAAGCAGCAGTGGACCTTAGATCAGGAGCATTGAGAACATGAACTTATAATAAATAATTTTCTTATAAATAAGAAAATTGTTAAATCGTCACAATCCTTGTTTTTTCTCTGTCAGAGTGCAGCAAAAGGGAGATTAAAATGACAAGCACACTAAAATCAGCTTCGTCACTGTAGGGCAATTTTTCACACTGATTTTATATGGCAGTTTATTTTAGTGATCCTGGGGCTTTAAAGGCAAAGGTCCCCTTTATTAAACCTCGGGGTTTATTTAAACATCACGGCACAAGACCTGCTGTTTACGGAGCAGGGGTCTCGGCTGAACTCGCAAAACTACCGCCTTAGAGCCTGCTAGAGGTGAGGCAAGAGAGGATGCGGAGGCGGTACCCGTCTGGTGGATGGGTGGGGTCGGGGGCTGAGCGCAGGTGGTGGGTGGAGAGGATGTTCCATCCGTGAAGTTGGTGCCCAGATTGTGGGTGGAGTCGGGGGCAATGCTCGATTGGTGGGTGGGGCCAGAGGTGGCGCTCTGATGATGGGTGGTGCTGGTGGGCGGAGCAGGAGGCGGTGCCAGGGATGAGGGCGGAGTCTCCCGTATGTGTCGGTAGTCAGCTGAGCCAGGAGGCAGTGCACGGTGTCTCTCGTCGGCTAGGATTTTGAACCTCTGGAGATTGAGCAACTGCACTTCAGCTATAACGTTGTATTAGTGCCGAGGTGCCACTGACTTCAATAAAAAGAACAGAAAAACTCTTCTTATTTTTCATCTTCACCTGCGGGAAGGTCTGACTTTTGGTGAGTTCGCAGCTTTAGTGTATCTGTATATTTTAAATTTTGCTTAGTTTTTCTGTCGCAGAACACGGGAAAGTAGATTTACACTCGGAATATTGCAAATCACTGCTTACGGGAGCATATTCAAAAACGTCCTAAAGTGGCGATGCAGCTACTGCCGAAGAGTGCGGTCTATCTAATAATCATTTAAAGCCGTTTAATCCCTACTTGTGTGACTTTCACGGCATAGTATGATAAAACTTGGTAAATATAGGTACTGTTGAATAGTCTAAAGCTAACCACGAGATTGTATATACACATATTTTTGAAAAATTCTTCAGTATAAATTCAGCAGCGCAGTCCGATCGGGACACCCCGCACGGTGTACGGTGGCCATTGCCGGCTTTGCACCCCGGTGTGCGGGAATGCACGCCGCTAGTTTACACAGTTTATGTTTGTAACTTATAACAATACCGTCATTGTTTGTAACAACAGCTGATTTCCCTCCATTGTCTGATAGATGCAACTTTCTGTTTGTGTGTAATTTGGGGTGGGGTAAGTAAAGCTTTTGCGGGGTAAGTAAAGCATTTGCGGAGCTGCACGCCGTGTATCCGCAGGGGCAGTTTTTGCCCCACATGTCCGCCCAGTTTTAAACGCGTGACTTCCCGATAGACAGCTCGCATAGCCAACTGCCCTTTTAACGCAACTCCGTGGGGTGTTTCTCTTTATTATTAATGATAATAAAAACAACAACAATAATAATAACGGGCTGTAGTAATGGTCCTTTTGATGTCGCGGTTGTACTTTGCAGCTCCACCGGGCGTTTGTGCTATGCATTTCTGTGATCCCATTAAAAGAACCCAACCGCAAAGGCCATTGGTACCGATCCGATACCGTCCAGGACTACCGGTCAGCCCTTTAAACTCAAGTGGGTCAAACGAGCTTTTGCGTGAAGGACTTTCTTGGGACATTAGAGTCGCAGATCCGGAAAAGGGGTCCGGCATGACAAATAGTAACCGCTAGCTGCGTGGGCTGAATTTAAGCGAAATAAGTTTAATCCCCGTGTTTGGGAGCCATCTTCTGGGCCGGTTTGGTCTTCCCTGGGCCGTTCGTTTATTTTAAGGGATCTGGAGCCATTCCGACCCCACATACACGCACGTTTCAGGGCTGCGTTCCGGCGTGTTTTCAATGCGACCTTTGGCACCTTCTCGTGCAGCGCAAACTCATGCCTAAGATACAATGTAGTTTTGCTCGGCTGTTCACGTGTTTTCTGAAATAAACCAAGGATTTAATGGATATGTTTATGCATTAGCCATGAACTTTACATTTTATACTTTTGTGATGCAGTTGATATAATTAACAAGCTTTAAGACAAAAGGCACCGGTCGTAGGGTACTTCGTGTTCTCTGAAGTGCTCAGCACAGTACACCAACGGAGGGCGTGCTGTTAGCATAATTTCCCTCGGCAAAAAAGACTCTCCCGCGTTCCTCCCGTCATTATTTGCTTTCGTAATATTGTTACAGGATCTCCTGTGTCTTGGAAAACGTCGTCACTATTTTACTGCTTTGGTGGTTGTGGTGGTAATGTTGCCTTTCACCTACTGTTTTAAAATTAAACCGTGAGTGGGTTTCGGCGAACTAAGACAAGTCCATGCACATACTTTAATCAGAGTAGGAATAAAAGCACGTCTGCTAAAAATAGAGATGACATGATGTCAAAGATCCCCACCCTAGCCATGCACGCAGACTGTATGTGACAGATAAAATCTCAGCACCCTTATGAAATTTAAAAGGAGCCCATTACCTTATGCATGTAAGATGCGGTTACTGTTTCTGACACCTTTGTCAGGGTTGCCAAAGACCCTCTGTCTTCTTGAGGTCTTGCTATTGAGTGTAACGGCTGCTCCTTCATGTACCATGTGTGGCCTGGCAACCAAGAGCATCTGAATCAGATAGAGATATGTGGACAAGAACCTGTGGTCAAATCAAGGGTCTTTATAAGGGTGATATTTAGAACCCAAAACACGGTCTGTTCTGTTACGTTGTTTGTGCTGGATATGGAAATCTCAAATACAGGAACCTGAACCTTTCCTGGTTGTGGATTATGCAATAAAGCAGAGTGCTCTCTTACGTTCGGCCATAATTGCTTAACTGGAAATAATAAAGGCTAAAATAATGTGTCTATGTTCTCCAGGTCCACAAGAACCATCCAGTCACCCCCGAATCAAACCATTCATTGTGTTCCTTGCTTGGGCACCTGAAGACTGTAATTGTACGTGTTTTACCGCTGTTCTGTTGCAGACAGAGGTCTTTAACAAGTAACAAGAATGGCAGCTTTGAGTTTTTGGAATGGTTTTCAGGCATCCGTTCGCTTACGATTTCCATAATTGCACAGCATGACCCTGTGGCTACAGACGTCCCCTGCATCAATGTGTCTGGCTCTCATCTCGTCCTGTTAGAAATTACTCAAAGCTGTCATGTAGGAAGCAAACAAACTCCCCATTGGCCAATAACAAGCTGCTTTGGTACCAGTGCTAATGACCTGAGCTCTGGCACCATATTGTATCATGAAGATTTTTGGTTTGAGTTATTACACATGCTGACTGTAACCGTGACTCAGCGTGTAATCACTTTGGGTGTACAATTTTTTTTTTTCTTAAATGTCTGGAGGTTTTCTATAGGTGGGGATTGTTATGGCAGAGCTGAGAAAAAGACGATCATAAACATTAGCAGTGAGAAGTGGGTATAAGTTGTGTAGTTTACCAACCGGTTTGCCTCAGTAGGAAAGTTGAATCCTGTGTTTGCCTCAGTGGGAAAGTTGTGCCTTAAATAACTCAATTAATACTTCACAATTTAGGGACATAGTGTTAAACTACACTCTCAGAAAAAAGGACAAAAATTTGTACCTTCATTTGTTCCTGGTGCTGTACCTTCAAGGGTCTGCCGTTTATAGCCTTAGCTGCAGGTAACTATACCTCTTAAGGTACAGAAATGGACTCGGAAACATTTTAATTAATGCTGTTTGTACCTCTGAGATGTTCCTCAGAGTCCATTTCTGTACCTTAAAAGGTACAATTACCAAGGTACTGCCGAATAACAAGCAAATATACCAATTTTTACCCATTTTTCTGAGAGTGTAGGCCTTGCTCATTTCCTTTTCGTTCGGTGATTTTTTAAAATTTTTTTTGGTTTGTAATGCTTAATATCTTTAATTGACAGTAGGTAGCAGGGCTGGGTGATATCACATCACTCTTACATTGCTCATACACAATAATCACCAGGGCTTAAGGTGATTGGTGCTATCTGGACGTTTATTTAGTTCCACAGATGGATCAACACTCCTATGAGTGAATTTGTTTGTAAGTGTGCTTTTTTGGTGTTACGGTATAAATTATTAAATGGTGAAATACGATGTTACTGATTTCCTGTTTTGACAGTCCAGGTATCGTCATGAACACTGATGTACATCTGGAGGTCAAACTATGCAAGACCACCATCGATCATTGTCACTGAAAATGACATTGATTCAGCGATTTAATATTAACAATGTTGTCCAGTTTACCAGAGGAATACCGGAAATGGTCTTTGGGGCCTTTTCCCACCACAGAAACTTTTTTCTTCAGGAACCAGGAAGACACTGTCACATTTCCATTGCAGGAATTCAGTCAAATTGTAATTCCTGGGAAGTAGTGCCCCATCCTGGGTTACTCCCTGCCTTGCGCCTGTAGCTTCCCGGATAGGCTCCAGACCCCCACTCCCCTGCATAGGGTGGTGTACCCAATAAGTCTTTTATGTAAACCGACATCTGGAGGCTTCTTCTGGAAGTTAGTATTTAGCGGTGTGGTATGAAATAGCTACCTGTAGTCTGTCTTCATTTTTTATGGTCCTGCCATCGTCTTAAAATTATCCTAAATATGGTGTTCCTTCCATTGCGGTATTATAACATTTCTGCATTGTTGGATTCTCAGCATTGTATCTGTATTTGTAATCTGTCTAGATTTGCCTAAAAACGTTCTACACACACTGTTTAGTGCGTGATAACCAAGTGTCTAGTTTCTTCTTTGTACCGAACTGTATTTCATTGGATTTAATTAAGGATTCCACGTGGACTCCTTTGTGAAGTAAAGAGCTTTATAAAAGTGCATCTTTCTGTCAGATTTTGCAGGGTTGGTAGGGACTGGAGTTGGCCCGGTGGTCTGGACGAGTACAGAAACATCTATGGCTCCCCAAGTTCGATTGTAGGTGTCGGTCTAAAAGCTGAGGTTTAGCTTCAGGCTGCTGGGGATATGAAGCATGTTTGATGGCCTGAGTCTCAAGATGACTCAGACTAGGAACCTGATAGCTTCATGTATGTGCCTTTTCGGGCCGGTGAGTCTGAATTGGGACATCGATTCAAGATTAAGGTTTAATCGCTAAAAATAGCGATTAAAAATTTTTTTTTTTGGAGAAAGCTTAAAATGCTTTGAAAATGACGTTGTATGTGAAATGTTTGAGAATGGGAATAGCAGAGATTGGAAAGTACAGGTTCAGAAAGTACAAATCCAGACCGAGATTTTTCAACTACTCAGTTGAGTACTCTGTGAATGTGACTCTTCATTACTGTTTGGTTGAAACAAAACCTTGGTCTGGATTTGTGCTTTCTGAACCTGAACTTTCCACATCTGGCAAATGGTGAGATTTTCGCTGTAATTCTTGTACTGGTGCTCGCCGTCCTTTTCAGTGATGATTTCTCTGTGGATTCAAATGAACAGTTTCCGGTCACAGCAAGCCGCCTCTGTTCTGTGGCTAGGCCGCTTTGTGAAATCGATGGTTGGTGCTGCTTCAAAGTTCTCTCATGCATAAACTTTCCCCATTTCAGCGATATCCTGTTTGCAACCTGGACATTCAGCTTTCAAGTTGTGGAGGAATGTTTCCCACCTGTGTTGAGTCATGTGGTGTCTGCATTCCTTTTTGATTTGATGAAACCATTTTGTCAGCTCCTTCATTTAAATGAGATTCATTTGAAAATATAATCAATGCATCAAATATCTACGTAATAAAAGTTTGTTTGTATTCAAGAGACAATGTAGTACTTCAATAATGACTGCATTACAGTTCTATCATTGATTTTGACAAAGGCATCGGTTTGGTTTCAGCACTGGTACGGAACAAATCAGCCTCGAACCCCCACCCCGTTGAACACACACGGTAATCCTACAGTAGTTGCTATGGTCCCAAACTCTGAAACTCTTCAAGAAACCCTAAGAGTTACTCAGTGTCTCAGTACAAAACTAGGCAGAAAAGCCATCTTTCCACCATTTCATATAATAATCTACAATAATGTCTTACTTTATTAAGTTACATGCAATGCCCTATAATCAGTTATGTAATTCATTTATTTTTGGTAATTTGGAGTGTCGCTCCTCTCGGAAGAGGTAGGGGCTAGAGTCCCCGTTGAGGCAGGAGGCTAAGGATTCAGAATATTATGCTTTAAATTATGAGGCAGTGAAGGATTAAAAAATGTGTAGAATTGACCAAAAAGTCAGAGGGGAGGTATTCTGTCCTGCCCACACTGATATGCCCCCTACACTGCCGCTGTGTAAACGGCACCCTGCTTTACTGAGTAAAGGATAGACATAGTGTACTAAGGACCGAATGTCCTGGTAATAGATGTCCCAGCCCTCACCCCCAAAAAATGTTTTCTGTCATTATAAAAACAGGCCAAATCGCTGGTTTCAGTGTATTGCGTTTTTGACATCACCGTGATGCACAGGGTACATCTGGTGGTGGGACATGGCAGGCGTCAATGTGCTAGCTTCATTTCAATGGAGGCTTTATTAGTTGAGGCTATATTGAGTGTTTGACATGATTTCTTATCTTAATCCAACACTTCCAAACTTTGTGTTTTGTATGAGATTACAAATCAAATGGATGACAGCAAGAGAAGGATTTAAAGGTTTTCAGATATTTAAAAATTGATCACAAAGCAAACATAACTTTGGTTGAACTGGAAAAAGTTGTAAAATATGCTTTAGTGGTTCAGTAAGATACATTCATCTTAACCTTTTGTACTATGTACTGAAATTAACAGTTTAGTCACACATTGAAGCCGTCCGCCTGCAGACACTCACACACACCCGCACGACTCATTACCAGCGAGTCCTTTCAGCCTGTCTGTTGATCCAAAAGGCATGCACTCTTTCTGGTTCCATTCATGATGGCACCATGATGATGGAGCTCCATCTGAAGGGCCAGCATGCATTTAATGCGGAGGGTGATTCTAATTGTAGAGTGTAGAAGTGAAACTGAGAGCTGTGATTTTTATTGCACATACAGTGGTACCTCGGTATACATCCACTTTAGAAAGACGCGAAAAATTTTGATTGGTATACAGTCTTTGTTTGGAAAATGACTTGCGTGCTAGAACTTGTATGGGTCAAAATGAGTCACGATACCACGCACTACCCTTGTTTACCTCTCTCGAGACAAAGCCATGACTGCCCACGAGCGTCAGTACGCCAGTAGCTACCATTCAGTGAACAACCCGTGCTATAACTCTGTTTTCATTTATTTTATCTAATTGCTTTTGTATTTGTGTATTTTAGTATTAAGTGGTGTTTTAAATTATTTTATACAACCCCATCAATGTATAATATGCCAATAACAATAGGATTTTTTTTCATGCGAACGGATTAATCATTTTCCCTTTTCTTATGGGAAAAATTAGTTTGGTATACGTCCTGTTTGGTATAAGTGCAAGGATCTGGAACGGATTAAAGACGTATGCCGAAGTACCACTGTATTAGGACTTTTAAGAGGATAGGAACTCTTCCCTTTAAGGTTTCCTTAAAGGGGCAGACATCTGCATCTGTGCTGAATTCTCTGTGGTCACAAAGACTACAGATACACCCTTAAGTACACTGAATATATAATTATATAACGAACTAATTGACTACTACATATTCATTCAACACTTCATATGGAGATGGGTTCAAGTCCAGGACCGGCAGTAGAGTGACTAGGTCATGACCACATGGAGACCCAGATTAAGGATATGAGGTCTGTCCGCCCCAAACGTATCACAAGCAGACCCATATGAAGATGCCGATTCATTGATTTTACATAAGGGTTTATTATTTGGGCCATGTCTGCTAGTCTTTTTACACTTTGGCATGTCCGTCTTAAAAATGAGAAGCTGGAAACTTCCTCCTGCCTTTTTTGTGCATAATGTCCATATTTGCAGGTGAGACTCTGAACCTGCCCCCCCCCCCTCCCCAGATTAATCACTGCCACTGACAAACGAGCTGAGGTTTTTCTACTCGTATCGCTGTCTGGAGATGCATCGGGCCGTGCGTTCATGCCAGCGGTCGGTGGATCGGACGACACTCTCGTTGACGCTGAAGTTTTTTCCACTGGAGTAAGACTTTAGATGTAAAGGTCTGCATCCTCTGTTAAAATTGCCCCACTGGAAGTCAGGTTCGCAGGGTGGTGGATTATCGATATTAATGGAGAGCACATTGGGAATATTCAGGAATTACCATAACTGGCAAAAGTAAAACGAAGAGAGATTATTTCTGGCAGATTTTTGGTGTGACAGGTTAATCCACATCATATTTCTTGACTTTCTCTGTAAGAAAGCTGTAAAACATTTTCATTTTAACTGTTAATTAAACCGCCAACCCTCTGCTGTAAATGAAACGAAGGCCCAGCTAATGCGTTCCTCACGTGCAGATCGTAAACTTGTTGAATCGTGAAACAGCCCAGTGCTGCCGAAACCAGCCATAGAGCTCAGTCACCCTGCGGTGCCAGTATCAGGTTTCCTCCCATCTGTTTTTCAGGCTCTTCCAGGAGGAATGGAAGACACTTGCATAAACATCCCCTTATTTTGTGACTCGCCTCTCAACAGCATTGTCGTATAAATGGCGTCATATCGAGTGTCTGACGTGATTTCTTATCTTAATCCAGCGCTTCCAAACTTTGTGTTTGTGTATGAGATTACAAATCAGATGGATGACAGCAAGAGAAGGATTTAAAGGTTTTCAGATATTTAAAAATTGATCACAAAGCAAACATAACTTTGGTTAAACTGGAAAAAGTTGTAAAACATGCTTTAGTGCTTCAGTAAGATACATTCATTTTAACCTTTTGTACTATGTACTGAAATTAACAGTTTAGTCACACATTGAAGCCGTCCGCCTGCAGACATTCACACACACCCGCACGACTCATTACCAGCGAGTCCTTTCAGCCAGTGTACGTGGGGAAAAAATGTTTACTCTGGGGAAAACTGCAATACTTGGCTTGCAAGAAATCACAGGGAATCGTTTTTTTTTTTTCTGTGTAGTTTGTCCCAGTGCTGCCTTTGCTTGAGAAATGGCAGGTGACCAAATGGCTATAGTGGTTAATAGTTTATAATGCCTGAACCTCTTTCATTTTCCAGCATTCAGATGAAACCATAAATTAAATTAAACTTGGTGCAGTGGCCTGGTCTCAACTTCCGCACATGATCTGCTGGCTTCTTGTGATGCGCTGGATCTGGGAGGGGGGCATTTATCCGAGGCCCAGGCCCCGTCCGCGGTCATGCCGCGTGAGCTGAATTGAAATGCCTGCCTACTGTATTTCCCCTTTTTCCTCGCCTCTTGATAAATTAACAGGCGATACCTATTAACAAAAGCAGTGCGTCTCCATGGTGTGGAGCCCAGGATGGTCACATGATTAATGGTGTTGACATCTTCATGGCCGCTGTTTTTTTGTTGTAGCGGCATGCAGTGGCGAGCTTTTGGCTTTCCCCATGTAAAATCTGTGGACCTTCTCGGTCATGCAATCAGCCGGCTGCCACCAGAACCTGTGAACTTCCCAGCTTCTGAAAGGTCGAGTGCCAAAAAGCAGCCTGTAACAAAAGCCAGGTAAAGAATCATTGTTTGAATAAACTCCAGGAGAGAACCTGTTACATAAAGGCTTAATAGATCTTTTTGAAACTCTTATTTAGACATTTCAAAGTATTAACTGGTTAACTGCGATAGCACTGATGTGTACTTGCGCTCACCCCAGGCTTTTTATCTAGGAATCAGGAGTCTTAAATTCGTTGTGGTTTACACACTACAGGACTGATCAGCGACAGGGGGTCACACGCTACAAGATCTTTCACCAGGAGTAACCGTCAGTTCATCTGGCCTCCTTAACTGTATCTTGTCATGAAATCGCATGCGAGAATGACACCGGGAAATCACAATTATAGTGCCAACGCGCTACAAACTGTTGAAACACTGTAATCAAATGACAACACATTTATAAACGCCTGCCAAGTTATATTACACGCATATATACACTTAAACGCTAAAAACAGAATTCTAAACAAAACTTTTTTTTGCACTTTTCTACCATCCTTTTAAGCTCCTTTTGGGTTTTCCTTCACCCTTTGTCTTGCGCTCTCATTGCCAGCAGGGACACTTTTCACATAAACAGGATTTGGAGTTGCTGAGAGGTACAGATATTTAACGTGCTAGTTATCTGTGATGCATCAGTGGCTCCGTCGGGTCACGTCTTTCAACAGTTCACACATAACGATCAAGTGCCAATTCGCTAGCGTGGATCAAACACTGATCTTGGGGTTTTGTTGGCCATCTCCAAAAACTGTGTAGTGTGAACCTGAGGTGCTTTTAGTTCACCATGTACCATATCCTGCTTTTTTCCCCGCCCGATATGTCTTGAAGTTTGATAGAACTTCCCAAATAATTTCCTCAAGCACTTGTAGGTCAAGATGCTTCAGTGCTTCTCATTCCAGTTTATGTGCAGTAATTTTCTGGTTTATCTTTGGGGCACCATTGCTCTAAATGAATGAATTTTTTTTTACCTACAACTGATTAGACTGCAGCTGCATAAAGGTGTCCTGAGAATAACTGACCATCAGGAGAGAGCAGCTGGCGTTTAGTCTCAGCATGAAAATCCGGCCTAATGAAAATACCATCTCGGTGGTGTGTACATCACTTGCAGGATTGAGAATATCACAGTCCGTCACAGGCTCTGTCAGAGGAAGTATGTTTGCACAGTCTGTCTGCCCTCCCTTTAGTGTAATGTGGCATTCTCCCCTCCCAGTGCCGTGCCGTACCGTAATATGGCGTTCCCCCTCCCTGTGCCGTACCGTAATATGGCGTTCTCCCTTCCCGGTGCCGTACCGTAATATGGCGTTCTCTCTTCCCGGTGCCGTACCGTAATATGGCGTTCTCCCTTCCCGGTGCCGTACCGTAATATGGCGTTCTCCCTTCCCGGTGCCGTACCGTAATATGGCGTTCTCCCTTTCTTTCAGGCATCTAACAGACAGCAAAAGTTAATGTGAATAAAGGCTGAATAAAGAATTTAAGAGATTCATCATGGCGGTAGCCGGATGCCCGGACTATTTTCTGCATCATCCGAATTATCAGGTGAGAACCAATTGTTCCGTTTTTTTTTTTTTTTCTTTTTCCCCCCCCAGTTCTCATTTTTGTCAAAGTCTTTTGTACTGACATTTGTATAGTTTTGATATCTTGTCTGATCTGGTCTCTCTGCACAGAAGTAGGTGAGGAAAAATTCCAGTTTGGTGTTGATTCCAACTTGCAGGAACTTTGAATATGCAAAGAAAATGTATGTGGTTTGATGCAGCAGTCATGAAGTATTGAATGGAATTGAGTGGTTAATAATTTATTCCTCCGCGCCCCCCCGCATTTTGCCATGTTTACAAAGTTATTAAAGAGACGGCAGTTATCATCTACAGTGTATCCTCGTGGTAATCATGAAGAAATGTTTAATAATTGTAAGATTTACTGAACTTTTTAGCCTTTCTCAGCATTTCATTTATTTGTTTTATTTAGTGAGATAAGGAAAAAAGCAGGCAAATGCATACATGTTAGCCAAGGTTAGGCAGCCGTGACAGTCGTATTTAGAGCGAGGGGCTCAGTGATGGTTTGTGAATGGCAGCAGTACACATTCGCATTCCTTTGTGCTGAACACATTGAGTTTGGCTGCTGTGACTCGACAGAAGAGCCTCTGAACTGTGGCCCCAGTCAAAGGAGTCAATGGTTTGTTTTGAAGAGCTTCAGTATCCCTGTTGATTTGGCTAGGACCCCACAGGAGATATTGGTGAGTCCTCTCACCTTTTCGACCCAGCTTTTAGGTTCCCACCATGCCAGGCTTTTGCACACATGGTAGTCCTTGGTCCTTATGTCAGCACTCAGGCTCCATAACATCACTTGCAAAATATGTGTGGGGAAAATGTGACTGGCCTGCTCGATTATATTAATCGCAGGGTATTGGCCAAAGCGTTCGGGTTTATTGTGACGAATCAGCACGCAGATTACTTATTCACACGCCTCACATTGGTCAGGGTTTCTGGAAGCTGCTGGGATGGCTTGATTGGAAATGCACTTCTGGTTCATTTAAGGTGTCGGGGAATTGGTAGAGCGGCCCATCTTTGTTCAGTTATGTAGCTGGTGCACATGGCACGGTTGTGGGCTGCTGTTCAAAGCCTCCTTGGAGCGTGGAGGCTGGATCGGGGCCAGGAATCGCTTAGAAGGCTTGGGCAGTTACGCTCCTCGCTAGCCTCTACTGTGAATGCTTTGCCTGTTTCTCCATTTCGAATATTTCAATGTGTTGTAATAACTTGGGTCACATCGGATGAGGGTCCAAATAAAAAGTGCAGGGAAGCCTCAGCTGTCTGTTAGCACTTTACATCAAAATTATGTGAAAATGCAGTTATGACAGGACTTAAATATTACAACAGCACAACTGCAATGTAACAACACCTTAAAAGAAGACATTCACAGACGCACCAGTCATGCAAAAGTTAGCTGTAGATAATTATAAACTATTATCTGAAGACAATCACTGCTGAAACAAAGGTGAGCAACATTATTCAGCCACATCGTTTTACATAATAATCATATATGACTGAATAAATCAGTATATTTTATAATGGCTTCTGTGTATAATTTCATTTTGTTAATGTATTGTGTATGTTGATCAGGGCCAAACAGTTTTGAGAAGGTTCGCATCGCGATACTGGGAATTGTTTTATGGTAAATATTGCCATATATGTAAAACAGAAGGGAGTTGAAAATGTACACACAATAAACAGTCTGTCAAAAAAGTTCGAGGAGTTGTGCCGACACAAAGCAGCACTGATAAATCTTGCTATTGTCAATATCGGCTCAGTGGAATCCAAAATATTACATGGAAGATCAGTGTCTTTTTGATGGTCAGTTCTTGTTTGCTTTTTATCTCTTCAATCATTTTGTTAAATTTCTCATAAATGCCCCACACTTTTTATGCGCGAGTTGACAGCAAGCATAAAAATGGTTATGGATGGCTTGGAGAGCGTGTGCAGAAAGTCGCGCTGGAAAACTTCAGACTGATTTTATACACGGCACTGCGCAAAAGTCCTAGGCAGTCAGAGGTACGGCTGGGCATCGGTTAAAACTTGGGTTAACTGATGGGTTAAGGACCGTCTACGGCCCTGTCTAGCTCTGCTAGAATAACTGCCTGTCTCCTGGAATCTCCTCCATGCCCTTGAGACTGTGCTGGGAAACACAGCAAACCTTCAGTCAATGGTACGTATTAATGCACCATCCTGGAAGAGTTGGACTACCTGTGCAACCTCTGTAGGGTCCAGGTATCACCTCATGCTACCAGTATTGGCACTGACCATAACCAAATGCAAAACTAGTGAAAAAACGGTCAGAAAAGATGAGGACGGAAAACCAGTCAGTGGCCTCCACCTGTTAATTCCTGTTTTGGGGGTCGTCTCATTGTTGCCCCTCTAGTGCACCTGTTGTTAATTTCATTAACACCGGATCAATATCCCAGAACTTTAATACACTTAATACTATATTCTTAATACTATATAAACTGTTCCTTTAATTTTTTTGAGCAGTGTATATTTTTCGACCACTAGCATACCATGCTCTGCCAATCAACAGCACATTGACTTTCCAAACTAATTAAATTAATTAATTAAGAGAGCTGGCAGTGAAATTTAACAAATGCGTGGAATGAGGAGAGGTTTGGGAAATGAATCTATGCTGATCTAGCCCATCCAGCAAGATACCAGTGAGAGCAGAAGAAATTCCTGTTAGTTTTTATTGTGTTACTCTTAATTTACATATGCTACAATGTTAGTGTGTTTTGTTATGAGCAAATATACACTTACTACCCAGATAAATAACTTTAAACATTTCATTTGACAGCCTAAGCCTTTTGCCCAGTACTGTATATGTGTGTGTCTGTACACTATAATGGATGGAAGTATTGGGACACCTGGCCATTACCCACATGAACATTTATGGCATCCAATTGTAAATCCATAGGCATCAATATGTAGTTCGTCCCCCCCTTTGCAGCTATTACAGCTACCACTATTCTGAGAAGGCTTTCCAGAAGATTTACAAAAGGAGTGTCTCTGGGAATTTGCCCATTGAATGCTGCATGCTCCAGAGTCCAGTGGTGGCACGATTTGCACCACCACTCCGCCATCTGACCGTGTGCTTGGTGATGTGAGGCTTGCATGCAGCTGCTCAGCCATGGAAACCCATTCCATGAAGCTCCTGGTGCAAAGTTTTTGTGCTGGAGTTAATGCCAGAGGACGTCTGCCGTTACTGAATCAACAGACCTTTGGTGACTTTTACGCACTATGTACCCTAGCACTCGGCGACCTTGCTCTGTTACTTTATGTGATCTACCATTTGGTTGCTGAGTTTTTGTTGCTCGTAAACACTTGCACTTTGCAATAATACCACTTACAGTTGACCGTGAAATATCTAGCAGGGAAGAAATTTCATGAACTGACTTCTTGCATCCTATGACAGTACCATGCCAGAATTCAGTGAGCTCTTTAGAACAACCCATTCTTTCACAAATGTAACTGCTTGGTTAGGTGCATGATTTTATATACCTGTGGCAATGTGTCTGAATGAAACACATGAATTTAGTGATTAAAAGGTCCCAATACTTTAGTTCATATAGTGTTTGCCTGTGTGTGTATTATGTTTACATTGCATTGTGGGGACCAAATAGTCCCCAGAGTCTAACAAAAGCCTGTTATTTTGACATTGTGGGGACCATTTTTCAGATCCCCACAAAGATCTGTGACTGCGATCAAAAAACAAAAATGGCAAAAGGCTTGTATTTTGTTTGGTTAATTATGATTACGGTTAGGGCTGGGTAGGGGGTAAGGTCATCATGTCGAGATTAGAGTTTTCCATTTAAAATCCATTTAAACTGGTGTAACTTAAACCTTACAAGTTACCTGGCTAAACAAGAAATCATTTGTGAAACATGATACAGAGCCTTGATGCTAAAGATTCCACTAACTTAAAGAAATAATCCATTTTCTTTGCTTGTTGTTCTAACTGGAATATTTAAGTTAATATTTTGTTTGTTTCAGCCATATTTATGTCTAGGGGTGCACATTACTGGTGCGCAAGTACTCATTCGTCGTATATGCAAATATGTATGTATTGTATGCAAATTTGTACTTTTATGAAGAGAAATTGGTGTGCATTTTAGCATTTGTACCGCGAAAAGTACAAATTAACTACATAAAGGTTGAAATGTATGGTAATTTCTTGTCATAACAACCATGAATGCACATAAAATATGCATGCATTTTCACTGCTACAATAACCCGCGACGCGTATTACTGGTGAATGCGTACTTTCACACCAGTTATTTATACCCATTTATATCACTCCAAATCAGTGGGATCAGAAAAAAAGGACAAAATAACATAAATTTCTCTAGGTCTTTGTCCTATTAGCATAATATACTAACTTTGCTGCAGGATAATAGTAACAGCTGCCAGGGACATAAACAGTCATCCCACCATTACAAGACTCATTAACAAGCACTGTGCAGAGCTTTTATTAACCCAGCTGACTATCACGGTTCTTCCATTGAGAACATTACGTGTGCAAGACATGCAATGTCGATACTGACACAACACATAGTGCAGGTCGAATATTGAGGATGGTATAGTGATTAGCGGCATCACTGCACACTGTTCTGTGTGTACAGTTACTCAATTAAACGTCGAATTAATTTTAGATTACTGTAGATTACTCAACAATTAATATAATCGATAGTGACAGCCATTCATCAGTACTTGAGATTGGGCTTCCAGTAAGTTAAGGTTTACGATCTTTACAGCCGTGGGGGTTCACCAGTGCATAGCCCACCTTAGACTGCTGATGTTCATGTGAACCTGCCTTGCTGTTATCATTTGCGTGGAGGAGCTTGATCTGCCATACTCCGTGTGATCATTTTGAAGGTATTTCTGTCTGCCAAACTCCAATTGAAATGTGACAGACGGAGACCGATGAGAGGGAGCTTAAAAACCCCCACTCCTGAGTGCCTGTTCGAACTGGTTTCTGAGGGCCAGTCGCTAAGAAATAGCAGTAAACAAGTGCTAGAAAAAGCAAGCAGTGAGGAATGTGGGTCGCAGCCTTTGGGTTGGCATGTCTGAGGTTATGTTGTCAAGGGCATTTGGTCGTCACTCACCACATATGAAAACGACTGTAACCAAATTTAGAACAGAAGACTATCTGAATGTGTTGGTTCATTGACAGTTACCCAAAAGCAAAAGTTGTGCAATACTTATCCCAAGTGAAGTACAGCTCCTCTTCTTGTTCATGTGTAATTATTAAGTATTATAAGTTTTATTACCGATTTGGCCCAAATATAAGTACCTTGATTATAAGGCACCCACCCAGTTATTGGCAGCTATTTTTTAAAAAGCGTTTTTGGAAGATCAAATCTTACCTTTTATAATAGAATATATATTTTTTTGTCAAGAACATACAAGTTAACTAGTAACCACAGCTTAAAAAGCAACAAGGGCCAGTCAGGTTACAATAAGCGTATTAAAAGCAGTGAACATTCCAAAAAACTAATATATTTTTTTTTATTATTATTATTTTTAGGGGGGGCGGATAGATAATGAACATTACAAACTCCACAATCCTTGAAGGTGTAGAATGTTTTCAATGCAGAAGACCCACATGAAGAGGAAAAAAAAAAAAACATTGCGGAGAAAGACTGAACCATATTAATACATGATATGACATGAAGTCTTTTAAACTGATCGCTGATCTTTATTAGCAGCCGCTATCGGGTTAATACTAGCAGCGGCGCAGTCAGGGAAGCCAGCGATTTCCATGACACTCTGGGATACACGCTAAACATGCGCACTGCCAGCGCTGCTAACTCTCACAAATCTGGCATGATGCTCACGCTTTCAGAATCACGCCCGTGCAAGAAATCTTACGGCAAATTAATATCACAATAAGTCAAATCACTCATCATAAAAAACAGTATTTGGCACAATCTGTTCTTTTTTTTGTCAAGACCCCAAATATAAGACGACACCCCGTTTTCAGACGTATTTTAACGGGAAAAAAACCCGTCATATTGGGATGAACATGGTATACTGTTGTTATAAGGGTAACTACCACTAAACCCAGTAACTTGGCTTGTGCATTTTGCATAATATTTACTTTTTTGCAATATTGAATTACTTTAAAAGTGATTATTTTTTAGCCGTATGTCCATTTTGTGTTGTGTATGTTGGGTTGAGCTGGCAACTTGGGGTATTAAGTTTCCAGTAAAGATGACTGGAATAAGAGAGAATGCTTCCCTCTTGATTTGGTTTTGTGGCCAGTGATGACTCACAACCTAATGCCTCTTGTTTGACTCCCTACAGTTTCAGAGTCAGATCATTTGATACATAGATTTTTCCCAGTATCCTGCAATGGGGTCTCCTTCTCCCACTAAAGGCTTACAGTACATTTCTTTCAGTAACATACAGAAATTCACAATGGCCCAGTCTCTCTAGGCAGAAAGGGACCTGTGTGTTGACTAGTTCTCCTCTGTCTAGTCTTGAGTTCATGGCTTAGATGAAGATAGGCTGTAGTCTCAGATCCTGACTCACCAGCGTATGTCAGCTATATACATTTTTTATGAAGTTCCTTGTCATGTTGGGTAGGGCCACTTATCATACCGTCCTTTTAGGAGTCCCTAGAGTTGCCTGTCTGCCTGACACATGGTTCCACCCTTCTTCCTAGCCAATGATCTTATCTTAAAGTGATGGTAAATTACCCTGTGGAAAAATATTAAAACGAGGCAATCATATCATTACATCTCATGGTCTGATATTTCAGACAGAAGTAGCTGATGAATGCTGTCTAACAGTACAACTGTGTGTTCACTGGTTTTCAATTAGCAATAACACATTTCTTTGTCTCTTCAGGATAATGTTGATCGAGCTCCAAAGCACAGATCAACAGACTTGATGGAGGCAAATTTCCGGCATTCATCCAATCAGAATTCTCCTAATCATCAAGGTAGGTGTCAGTTTTCTTCCACAAGAAAGCCTGTTTCTTGTTTATACAAGTTTGTCTCCCGGTGTAGCATGGTTTGTGTCCCGATGATGCAAAAAATGACTTGTCTACAAAATTTTTCATTTAGTTTTTTTTTTTTGTCCTGAAAGGAATCAAAGATTCCGACAGATGCATTCTGGACCTTTTTTCTTGCCTGAGAAGAAGTGAATGAGGCAGATCTAACTCTGGTGTATGTTGGGTGATGTGGGTCTGAAGGAGGCTCATTTTGAAATGGGAGACTCGCTCATTAAGTTCAGACTCAGTTATATATTCATCATCCATCCGCTGTAAACATTCGAACAGTTCAAAGGGTTGGATTGTAAGGACACGGGGTGCCATTATAATAAAGCTTTCAATCTAATTGTGCCACACAACATTCATCCAAGCTCATCAGAGCATGAGATTTAAGCACAATATTGACCCAGCATGGGAGGTAAAGTCTGACATTTTTGAAGTGTTGGGAAGTAGATTAGAGAGCACAGTGCTGGCATGGTGATAAATGGAGCAGAAATTACGTTTTAATTTTTTATTTCATCCCCATTTCCAGAAGAATCCACAGTGTGTTTTTGGTGACACTCACCGTGGGAATCAGTCAGCTCACGTCATTTCTTTAAAAAAATTAATTTGTGTGGAATATGATGAAATAATTATATCATTATTACATAAACAATTGTTGTATAATAAGGGAAGAAAAATCTGATATTTACAGTAATATCCCAGTGTCTTCGTGTTCAATTTGTTTAATATTTGTCAGATTCAGCATATATAAATATTTTGCTCCAGGTTTTTTTCCTAACATGAAACATCACAAGGAAAAATGTCTCCTCGTACCTTTGAGTAAAACTCCATATTTGAAACAAAGTAAATTAATGGACCCTTTTCCTCAGTGACTTTATGGGTAAACACAGTCCTTACATTATCTTTCCATACATATAATGCATATATATAGCTTATGTTGCATTTGTATATCTAATTTAATTAGCTCTCCATATGCTTGCATGATTATTATTATTTATTATTCCTATCTTGGTAGGTGCATCATAATCTGTAGCAGTATGTATGTACAACTAGCCCACACCATAATCTGTAGTAGTACACACGGCTAGCCATCACTGCGTCCTGTAGCAGTATGCACGGCTAGCCATCACTGCGTCCTGTAGCAGTATGCACGGCTAGCCATCACTGCGACCTGTAGCAGTATGCACGGCTAGCCATCACTGCGACCTGTAGCAGTATGCACGGCTAGCTCGCACTGTGAACAGTATGCATGGCCCATACCATGAGTTGTAGCAGTAAGCACATCTAGCCCACACCGTGAACAGTATGCAAGGCTACCCCACCCTGTGAGCTGTAGCAGTATGCATGGCTAGCCATCACTGCGACCTGTAGCAGTATGTATGGCAAGCCCGCACTATGAGCTATAGCAGTACGCATGGCTAGCATTACTGTGAGCTTAGCAGTACTACCTTAACCTGTAAGGTGTATTAATAATTTGTGATACTTGTCAGTAATGAAAGAAATACTCTTAAGTTATTTTAATTCTAAGACATTGATACTCCACAAAGTTCCAAAGGTCGATGGAGTGTTTTGAGTAGTAAATTCTCAATGATCAAATGCAGCTTAAACTCAAACTTGATACCTCCCATCTACATTTCACTTATCATCTTTATCTGCTCTTTAGATGCATCTGATATGTGAAACAGTAACTCTTTTGTCCTTTTAATCACATTATAATTCCTGTAGGGTTTCTTGACGTGGCCTGTTTATTGAACAGTTTGACTGTTGATGTCTTCTCAAGTGTGACTGGCTGCTCATGCCCATAATTACTGACTCTGATACAGTAACTGGTCTTTTTTTCAGTTCAGCACCACAAATCCTTGTGTTTGTTCTCCAGAGAAACTTCACCCTGCCCCCGTTCTTGGTATAGAGAGTAGCACACCTGCCTAAACTATCAAAATCTACCCAGTGCAAATCTCTGAGGTGAATCGTTTCCATGGTGATACTCTTAGGTTTTACTCTGTCTTGGAGAGTCAAAACCACATGCTTTAACAGTTTTGTTTTTTTTTTTTGGTGAGAATTCAAACTTGTCATTGGAAGAAACTAACCCCATCTGATACAGGACTTAAATTTAGGCCCAAACAGGAAAGCTGGCACTTTGAAAGTCAAACATTTATTTTAAAATATGAATGGGAAAAGGGGGCGGCATGGTGGTGCAGTGGTTAGCACTGTCGCCTCACACCTCTGGGTTTCCTCTGGGTACTCTGGTTTCCCCCCACGGTCCAAAAACATGCTGAGGCTAATCGGAGGCTAAAATTGCCCGTAGGTGTGCATGCGTGAGTGAATGGTGTGTGAGTGTGCCCTGCGAACCATCCAGGGTTGTTCCCTGCCTCGTGCCCATTGCTTCCGGGATAGGCTCCGGGCCCCCCGCGACCCAGTAAGGATAAGCGGTTTGGAAAATGGATGGATGGATGAATGGGAAAAGCCATAATTCCAACTTCAGGCTGATGAACCCTCGTGGATCTTATACATTGTGTGGGGGAGTTCTTGCTTATCTGATATATTAGCAGCCATGGTCCAAATTTGACCTGGCATGGAGACGGTTCCATACTAGGCAAATCAAATAAATGGGTCATTTCCAGGAATGACAGCTTCAGGTATGTCTGATGACACTGTTCACGCGCATGTGCTGCTCGTCCAACAAGTTGATCTTCCAGTGTCTGCTCAAAAACAGCAACCTGGTTATAATTTAGTGTTTGCAGGTGCAAAGCCCAAGAGAGGAATTCGTTTTTCTCTTTGGAGAATCCCCTTGCACACCTCCATACTCCACATCTCTGTTTCTGTTCTGCAGAGTTTAAAAATACTACAAGCCCTTTAAGTCTGAATTCAAGTCCTCCAGATATCTCAATAGCTGCCACTTTTTGTTTATACTGGCTAAAACTCATTGGGAAAATGTTTGGCTTTTGTGATCATAACAGCTCTGTCATCTTCCCTAGTTGCTCTGCACTGCCTTTTTACATTTGTGTCTTTTGTTGTTGTCAGTCAGGGCTAGTTATCCTGAGAATGAGAGCTTTATTAATACCGTAAGTCTCTCTATGACATCTTAGTCAGCGTTGTCAAACTGGTGGCTACACGTTGTTTGAAATACATAACAGAAGAGCCGTACAGAAATCTGAGTCCCTGAAGAGTATAAAAAAGTGTAGCGGGGTGAGTGAAACTGCTTTTTGATACAGCAGTGGGATTCTCTGTAAACAGTGGTGAGCAGATCACAGACTAACACACTTCCTAGACTTTCCCTTCCTTCATTGACCATCTGTGTTGGTGTGTTTGTTTGTGGGATTATTCCCTTCCAATAGTGTGCTGCACATTACCATTTGGAAAGATCCTTAATTCCAGGGCACTCTATTGGCTGATTTCTCCTCTGGAACTTGCATATTTTTTATGTAGTTTTACATATTAATAGGGAGGCTAGATTGAGGATCACTGCTTCCTGTGCAGAGAGGAAAGAACAACTGGCAGGATATAGTTTAATATTTCTGTGCTGCCTTTGGAGTAGATTCACAAAAAAAATTGTCATACAGTGTGTGCTAACAATTTTTTTCTCCCAGTTTTCCCAGAAAAGAAGTGTTTTAGCTTAATATGTGAAGCCCCATTGAGCTGGGAATGAGCTTCAAAAATAGCCTGTTTTTGCCATAACACCCATAATAGACACAATCCCAATTAATGTACAATGAGTGTCTCCATTCTTTTGTTGGAAATGAACCCACATGGAGCCAGACAAACACACTGGTCTTTCTCGTCTTTGTCTCCATCACTGATTAAACAAAACGTCTGGAACGGCTTTTGTCGAGCGTTAGCCTCGCCCCACTCTCTCACTTGTAAATAAGTCGTTCGATGTTCTGATGATGGACTTTCTCGAATCTTACACAGACCATCGCTCGGTGATATACTTCTGAACCAAAAGTCAATTGCCTGGTTTCAAGCCAAACTTACAGTATTTTCCTACTTGTTTGTTTTATATATAAATGCTTTATATTCATTTTACTCATTGTACTTAGGACTTTATTGCATAAGACTTATTTTAATAGGATTTTTAAATTCATCTCCGCTTTGCATTTTTAATGCACTTACTGGTTAAGTGCATCTGAATAGTTGTGATTTTTTTTATAAAGCGATCTGATCCAGGATAAGATGTTTCTTTACAAAGAAAGTATCTGTTATTGTATTTCATCTTGCAGTTGTATGATTCTCTTAATTAAGGAATGGCAATGCCATGCAAAGGAGCCTATGTACACAAACCGCTTATTGTGGATGTTAAAAGGGTCCCGTTCCCACCACGTCTGGACTGATGTAATCTGCCGTGAGCCCTGCGGGTGGCGATACAGCCTTCAGAACTCCCGCAGGTGCCCCTGCCAGCTGCGCTGCTGGGATTCTCGTCGCATTTGTGAGGGAACCGGGTGAAACACTGTAACCGCTTCAGGTTGATTAAAAGGATTATGATGATGTGCTGGGATCTTTGCTGTGCAAGAACCTTTCCCTGACCCGGTGCTGCCAGACTCTTCAACGACATCTACCAGACATTTATCGATAAGTTTCCCATGTTTAAAAACGTTTGTGGGTCATGAGATCATTGTGAGGTGGTTAGTCTGGCAGAACAATAGGAACTTTAACCAGAAGCAGAGCTGTCCGCGTGGCCTGTAGGTATCCCGGCCGCTGTAGCGTCCCATTGGGCAATGACCCTATCTGCCTACGTGGCTTCAATTTTTTTGTTTTTTTGGTAATGTACAAAATTTATAGTTACAGCATTGAGCGCTGCTGCCTTTTTTATGACTTTGCATAAAGAGGTTTATGAGAGTACGTCTCGCGTTAAAGCAGCGTCTGAAAACGGTCAGGAAATAGAACAATCAGCCTTCCCCTGGCCCTCGTCTGTTTGCCAAGAAGGACAAGCAGATAATTTACATACCATGGCAATCAATTGAATTTCAATTCTGTGTGTGTGTGTGTCTA
>JAODJX010000136.1:6118367-6131117 GCA_026776945.1 Isichthys henryi | reverse complement strand
ATAAATAATGTGTGTGTGTGTGTGTGTGTATATGTATATGTATGTATGTATATATATATGTGTGTGTGTATATATGTGTATATGTGTGTGTGTATATATGTGTGTGTATATATGTCTATATATATGTGTGTGTATATATGTCTATATATATGTGTGTGTATATATATGTCTATATATATGTGTGTGTATGTATATGTCTATATATATGTGTGTGTATATATATGTCTATATATGTGTGTGTATATATATGTCTATATATGTGTGTGTGTATATATGTGTGTGTATATATATGTCTGTATATGTGTGTGTATATGTGTCTGTATATATATATGTCTATATGTGTATATATATGTCTATATATGTGTGTGTATATATATGTCTATATGTATATGTCTGTATATATGTGTGTGTCTGTATATATATATGTGTCTATATATGAGCTCCTATTTGGGGGCAGTGTGTGGCGCAGTGGGCTAAGCCTGTGTTCCTGTAATCAGCAGGTCACTGCTTCAAACCTAGCCTCCTTGAGCAAGGCCCTTAACCGCCCAGCTTCCTGGGTGCCACTGCGTGTGGCAGTCCTTCGTGGACCATTTACTGTACAAAGCGCAAGTTGAGGGAGGCAGAAAGACAATTTCTCCATGGGGATTAATAATATTATTATTATTTCGCGTTCAGCAGATTTGTACAGTACACCACACAACAGTTCTTTCTGATTTTAGAGTTTTTAGTTTTTGCAGCATTCAGGCTGCATGCTAACACCGCCACTCAGTTTTGCTGTCACTCGGGTGTCAGCACAGTGACTCCTGCCTGCTGTGGTGACATCATGCGCATACCCTTTGCAGCAGGAGTAGCATAAGAATATCAGATAAGAGGGTGATAATCTGGAAGCATTTTACACTTTTAACAACAACAGGTAGCCCAGTGAATTGCAGTCTTTTTAAATACAAAGTTTTGAGAGATGGGAGTAGCATTTACTGGACAATGCCACTAGACAGAGAGCACACAATTGTGCAAGACAGCGCAAATAATATGAAAAAAGCAGTGGACAATTTGGGAGTCACTAGCTTGGGCTGCTTCGTGCACTCAGTAGAGCTTGTGATATACCAGGTAAGTGATGCTGTTGCCAGTGGAAGGAAAATTGTTCACCATTCACCGCTATGGTATTTTGACAGTATTGTCAAAAGCACGATTTTGGTATTTTGACATCTTGGCAATTATAATTTACCAATAACCCTTCCCCTTCCCACCACCCACAGATCTTGAATACCGGGGTATACCGTATTACCGTAACACATACAAGCCTAATTGAGATCATCAATAAGGTGGCAAGCTTTGCAATTTTAATGATTGTTCCTTTTCAATGTTATCTAATGTACAGCTCTGGAAAAACTGCGACCACTCCATATTTTTAAGAATCTGCATTTTATCCGCATTCTGGTTTAAGCCTGGTTCTGCAGGCAGAAGGCTGCACTGAGTGGCAGGTTGCTTCCAAGCTCAAATTTTCTAAGACCACAGTACACAAGAACATTTTGAAAGAGGGGACCATGGGAACAACCAGAAACCAGTCAGGTAAAGGGTGGAACTGACTATCTAATGCCAGAGATGACCGTCAACTTATCCGACAGATTCTCATAAATTGTAGGATGACATCAAGTGACTTTCAAAAGGAATGGGGAATATTCAGTTCAGGTGTGAAGCACACTGCTATGACAATTCATAACAGGCTACTAGAAGCAGGATTAAAGTCCCACAAAGCAAGGAAGAAGCCCGTCATTAATGAGAAACAAAGAGCCATGTTGGAATATACAAACAAAAATGTATGTTTAACACACAACATGAAACCCATAGACTGAGAAATGAGTGAAACTAAACATTTTATTTGGTCTCCAATTTTTTTCCTGAGCTGTATGTTAAAAAAAAAATCAGCTCTGCATACACTCTAATTTTTGTCCTTGGATGTCAGACTTACTCATACAGTTTGGCGCGTTTGTGAGATATTTCACAAAAATGATGAGAGAAACGAACAAGAACTGGTCTCCGCTGTACAGAAATACTCTGGATTCCAAAAAGTATTTGTCAGCACTGTTCGAATCTGTTGGTAATAACATTACCATAACGTTAACGGGATTAAATTTTGAGTACTATTGCAACATTTATCACAAAATATTCGAGAATTTTTCCAATACCGTTCAGCCGTTTATGTGGTATGCTTACCACCTCAGGTAGCCTGGCTGTGCAATATGCAGTTACGTTAATCCTGTTTTTTCTCCATCCATCCAATTTAGCAAGTCCAATTAGCCTGTGGGGGGAAACCGGAGGAAACCCCACGACGACATGGGGAGAACATGCAAACTCCACACACATGTGACCCAGGCGGAGACTCGAACACGGGTCCCAGAGGTGTGAGGCAACAGTGCTAACCACTGCACCACCATGCCAACCACTGCACCACCATGCCATCCCCTGTTTTTTTTTTTTTTTCCTTCAATGTAGAAAAAAAATAGCCATTGACCGTTTCAGTTAATATTTTGTTAACTTAAACTACCAAGAAGGTTGAAAATTGGTAAAGCGTTAAACTGTTAGACTTCGAAGAGAACGAGCGTGATGGTAATGGTTTAACTGGTTTAAGGTATTTCGCGGATGCCCTGAGAGAATGAATTTCGCGGTAGTGCAGGTCAGCTGAGTCATGTCATGTGACAGCAGAGTCACATGACTGGATACCCAGGAGAAGCGCACTGTGAATAAATCAATGTAAATAAGTGTTGTTCTGTGTTATAGGTTCGTTTTTGTATCGTGATTCAGCTTCGCCGAAAACCTCTGCTTCCACTTAGCAACCCAAAAATGTAATCCGCTTTATTTTTAGCATTGAATCAGTCACAGGTTTAGTTGGGTAGGACGGCATTTAATATAGAATGTATGTCTTTGGTTTGTTTCGAAAGTGGAGGGGGGCGCTATTTTTTAATCTTAATCGGCATTTTAAAATTATATTTCTGTACAAGCCTCATAAAAGTAAATTTCACGTATTGCACTTCGACGTGGTTTTTTTTATGAGTGCATCTAAACAGAGCACTGGCCCAGATTTTGCCCCGACGGTGATATCATGTTATAGGATAAATTGTGTCTCTGCCCTTAGACCGACGGAGGGTCTTGCCTGTTCCTGGTAAAGTTGAACCGACGGAGGGTCTTACCTGTTTCTGGTAAATTTGACTCTTGTGCTAGACAGGGCAGTCCGGAATCTCTGTCCGATTTTGGCTCAGTCTTCAGACTGTTTATGCCACAAGTTCACAGCAGAGCCACGCTTTTTGACCACTGAAAGATACCACGCGGTGTTACTTGTGGTTAGATAAGGCTAAATATAAATGACCGATATTTATTCCAAGCAGTGCATCAATAGCTTACATTTATGACGCATCACATTTATTTATTGTACCAGAGACGATTTTGTTTGTGCTTCTGTAACAAGCAGTTGGAGAATTTTATTTGGGTATAAAAAAATATAGTAAGTCCCTATATTAGAATCGGGTTGCGTTACGTAATTTACCATATTGTCTGTTGACTGACTTTTATTTAAAAACTAATAACTAATGACCTTTATTAAAAAATACTTTTTATATATAAAATCGAGAACTGTATCGACTAACAAAACCGTGTTTATGTACGCCACATAGCAAGATTTATTAGTGATATTTATAATGCATACAGTGTAATATCAGCGGACATCGTGGACTCTATGATGTTTTCGTTCATTATATAGTTAGAACTAAGATTCAGAGAAGCAATAATTGTGCCTGTAGAGATTGAGACATTATGCCAAATCTATTTATAAAGTACTAAGAAGAGTGCGTCTTATGTGATATTTTTACAGACTGTCAGCCCTGAGAAGAAGTTGTCTATTAATTACTTTTTAAAAACAAAACCGGTCACTGCCTTCATCTAGTGGTGAACTGGTGAATTGCAATTTGGCCGCATCTAGTGGCGCACTAGTGAATTGCAACTTGTTGCTGTAAAACCGCAGACCGACTCGTAAACCAGGTCTGTAATGAAGTTACACAGGAATGTGCATAAAAATACATTTTGATTATTGTCTACATTAGTTTCCCCACTGTGTTCAATATGCATGCACATACATTATAATTCATGTCAAATTAGAGGATTTGCTTTCTGTTCTTTGTGATTTACAGACTTCTTAATGTACTGCAGTGCTGTATGACACGTACTGTTTCCCGCGAAAATGCCCATGTCACCCCTCTTAGCCATAATGTTTCTGTGTTTACTTGTCGGATCTGTTGCTATGGATGCCTCTAACTTTAGGAGCCCTGGGAGGTGTACAGGCCTGTACTTGTCGAGATTTCCAGTGGGAGGTCACACTAACACACAAGGAATACCTGTAAAACAATTAGTCTGTCCTTAAGAGAGCCTGTCATTGGGGTCCTACTATTTTTTTTATTAGTAACCATGTGCAAGTGATTATTAGCATCATTACAATAGTTTAATTCTAACAAAAGCTGTCCTTGGTCTTTTTAACACAAGAACCTTCAGTCTCAAAGTCAGAACATTGATCCTTTGATAGTATGACCTAAAATGAAATTAACCAGGCACTGGTCTGAAAAGGTCATAATCGCATTAGTTTGACGAAAGCCACATTGTGATCCTGTTATATTACAGTATTAAACGTGTTAAATAGCAAACTCTGGAGACTGACAGCTTCAACTAAACAGGACCTTGTGTGGTAGGAATAGTCCTCATCGACAGTCTTGGACCATTTTAATGGAGTCATTTGGCTCAGAGGCTGATTTGTAATTAACGTTGGACGGATCATGAGGATTTTGTTGGTTTACATGAACTGGAATACAAAGTCTTGCAGTTTTGCTGGTCCAGAGCAAAAGAGACAACATGCTGTGAGATCAAAGGGGAGTGGCGATTCAGACTGAGACAACATGCTGTGAGATCAAAGGGGAGTGGCGATTCAGACTGAGACAGTGCAGCCTTGATGAACCGCTGTCAAAGTAGTCATCTCACCAGCCGCACACGTCACAAGCAAGAAAGTAGGCTTAGGCATCTCCTATAACAATAGCAATCATGTTAGCCAGTTAGACTTTATCATTAATTTCCCCTGGCACATTTGAAACAAAGTTGCATATTGTGTTAGGCGTATAGTCACAACAATGTATGTGACAACCAGATGTTGTTTCTTTGGGTGGATTCAGGGGTCCTTTATTAAATCCAGTAGTTCTCACTCCTGGGGGTAGCTTGTGAAATGCATAAAAGTGATCAACATGTCTCAAACTTTTCTGAAAATTAAACAATTCCACGGGAAAAAGGTGTGCATTTATTGGCATGTCCCTTTAATCAGAAGGTCGCCGGTTCAGACCCAGCCTCAGCATGTCTGCGGATCCTTGAGCAAGGCCCTTAACCCCCAGCTTCCTAGGCACCCAAACAAGTGACTGCCCTTCACACACAACTTACTCTCCTTAGGCGTAAAAACTATTTCCCCATGGGGGCAATAAAGTATCCATTATTATTATGTACGACCTGTATCAGGGGTTCTTAAAATCTGAACTGTGGTCCAAATGTGGACTGAACCACAAGTTAATCTGGACCCAGCTGATAATGCACCTTATGAATCAACATCAGTAACATAAAAAGACTGAACATGGTTTGAAGTACAAAAATAGAACGACGAAATCCCCCCTCAAATGACAGAGTTTAAACAACCAGCGAGCGTTAAAGTTCCCATTTTTGTCATGCGTTGATGTCTGTGTCGAGAGTTATTGTTAATTCATTAAAATTCACGAAATGCTGTTTCGTTATTGAAAATTGGACTTCTGAACAAAAATCTGATGCATACTTTTGATCAAAATATTTGGGAACCCCTGACCCTTGTTACGTAACTGATATTTAAACATGTCGTTATGTTTTCTTTTGTGTTTGCAAATTTCAGTTGTGGTAAAATAGTGATATATAACAACACTGCAGTGTTTTTAATGACCAGTCCAGTTTGCTGCAGTTGGTCAAAGGCAAAAGGTGCATTTGTATAGGATCCGCAAAAGAGCCACTCCGGATGGGAGGGGGTCCTACGTGAGATGACTCTGGTAGGTTTAAGATGGTTGTCATTTGATGCTCTCAGGACTGGTCCCAGGTATTTGGAATATTCTAGAAATGTATGCTGTCCATTTGAGCAGACCAGTGAAAGCCTGGGATGATCTTTTGGCTCCAGCCTGCAGATGTGTGGGCCGCTCTAGGCCATTTCATAATAGAAGATTTCATAATAGCATGGAATTCTGCCGTCATAAATCTTATTAATTTGTCTACGCCAAAAGCACAGTCTCCCTTTAGGCAGTATGGATTGTGACTGTGTAGTGCCGCTTAATAACGCAAATTTAAAAATAATTAAGATCTCAGTGTTGGCTGTCTCACCAGACACTGCCGTCTGAGCTAATGTCACATATTAATCATTTTTGATAGTTTACGACCCCGTATGAAGTTAAGAAATCTCCAACAGAACAGGCTGACCTGCATACGTGTCATGGCTGACAGCCGAGCCCCCAGCAGGCCACTAGGTGGCACTTGTTCAACAGCCAGTAGATTCACTGGCCACATGTCCGGGCCAGTGGTAAAATGATGCCTGGTCTGTTCTGCTCCGGAACTCGGAACCGGGTGATGCCGTTACCCCGCCTCAGCTCGTCGACTGATCAAAATGGGCCCGTACCTTTCTGGAAGTTAGGGGTGTGTATCATTCAACCACGTTCCTGTTTAGCCTTTCTTTCTGATTTTATTACTCTCTTAGCAGTGCTCTTTTTAGCGCACTCTTCGGGTTAGAAATAGTGTCTTATCCGATGCTAATGTTGTTCATCTAGCACTGTTTTGTCGGGATCCGGATTTAAAGTGGTATTCTGCAGTTCTTCGGAAAGCGAAATCTAAGCATGGCTGAGTTTTATGTCATTGTTAAATAGCTACCTTTTGTCGCATGGTGAAACTATTAAAAGACTGAACGGAAAATGCCGCTTTAGACCGTGTGTTTTAAATAATCTCATCATTTGCAGGGGCATTATAGTCGCCGTGTGGAAAAATGCATCGGCGTCGATGAACAGAGTGCAGGAGTGAGTCTGAGAGACTCTGATCACGTTTGTTAATGTTTTTCTTTAACTGCCTTTATTATTTCGTGGCACTAAGTGGGCAGCTCAGCCCTTGTGGCCACACACTGTTTATGGTCGGTAGCTTTTTGGGGATCTTTCATTGTCGTGTTTGCTTGTTTTTGTCATCACAGAGGATGACGTGGACCTGGAGGCCCTGGTGAACGACATGAACTCCTCCTTCGAGAGCCTGAGCTCCCCCTGCAGTGTGGTGGTCGATCCCGCCCCCCCGCCGCACAATGGGCAGCTGTATCGCGCGCCTCAGTCCATCTCTCCTGGACACCGGGTCCGACGCTCCCAGCCCGTGCACATCATGGCTGTGAGGTGCGTGGCTGACAGCTGAAATCCCAGTCGACCACTAGGTGGCGCTTGTTCAGCAGCCAACTGAGATACCAGCTACCTGGCCGACCCAGGGCGTCGCTTTGACGAGCCCAAAAGGACCCAAAGGGATCCGTGGGGTTCGTGTCCGTCGGTGGCGTCCGTGTTATTGGGGTTATGGAATCCCGCCGGATCTCACTGTCTAACATGACGTGACGTTGTCCAAGGACAACACTTTTTCTTAAGCTTGGAAGCATGTTCTTGCAGGACTCATTTCTGATTCTCTATTCATGCTGAGATACGAATTATCCAGCATAGTAATTATAAACAATTAATTATAAACAATTAATTATTGCCTAAACCAGTCTTGTGAATCCTCAAGTTTGCCTTTCTCTGATCTGCAGATATTTTCTTTCCACGGATTCTTTTTTACGGAAACATTAGTGTTGGGATATAAAAAGCTTTTTTTGAAGTGACAGTGTTGAGTAACAGCAACTGTTAAATGATAACCTTAATGATGAGCGTTCTGAACACCATCGCCCCCTGACTGAACCGCTAGGTGTCGGCTCTTCCCTAGAGGGTTGAGGGGAGTGGGTTGTTTATGCTCGGAGGTTATTATTCAAGGCCGACTTTTTGAGAGCCCCCCACCCCCACCCCCGTGCCTCCCAGCTTCGTTCTTCAAAAGTAATTTTTATTTACTTTCGGGGTTAGTGAGAGTGCAGAGAAACATGAACAGCATCTGAGGTTAGTAACTCTCTGACTGGAGACACATATGCTTATGATTGACGCACTTTTTTGTGCTGGTGTCGTGCGGCTTTATCATTGTTAATTATTTATTTATTTTTATGAAGGTTTGATCTTTGAACAAGATCATTCCTTGTTAATGACTTCTGAGAGGCCCCCATATTTGTATTCTTACTTAATTTTGCCCTTAGAAGGTTCACGGACAGAAAGTTGGGTGCTGTTTTTGGAGAGACACATTCTGAGCATTTGTGTGAATCCTTCCAATGACTCTTAATGTCGCCCCCTACAGGAGACTTCAGAAAGCGGAGCAGCAGCTGCGCACGTCATCTCTGCCGGCCATCCCAAACCCGTTCCCTGAGCTGTGCAGCCCTGCCGGGTCCCCTGTCCTCACTCCTGGCTCTTTACCTCAGTGTCAGCTGTCTGGCAACAACGTAAGTTCTGTTGGAATCATGATTGGAAATGACTCGTACGTCACTAAGCGTTATGGGGCTGCCCATGAACATGGCCGTTAAAAATGATGTCCCAGGTTGAGGCCCTTGCCCTCAGCACCTGGTATGGATGCTGCATCAATACCCAGTGCCAAGCCCTGATCTGACAGCCGCACACACTCTATTCCCATTAGAGTCATGGGTTAATGGTGCAACGAAGGCTAATGTGCTCTAATGTTCTCATCCGTGCTCGGGTTCTGTATTACCGACAGTTATGGCTACCGTGTCATGTTGTGCGTTAATGACTGTTAATGCATCTGTTAATAGCGCAGTAATCTGGAGGATGAAGGCTTTTGCACGGTAAGCAGTTGAAAGGATGCTACACCTTAGAAAATATTCACTATCTAACTGTGGGGATTCAAAGTCGTCTTGTAGGAATGCAGTTTAGAGGTGAAAGCCTCCATTTTGCTGGTGAGTGTTAATCCGAGAGTCTTGTGTAGAGCGGTGATGGTACGGAGACAAGGCCGCTCGCTCCAGAGCCTGGATTCAGTCACCGTACCGCCAGGAATGTCTCAGAAGCAGTATGCCATTTCAAGGTGAAGGTTCTGCCCCACCTACTCCATTGTCCCAGCACACACACATACATACCATCTGTACTCAGGAAGGCCGTCTTTCCTCTGCTGACTTTCCCGCGCTCGCCGCTGCCCATCTATGCTGGCTTCCTGTCGGCCCTCCGCATCCTTCCTCTCCCGTGTCCCTGGACTCGGAGTTCTCACGGACGCTGGGCACTTCCTCACATCATGTGACTTCAATGAAAACAAACCCTGGAACACAGTCTCTCCTTCCCCACCTAATCTTGTGGATTTCCCTTCTAACGCCACGTCAGGGTCACTCACTCCCCTGTGGTGAAGCTCCCACAAATGATTGATGACTTATCGGAGTATCAGAGAGCCCTTTCTATACTTTAATGGTGACACATATGGCAACAGCTGCAATATCTTAACCATTCAAGCTTTTCTTAATGGCCTCTAAGTTACTTATATGCTTTACACTAACAATAGTGTATATTTTGGTCTCTTTATGCTAATTGGGATGCACAGGATGTTTTAGATTCAGTGTTTGCCCTGGATCATTGGTAGCAGAATCGCGCTAATTCTTTGCTAATTCTCCTTGTGCTAATTTAATCACATTTGATTGTGGAGTCAGTCTCCCCAGAGATACAGCACATGGTAAAGTATGTAATAATGAGCCCATTTAGACATATTGCAACTATGTGCTCAGTGTACTAGGATGGCGTTTTGAATCATACCCACCTGGGTCTGTCTGAATGGGGTTTCAAGCCTGGTGGGGACTTACTGGAGAATGGGAGAATTTTTTTAAAAAACAAACTTGCTTTTTCTGCATAACTTTCTCATTGTGTTTCACTTTTCTGACGTTTGCATTGCTTACATGAACCTAAAAGGTCTTTATTTTTTCCTCTGCTGGTGGGGAAACTTCCAGCAAAATCACTAGGAAATGATCATTCTGAACAAATTATAATTATCTCCCTTGTTATCACCAACATATATGGGTTTTGTTGGTTGATATATATATATTTAGTGGCATAAGTCAAGCGAATCCTCGTTTTTCCACCATAAGGATCCACTGAAGATCCATCCCTAAGATTATTGCTGTGCCATAGTGCTGGATCTAACTTTTTGCTGATGTGCGGAATGCTGATTGCAGACAACCTGCAGGCTCGAAAAGGCGTGTTGAGCTGCGACGTGACATCAGGACTTGCCTTATATGCAGTGAAGTTACCATAAGTGTCTTCAGTATTAACCCAGTGACTTGATTTTGCTCGTGTTTTTGCTAGTGCTTTCATCCTCCCCGAAATGATCGGCTTTAACCAGAAAAACCCAGATGTTCCTGTACGTTATGCACCTTAACATGCTCTCTACTCTGCAGTTCAACATCATATGCAGTCTGTCCATGCAGAAGACACAAACAACTTCAGATGCTATGTCACTGTTGGCAGTCCAGGTGGAATTGAAGATAATTAAAGCAATTAAATGTGATGAAACTGTTGGTTTGAGATTAAAAGAATGGCTTCCTGAGCTGTGAAACTTGATCTTGCATGAAGCTCCGGGGTGGTCTGCAGCTCAGTGGGTTTGGGATCTATGCCTATTCCCAGAAGGTGGTGGGCTTGAATCCCATGATTGACAGAATAATTATCTCGCCATTGGGCCCTTGAGCAAAGGCCATATGAACACAAAGGGGGCTTTTCCACCGCACTAGGTACTGTACTTTAAGAAAGTACCAGTGCTGTATACATTATATACCTGCTGTCCTAGTATATTAAAACAAAATACTTTTAAAATTTCTTGTAATTCTGATCTTTTTGCTGTATCTGTTTTTCCAGTCAGATGACAATTATAATTTTTTTATTTTTTTTTACTTCATTTATCATTGTTTTCTGAGTTCGTAACTGTTCTCAAGGCGGCATTTGTATTGTGTTTCAGCAGCAGGCTATTTGCATAACCAATCAACAAAAAAAGCGTTTCATGTCCCACCCCAAAGTATCGAAGTAACAATGAAGGAGTCCAGCTGGTTTGCACTTTTGGTACTGGAACTTTTTTGTACTGGTACTCGGTCAGAAGTCAGTGGAAAAGCGAAAGGTACAAAAAGGACCGTACTCGATGCGGTGGAAAAGCACCCCAAATGTAAACTATTTAGAACAGAAAAATATAGCGACGTGAGGCACCTGACTGATGGTGGACTGTCCTTTGTAGAGGCCACTCCTTCAGTTCCCAGCATGCCTTTGTCCTGTGGGCTTGCGAGATGCACTTCCTGTCTTGAGTGTATGGACTTCCTGAAAGTACTGTGGAGCTTTTGCTGGGCATGACCATGCAGTGCCCTTTGAAAAATAGTGACCATGTTTTTCCACATAATGCCCTTGCGGTGTGAAGGGCGAAGATGTCAGTGGAGAACGTTTACGTTAATGACTTCACTTAATATTTCTTATCAAATTACGTCGCTTGCCATTACCTTTATCCCAGCCCTTTCAATCCAACACTCTCGCTGGAGATAATCAGAGGTTCTTTTCTGCCCTGTAATTTAATGCAGCTACGCGGTTGGTAATTCAAAGGTAAATATATTTGATGTGCCTCCTGTCAGGCGATTGCATTTCTCACCACCCAGACAGAATGACTATGCTGCAGAAAAAGCCCTGAAATAAAGCATGTGATGGAGAAAAATTAAATCAAAGAACATAACTGACTGCCATGTTTTAAGTCTGTGAACGGATGTATTTGATGATATATCCTTACATGTGAACATAATGAGTGGCGGGATGACCCAGTCATAGCGTGCACCCCCTCAGGATATGGCGATTAAATTCCACCCCCTCGCTGTCTGTGGAATTGGCTTGTTCTCCACGTGTCACGTAGATTCCCTCCAAGAGTACCTCCCTCTGTCGAAGGACATGGGGGCTGATTTAGCATCTCTGAATTGCTCGTGGCGTATGATTACATGAATGTGTCCTGTGATGGACTGAAATCCCACTCGGGTTGTACCCCCACCCCCGTGCTGCCTGGGATGGGCTCCAGGCCCACCTGAGATCCTGAGGAGGATAAATGACTAAAAGATGGATGGGTGGATGGATATATATGAAGATACAGGTTAAATATGTAGACCTACTTTAATCATGTCAGAATAGGAGCTGTAATTTATGTGGTACTAACTGGAAGGAAAGGAAAGGCTGCAAAAGCAAGCAACTGGCCAGTTGCACTTGGGACTGGAAGACCTGGGGAATCCAGACTGCATGATTTATTGGTTTCTTCAGATAACACTATAAACCCACTTTTTCTTGCCATGCACTTCATGACATTTAATGAGAACCCAGATGTTGCATATTAGCGTGGGATTTCATCATGAATCGCTGACTGGTCTCTCGCTTGTAGCCCTCGTAGGACGGTCACCATACAGGAAGCCCAGAGCTTTGTGACGGTGAGCAGGCACAGTTAGCTGCTGACATCAGCCTTTTCACTGTGCGTTTGTCCCCATCCCTGTTATGTTCATTTTGGATTAACACCGACGTTTAACAACTGTCACTCCCTTATGATGGGTGGATGGGTGGGTGGATGGAT
>JAODJX010000136.1:6052945-6064629 GCA_026776945.1 Isichthys henryi | reverse complement strand
CGGAGTACCTGGAGGAAACCCCACGACGACATGGGGAGAACATGCAAACTCCACACACATGTGACCCAGGCGGGGATACGAACCCGGGTCCCAGAGGTGTGAGGCGACAGTGCTAACCACTGCACCACCATGCCGCCCCTTATTGACGATCCATCTTTTAAAATTCCCTCTTATTTCTCTTCCAGCTCAGAAAAATTGCTGAAATTGCCCACTTAGGCCCCCTACCCACATCAGACTGGGGCCACCAGAAACGTTAGTTGCCTCGGTTGCATCTGGGATAGGTGCAGCTGCAGAAGATGGATGGATGGATGGATTAGAGAAAAGGAATGAATTATAATAATGTTAGCATGTGCATTTTAAACTTGCTCCTCACTCACACTCACTCGCTCACTTACACTCACTCACACTCCTTTCCAGATCTCCTATTCGACGATAATAAAGCAGCTTACTGTGAACCTATGATACCACGAAGATATAGCACTATACAAGGTGTAGCATCACCCAGTGTGTAAGCCGCTTCGCTGATTCCCTGTCAGACTTTGCAGACACATTCTATCATTGAAAATGTACTCCTGGCTACATCTGAGACAAATCAGACCAAAATTGAAGCAGCAGCACTAGGTGGCAGCAAAGGAAGGAGAAGGTGGGTCTACCTATTACATATTTCTGTGATTACAGTATTACCATAGATTTTTTTTTCTGTTTAACTATCTATGGTGGCATTTATCAGGCTGAATCTCCAAGGCTGTGGCTTCAAATTCCACCCCTGTTCCCACCCCTGCTAGGCTTCTTCCATTTCCTCCCTCAGTCCTAACACGTGCAAATTGGCAACAACACACTGTGTTATGGTATCCTGTCCAGGGTGTCCCCCAGCCCTGTGCCCTGTGATGGACTGGCATCCTGTCCAGGGTGTCTCCCAGCCCTGTGCCCTGTAATGACCTGGCATCCTGTCCAGGGTGTCCCCTGCCCTGTGGCCTGTGTTGGACTGGCATCCTGTCCAGGGTGTCCCCCAGCCCTGTGCCCTGTAATGACCTGGCATCCTGTCCAGGGTGTCCTCTGCCCTGTGCCCTGTGATGGACTGGCATCCTGTCCTGGGTGCCCCCCAGCCCTGTGCCCTGTGATGGACTGGCATCCTGTCCTGGGTGTCCCCTGCCTTGTGCTCTTTGCTGTCTGGGACAGGCTCCAACTCTCCCTGTACTAGATTAGTAATTACAAGTTGGATGGATTTGAGAATACATTCTTCCACAAGACCTCATTATTACGTCAAGCTGTCTGTTGATGAGGAAGTGTGTTTCCTAGATAATGTGCTACGTACATCATAAATAATCTGATTAGTGATATTTGTATGTAAAAGTGCATTCTGAAAGTGTGCAACTCAATTTCACAGCTGTTAACATGGACTCTTAGTGACTAGGATGTCCATTTGCTGTTGTTTTCCAAATTTAATGGTGATAATTGGTTTAATTATAAATGTAAAACGGAAAACCTTCCCTGGTTGTAACTTATAACAGTCTCTAAGGGCTGCTTTGCACCTTTCTGATTCTCCATTCCACACATTTCTACATTTCCTGATATTCCACAATTTCTTTGGCAGAAATGAAGCAGTGTTACTACACAAAGGGTCAGTTATATAAATCGAAACACAGAGCAGGGATCTATAGATGTAAGTAAGGATTCTCTAAATGCACATGGCACCCTTAAATCTTTGTAGTACAAGACCCTTAATTTTAATACTATATTCAGAAAAATAGTCATATTTTTTACTGTACCACTGTGAAAGCAATAATATTGTTTCATTAACACTTACTGATGAGTTGGCTAAATAATATATAATGATTAGCATTCACATTTTGTTCAGTGGTTGTCACTGTGCATAAATGAAGTGAATTAGGAAATTTTGATTCTTCTCCTTACAACAAATGTAACAGGAATAATGAACCAATCTCTAATCTAATGGCCTAGCATTAAATTCCCCAGGGTATACAGGGTAACTGATATGGCTAATTTTACCCTGGAATAGGGTGCTGTCCTGTATCTCTTCATATATAAGATGTAAGTGGCAGTCCAACTGGTGACTGATCTCACCAAAGGGTCAAATCCTAAAGTCACCCCTGGTGCAAACTCTTTCTGTTAGCCTTTCTGTTGCAGCTATTTGCGTGGGATTTCCAGCTTCAGGCTGCACTAAATGCAATGTGAGAGCACTGCTCGGTTAGCTCTCAAGCTTCCTTTTCCAAATCTAATTGTACACGGCTGCCTATCCGGCTCCTTCAGACAAACACGTATCGAATCGCACATTTAGCTGCTAAAAATACATGCTGCATCCTCACGTCGACCTGCTTACCTCGCAGGATGTGACTCCCCTCAAACATCATTCTTTCCACATTATCTGGTTTAGCTGCACCCTGTACAAAGTATAAATTTGCAGCAGAATAAAAACAGCTTAACTAAGCTCTACTCCAAAAAGTTCCTCTCCTTCTTCTTCGTAGGGTTGCCAACTCTCACACGTCTGGCGTGACTCTCACGCTTTCAGACTCTTATGCTCAGGCAAGAAATCTAATGGCAAATCTATATATTATTCCATTAAAAACCTAAAATTAGCTACATCAAAAGCGTTGGGCAGTTTGCAAACCCTACAGACTATTTATTAGGGATTAAAACTCTTGTGCGTGTGCAATGGGTGTGCACACTTGTGTCGAACTAAAAATTTCACTCCAGCCAGCTGACCGCAGCCGGTATACCTGTCTTCACTTCATGACTGGGTCTCAACTTCAAATGTTAAGACCACTAAACTGACACCTCCCCCCCCCCAGTTACACTGATGCTCCCAGATACCGCCAATTTGTGACGGAAAATGAAAGCCATCTATCTGATATTTCTCAGAGCGTCTGACTCTTTAATCGTGGGATATTAATGGAATATACATTAGTGTCTGAGTGTGTGTTTTTGTGGGAGGAAAACTAGTTACAGAGACAAAGTAATTATGTTCTCTTATCAGCTTATTTTTAAATAAACACTCTAGAGAAGTGAGATGATTTTTTTCCCCCAGTGCCAAACAACAACGCCTGAAAAGTGTGGCTGATTGTTAGATAATTACAGTAATCGTGCCAGGCTATATGGCAGGTGCTGGTAGCAGTTTTCCCAACCTCAGGAGCCCCCAGACAGTCCACATTTTTGCTCCCTACCAAATCCCTGCCAGACAATCCACATTTCTGCAGGAAGTTTGGAGGGAGCAACAACTTGGACTGTCTGGGAGTCCCCAAGGCCGGGGTTGGGAAACTTCTGGTTTAGAGCCCTGATACAGATCCAATATGGAATCATACATCTGAGCAGTGTACTGCCTGAGCTGTGGCTCTACATACTGCTTGCAGATGACTGGAGCTCTTGTAGCTTGAGTGGAAACTCGTGTGGGAAATAATCTGTCTAATGGGCACTGGGGGTGTGGAGCGCGATGCCCAGCCAAACACGCGTCAAAATGCAGAAGCGGGTGCAGCAGTGGAAAGGCTGAAAGGGAGGGGGTTTAAAAATCCATTTCACTCCTCCATGATGTCATGAAATGCTGCTTGATGGCAGGGAACAACAGCCGATCCAGATGTTACAGGTAAGCTTCGATGGTTCACAAAACATCAGAAATGAAACGTCCAATTAAAATAACGTGTCAGAAGTGTAAAGGCCAGACAAGTTTGCCAGTTCAGCATAGGTTTCTTCTCTCTCACCTTCAGAATTTTATCGACATTACCAGGTTACTTTCAATAGCATAATGATAATTAATAATGATTTGTTATTACAATAATGATACAATAATGCAATGATAAGACAGAGAACAAAATATAATGAGATGCTGCATGTTTGCTCAGAACCCGGGAGAAGGTGAATGATGCCAGTGGTCTCTAGGGATGGAGTCCAGTGGGTTTTTCTCACAAATGGATGGGTCAGAATGAGCTGGGAGGGGCCTGATGTAAAGCTCTCCCCGACAGAGACACCAGGGAGCACCTTCTGTGTTCAAGCTGCTCGTCACTAACGTCTGCCGTCCTGCAGAGGAGCCGGATCTGACTCCATCCTGTCTCAGCGAGTAGCCGGCATCGGAGCGCGGTGAGCGAAACATTCGGCTTTATCGTTCTCTGAGGTGACAGACGGGTTGGCACTTCAGACATGACTGCAGCCGTCTCTTATCCTTCCAGATGTTTTGATGCTAATCATTATTTTGAACAATTGATAGCATGTGACTTTTGCAATGTATATTTAAGTGATACTGTTCAGTTTTCTGTGTGCTTTTCGACAACGCTTAAGCTTGCAAGCAATTCCTACAGATGTGAATGATTTAAGGAGCTACAAAAACTTAGAAGTAGTACTGGGACTGTGAAAGATCTCAGGAATAATACATGACGAATTTGTTTTGATGATCTTTACAAAAATAACTACCTTCTTCTAGCAGAATATGTCAGACTAGCATGTAATGAACAGGGACCTGGCCAGAGCAGACCTGTAGTAGGTCTGTAACTATAGTATTTATCCCAAAACGCGAAGGTGCACTTGTACAATGTTTTACGGCTTAATTGTTTGTTTCTCCTCTGTACTTGGAAATGGAAGTTTTCCTTTCATTGGGAATATTAAACTCCTGATAAGGGAAACTGTTAAATTAAGAATATGAAGCCCAGTCTCTCCTCCTCCTCTTTTGAAAGAGAATGACAACCAGAAATGTAAAGATTTCCTGGAAGAGACTCTGCTTTATTTGAACAGGAAACCATTAATCTGCTGGTAACTCAGGCTGCAGTTGTAAACTTTCCCAGCTTCAAATACGTGACACCCTGAAATCTTTCCATTACGATGAAACAAATTGCTTAATTTATTTATTTATTCTCTTTATTTTACAAGACCTTCCTAAAACATATATTTCATAACAACGATTAAAAATACAAATTGCACAATTTTCTTCTGTGTCTAATGTTGTAATGCCTTAAAATTTTACATTTTTCTGTTAATCTTACTGTATATTAGGGAATTTCCTGCCAGAGTTTAAAAAAAAAATGTGTTATTTAGATATGATTATGGTGTCAAAATATTTTCAATTCAATGCGATATTGAACTAAAATGAAGAAAGACTAAAGATTTTTTTTATTCCTTACAGGAAATGACCTCAAGGCTGGCCGTCTGTCTTTCTGTCTTCCTCCTGCTCGCGAGCACAGCTGTCATCATAGCTGTGGCAGTCATCCAGGCTCACAAAACAAATTATTTGTCACCAGGCCTTAAGGTAGGGCTTCTCCTGAAAGGGCGATCGGTTTCACCACATTTATTATTATTATTGGTAATTTTTTTTTTCATTACTGATTGATTACGCAAATGCCCCCATCAGAGTGTCTGAAGTATCTCTATGCATGACGAAATAACAAACTGAGGACATTCAAACTCTGATTTCAAATTTGTTCACAGAATATGGTACGAAGTGTCGAATGTGCTACAGGCTGCCTACTGGTATTTACCAGTTTTCGTGTCATTTCTGTGTCTGTAGCAATGAACATATTTGCTGTGAAATTCACCTTAAAACTCTGATTTTTTTCGTATAAACTAAGATTCAGTTGAATGTAAAACATCTGTGCTCCGTTACTGACTGTGGTATTAGTTACTGACTGTGTTATGAGATGAAGTGGGTGGGGTTTGTTCAACATTTTCCCCCATCACCAAGGACAGGTGGGCGGGGTTTCCCATTTTCCTCTGTCACCAGTGACAGGTGGGCGGGATTTGCCATTTTCCCCTGTCAGCAATGAAAAGTAGTCAGGGTTTCTCATTTTCCTCTGTCAACAATGAAAAGTAGGCGGGGTTTCCCATTTTCCTCTGTCACCAATGACAGGTGGGCGGGGTTTCCCATTTTCCCCTGTCAGCAATGAAAAGTAGGCGGGGTTTCCCATTTCCCCCCATCACCAAGGACAGGTGGGCGGGGTTTGCCATTTTTCCCTGTCACCAATGACAGGTAGGTGGGGTTCACCAGTCTCCCCTCTGTCTTGCTGGCCTAACAAGGCCTATGTCACCATTTAGTTCCCTAAAATAAATGTATCAAAGAATGTGAAACTTCTATAAGTAACAGGCATGAAAAAGGAAACCTTTAACGTCATTACTGAGCAGGAAATGGGCAGGTGTGCTGGCTTTAAATAACGAAGGTGCACATCTCGAATAGTCCCGGGGAAGCTGTGAAACATTTCTCCATGTGTTTCTAACTAATTGAAAAAGTAATTTAATTGCACAGAAGTCCACCAGAAAATGTATTTGTTTTGCATCTTTAATCCCTGTGGGTGCGATAGTCTACCTTAGCAACATAATGGTATCCAGACACCATTAGGAAATAAGGAGATACAAAGCGACGGGTGTAGAGGGAATAAATCTCATGACTTCATGTGCATGAAATGTTGGGGGAAGAAGGAATAAAACATGGCCGCCGGGGTTTTACTCCTCTTATTCAGAAAAAACACTTAAACAATGACTTCAGTCTATCCCCAACAGCTACATTCAGTCAACGCTTAAAAGCATAGCAATTAAAGCTTGATGAGGAGGATCGACTGCAGGCTGTAATAATTCCCTCAGAGCAGCGCTGTGGCTTGGTGGGCATCACGGTTCGGCCTTCCTGTCTCTCTCTCTCTCTCACATGTAGAATCGTGAGATTCTGGATCGTATAATCTGGGGTGTCACTAAGGCTTCTGTTTTCCTCCGCCCCAGTATGGGATCGTTCTGGATGCAGGCTCCTCACGCACAACCGTGTATCTCTACCAATGGCCGGCAGAGAAGGAAAATAACACCGGGGTGGTCAGTCAGACCCTGAAGTGCCGAATAGATGGTAAGGAAGCATTTCTGTGGGGGAATGAGGGTGAGACCTGTTACTCACCATGACGACGCAGCCAGTGTTTCAGATCAGCCAACAGTGACATGAGAACTATGGGTTCTGGTGTAAAGGCATGTTATAGAATCAGACATAAAGAATGCCTCTGAATAAGGAGGTCAGTTTCGTAGGGTTAATTTCCATGATCCATCCATCCATTCATAATATAAAGAAAACAGAGATTCAGTTCTCAAAGGATATGTGACAGTTGTAGCACTGATTCAATCGTCTCACAGTTTCCATTAAACTTTTGCACATATTTATAAGCAAATGTTCTATAACAGAGCTAAATTGTGAATAGGGTGTTTCCATTAATGGATGTCATCTGCAAAATGCCTGCAGCACTCGTAGTTTTGTTGTGTATTCAATACAATGGCAATAGAGCTTCTATTCTATTTTATTCTATTCTATTCTTTTTCTACAATGCCTAGTGTAACACTGTAAGCGACCTAATGGTTGAGCTATATTTTGCATTCATCATTCAGTGACCTGTACCTGGCTGTTTTCTGTCTGTATTGTACATTCATCACTCAGTGACCTGTAGCTGGCTGTTTCCTGTCTGTATTGTACATTCATCACTCAGTGACCTGTAGCTGGCTGTTTCCTGTCTGTATTGTACATTCATCACTCAGTGACCTGTAGCTGGCTGTTTCCTGTTGTATTGTACATTCATCACTCAGTGACCTGTAGCTGGCTGTTTCCTGTCTGTATTGTACATTCATCACTCAGTGACATGTACCTGGCTATTTCCTGTCTGTATTGTACATTCATCACTCAGTGATCTGTACCTGGCTGTTTCCTGTCTGTATTGTACATTCATCACTCAGTGACCTGTAGTTGGCTGTTTCCTGTTGTATTGTGCATTCACAAGTCAGCAATGTGCGGATGTTTGTTTCCTGATCTCACTCCCAGGTCCTGGGATTTCTAGCTTTGGTCAGGACCCAGATCAGGACAGAAGCACCTGGCACTCCATGAAGGCGTGTATGGCACAAACCCTGGAAACGATCCCTCTATCCCAGCACAATTCCACCCCACTGTTCCTGGGGGCGACAGCTGGAATGAGGCTGCTGAGGTTAAGTAATATTCTAAGAATCATTAATTGTTGTGGCTGCATGTGAGTGGTTCTGATGCATTAATGTAGAGTTTGTCCTTGTCAGCTGAATCATGACGAGTGACCTTTCATCCACAATCAACAGGTTATTCCTTTTACATGCATAATCAACAGTGCTTATCCAGTAGAGCAGTGGTCACCAACCCTGCTCCAGAAGATGTACAGATAGTCAGGTCCTTCAGTAGCTATGTTAACATAGCTGGCTTTAATTCTGAGAGGCTACTGAAGGGCCTGAATATCTGTGTCAGGCATGTTAAATTAGGGCTGGACCTAAGTTCTTCAGGGTGGTAGATCTCCAGGAAGAAGGCTGGTGACCACCGCCCTAACCCATGCCTGGATGTTTTTCTATCAGGTTTAAGAATGAAAGTGCTTCTGATAAAATCCTGCTGGACGTCAGGAGGTACCTGCAGAGCTTACCCTTCAGCTTTGGAAATGCCTCCATCATCTCCGGCGAGGAGGAGGGGCTGTATGGCTGGATCACCGCCAACTACCTGATGGGAAACTTTTTGGAGGTTAGTGCAGCTATTCATTTTTTACTGGCCTATTGAAAAAAGTTTCTTCGTTCAATAAATGTTTGTGCTTCGTTGAACGACTGGCAAAATTCTTTAAAAATGCATTTTGAGTATTTATTTTCTTGTACATCACATTATAATCATAAATATACAGTCCTTTCTCTGCCCTGTTTTGTTCCTCGTGTTTTCTGGTTTTTCCACACTGTGAATAAGCGTGCAGTGAGTAGCTTTGACTTGAGTTCAGTTCTTGGAAAATCAGCATTTCAGCAGAAGAGCAAAAGGACATTTATTATTTTGTGCAGCTGTATTCCCAGGTTGCAGAGGTGCTTTACTCAATGTTGGAGCACATTATTCACCATCCTTTTAAATGGACATATTTACATTTTGCATCGCTTATATTTAGCATAATTTCTTTATGGGATTCCCTGTATAATGAACATGCAGCAGTAACGTTAAGCTGCTTATGTAGGATGTGAAATTTAGCATATTATTATGATACTCAAATGAGTGCTAAAAACCACAGGGCTTCTACTGAAACAAAAGAAACATTAACGTCATTATACAAGTTGAAAACAACCCATTGTTTTTCAGATTTTAGTACAGTATCTGAATGACCATTAAGCCACCAACGTACAATGACTCACCTTGAATAAGAATGCTGAACACAAACCTTCTTACTACAATTTCAAAGTTATTTCATTAATATTATGCAAAAGGAACTTAAATGTCTTCTGTAACTGAAATGTGTGAATTTCAGTAACTGTATGCATGACACATGAAATGTTGGCAATGCACTATGAATCAGTTTGATAAATGACTCCTGAGCTAATACCTGACCTAACACAGGGGAAGATGAATGTGAACAGGGGGCTTACACTCCCTGCTCTGTTGGCTCCTTGGGCCTGGCCTCTTTTCTCTGCTCGTTGGCAGATCGTTGGCATTACCTCCCCTGTCCTCCTATGTCTCCATGCAGAAGAACCTGTGGAATGCCTGGGTGCGTCCACATGGTGCCAAGACCATCGGGTCCCTGGACCTCGGGGGGGCGTCCACCCAGATCGCCTTCTCCACCCGCCCGGCTGAAGGGCAGGCGCCCCCTGGGTACACGAAGGTGTGGCTGTACGGTTATGAGTACAGCGTTTACACGCACAGCTTCACGTGCTACGGCAAAGACGAGGCGGAGAGGAAGGTTCTGGCAAGCCTCGTTCGGGTATCTTCTGCGTTTTACTACCTTACACGTCCCTGGCCAGTGCACAATGGCCGCCACCTCTCTCTCAAGCACCAAGTCAAGCTTTTCTATAATTAATGCCCTTTCAGCATCTGAAAAATCCATACATTCTGCCTGCTTCTGGATCAGCGCAATATGAGATATCCTTGAGCAAAAGTAAAGGGGGATTAGAAAAGCAGGCAGCAGATGCATTATGGGGTTTTAAAAGCAAAGTGCGTGTCCCTCCAGCCTGGAGTTTAAAAGGATAATGTCACCAGACCCCATTAGAAAGCTTATATGCGAGACACAGTGACGGCCCTTAAACAGGCAGCCTTACCTGTCTGCTCTTGGTCCGGCATAAATTGCTATTTACGTTGCATGAATGGAAGCTGAATGGACGCTCCTGGGATTCTCACATGCTATAGCATCTAGAATTTAGATTTAATGGTGTGATGAACAAACAAAAAAAATCCCAGTCAGTGGTAGTTCTGCGAGTGGAAATACCTTGTTAGTGAAAATGTGGAAAACGGCAGGACTCATTAAAGCTAACAGACAGGCCACAAGTGCAAAAATAACAGCTCAGTATAAGAGTGTATAGAAAGGTGACTCTGATCACACAACTTGTTAACTTAAAATGGTGCTGGAGGCAAAGTGGGCCCTACACAGTACCAGCCATATGTAATAATGCGTGTGACATCCAGTGCATGGCTGAGTTTCTGTGGTTCCTGAACACTTCCGCTTTGCAATGATACCACTTACAGTCAACCGTGGAATATCTAGCAGGAAAGAAATTTCACAAACTGACTTATTGCAAAGGTGGCATCCTATGATGGTACCATGTCTGAATTCATTGAGCTCTTCAGAACAACCCATTCTTTAACAAAGGTCTATAAAACTGCATGGCTTGATTTTATACACCTATGGCAATGGGTCTGAATGATTAAGAGGTGTGTCCCAATACTTTTGTCCTTATAGTGTATGAGTCCCAAAAGGTCACTCCTTTATCTTTTGTTTTTCCCCAACTTAATGGTTTATGTTTCATAGAAGGTGCTGAACACCGTGAATGTCACTAGTCTTTAAGAATTTTTTAAAATAGCTGTAAGTATTACACAGATCTGATCTCCAGAGCAGTTGCTCATAATAATTAAGTAACACTCGTCATGTTTTTAATTAAACCCAATGGAAATGTTGGAAAACTTTCTAGCCATGCAGTGTTAGTCACTGCACATTCTTCTAGCGAGACACAGTGCACTGGACAAGCAGTTCCTTTTCTCTGATTCTCACATGATCCGTTTCTCTGCATTACAGACGTCGTCGTCCAGCCAAGTGAAAAACCCCTGCTTTCACACCGACTACAGCACCACCATGTCCGCCGGGTATATCTTTGAGACGCCTTGCAACCAAAAGACCTCGAACTACAACCCAAAACAGCAGCTCACCTTGGTCGGGACTGGGGACCCGGGCCTCTGCCGGTCTGCCGTGCGAGCAGCATTTGACCTGGCTTCCTGTCAGGGCCGTTCCAATTGCTCCTTCAATGGGGTGTATCAACCCCCTGTTTCAGGGGATTTTGTGGTATGGCCCAATGTCGCTACACTGCCATATACACTGCCTTACTGTCACTGTCAAAGTGAGTGTTATTTTTATGTCACTGGAGGCATGTTGGCTGAATGTTGTTCCTTAAACGCACATGTGCTTTTCTAGGCCTATGCAGGATTTTCCTACATTACCGAGATGTTTGGCCTCAACCAGTCATTCTCCTTGGATGCCTTCGATTCCAAAATCCAGTCTCACTGCTCGTTACCCTGGAAGACAGTGAGTTAAACGCATTTTTAATAAATTTATTTAATAACTTAATGATTAACACATGGGGCGGCATGGTGGTGCAGTGGTTAGCACTGTTGCCTCACACCTCTGGCACCTGGGTTCGAGTCTCCGCCTGGGTCACATGTGTGTGGAGTTTGCATGTTCTCCCCATGTCGTCGTGGGGTTTCC
>JAODJX010000136.1:6020884-6038024 GCA_026776945.1 Isichthys henryi | reverse complement strand
GAAGTAGAGCATTCAGCTGAAAAGGGGGGGGGGGGGTAAAGGTAGGAGGGTGACGAAGTAGAGCATTCAGCTGAAAAGGGGGGTGATAGGTTTTGCGACAGACGGTTGTCATGGCAAGGGGAGATGTGACACATTTGGATTTTCAGACACCATAATCATGATGCTGCCCTTAGCCCGTGGCAGCTGCCTAATCATAATAATAATAATCCAGAAAATGGGGGCCACAGAATAATCACCCAATCATACTAACGCTGTGCTCTTTTGGGATCCATACAAATACAATTCAGCGGAACAGGAGACACATTTAAGTGGCTCCTTCGTGTCTCAAGCCATTGAAGCTCTACAGGCCCGTTGGGTGGATCCATCCTCGCCGTGCCTGATGCTGATCGCACAGCTCGCCTACTTTCTGCATGTGCTCCCCTTGTCTGGAAATGCAGGTTAGTGCCAATCAGGGAGCCGGCAGCCTCCCACTGCCCTGCTTGCTGTACATATCAGAGTATCAGTGCTGTGTGTACATCATGCTTGCCGGAGCTGCTGTGTCCTCACGCCCCTGGGTTTGTGTGTTCCAGCCCAGGCCGTCTCTGTGAGAAGTTTTCATGTTTCTGTGGATTTTCTACACATACTGTTGGCTTCTTGCCACAATCCAAAGACATGTGGCTTACGTGGGTTAGTGACCCTAAATCTTCCTTTGAGGGTGTGTTAGTGCATGTGTGCCTGTGTGTGTCCATGTGGTCCAGCCTGCTTTGCACCCGGTGCATGCTGGGATAGGCCTCAGGCACACTGTGACCCCATATTGTATAAGTGCTTTGGGGAAAATCAATGTATATTTCTATGTGTATTCAACGTTTAGCTCAGCCTGAGCCGCTGTGTCACACCAGCCCAGTAAGACCAGTTTGACTTTGCATTATCTTAATCTGAACCTTTAGCATGTCCTTTGGGTTTTTTTCTAGAACTGTGTCATTTCCCAGTTTTGCTTAGTAACACAGTGGAAACCTTTCTGGTTAAAAAAAGTAAACAGGCTCCCAATACACAAACCACCCCAGACAGACTGACAGACAGACACCTGGAAAACATTTATGACATGAATAAAGGTAGAAATAGCCTAAAAAAAAATGGATGCAGTTATGAGTCTTCAGCCGTTTAATTTCATAAAAGTGACTTTTTCTTTTTTACAATGAAAACAGCTACAGTGGCTCAGCAGAACGGGTAGAATTTGCCTGAAAAAGAGTTTATTAAGTGTGAAAGTTCAGCACGGCTGGGGAGGCAGTGCTGTGCCAGAGTGAGTCCATGGCGGGCGAAGCCTCGAGCTGCCCCCTATGTCAGGAAACAGCCCGCCAGCCCTCTGCGTGATGCCCATTATACCCCGCTGGCACCTCTGAACCCACGGAAGATGGCTTTTTCCTGCAAAGGACCTTCGAAACTGCAAACGGGATGTTTTCAAATGAAGTCTTCCTGGAATGCCACACACACACACACACACACATATTTCATTTCACTATTGTGTGAGTCGTGGACGTGAAGTGCAGCCGTGGAGAAGCACATGGCGAGAGAACAGTGATTTCATCAATTTCCATTAAGCCGGGAAATACAGATAAAGCCACAACCCTCAGTTAAGCTGCGAAAGACTACATGGATTGTTTTTTTTTAACATTCAAACACTTTTGGAAATGATTAAAAACTTTTTAACATTTTTGAGCATATTTTTATCGCATAAAGATGTTCGTCACACAGCAGTTCTCCAAAAATACAATTTAAATGTATAGTTATTAGTGATACATTGAGGAAAAATCTGCAGGTTGCTTTAAATGAAACTGGACTGAAAGCTATTGGTCTGCTAGTCAAATGAATTTTTTTTTTGAAGCATAAAGTAAAATCTGGCAGTAACAGTGGGAAAGCCTGACGAGGTTAAAATGCTGGTTGCTGCTTTTAACATCCTATTCTCCTGCAGTCAGACTCTAATGAAAAGGGCAGTATGCAGTTTCATTTGTACCATAGAGCCACACAAAAAAAAGTTTTTGAATACATTATTATGGGCTGCCGGGAGTTACGTTTTCCTTTACTCTAATACTATTTTATATTCTGGCATCGTTGTGAGTAGCATTTGATATTTTCGATATTGAACAAGGACATGATTTAATAGGAAGGTTACTGTTAACATTGTATTCCATCAAATTTTTCACATGTTGTGATTCACTGCCTATGTGAATTTGAGTCAGTGGTAAATCTCCCTAAATCATTTTCAATTAAATGAAAGTGATTCTCATGTTATTGCATGTATGCGGGCTAAGGTTTGTGATTTCCGCCCAATGACACATCATGTATCTTTTTATTGATGTGGAAAATGGCATTATAGGGGACTTTGACTTGCCAGCTAGCTCTGTGAATCACCTTGTGAGACCCACTGGAAGAATGTTGTATTTCTGTAACATTTATGAGAGCACTTGTGAATTTTTATGTGTTAGAAGAATATCGCAGGTTATCTTGGAGGAACATCACTTTAATATAGCTAATTTAACTAAAAAAATACCTTAAAGGGGATGTAAATACATCCTTGGCAAAGCAAATGGACTACTTCTGCTGGTTTGACGAGGTTCAGGATTACAACAAACACATGTGAGTCTGTTTTCAATTTAGCCTGAGCAGAGGGAGGGGTGTTGTGTCAAGTGGTGTAACTCTAAATGCAGCAAAAAGTTTAGCTTTCATGTGTGGAAAGAGAAGGCATGTGGCAGTTAACGAAGAGTAAGAACATAGCCGAACCTGGACCTGTTCAGGCATGAACACAGAAGTTGCTAGAACATTTCTTTTAGAAATGGCAGGATCCCCTCAGCCAAGGATGTTCACTAAAAGTGCGTTCAGATGTAAAATAAAGGATCGGGCTGAGCGATTAAGGTCATGAAATTTCATGAGGATTTGTGTGGAAGAAAATATATGGTCTGACTGTAAAACAGCTCCTGAAGATATTTTTTGAGAAGAATGGGGACATTAAAAAGTGCTGCTCTGATGAAAATGTGCTGTGGGTATCCGCCCTTGTAATTTCCTGCAAACGTACGGGATGTATTGCTATTACCGCAGGGCAGAAATTCTAGCAAGCCTACAAAGTATGAAAAGAGCCAAGTAGATGAGAAAATCAAAGTGGGAGTGACAACATACCTACTTAAACTCCATGGCCCTCTTTTTCTAGAAGACCGTAAATTAATGGCAGTAAGGAATACCTGAAGGTGGCGAGTCGCTATCCAACACACTTCGAAGGTCTTCCTATGGATGTAAATGCCCACACTGGCAGAAACTTAACTTTCTGTTAATTTACAACAGTAATTTGCTACTTGGCCTCTGAATGTATGGCAATAGTGTTTGAGGCATTTTGGAATCCCCTTTTCTTCCCATAGGACTTGGTCATCGAGACTCTGCATTTACTTTTTCTCTATTTCGTACAGACTAGAAATGAGTAGCACATATCTGGGCCACCCTGCAAAGAGACGGGCTCTGCACCTTGCTGATTCTTAGCAGAAAATAGACCTAATTGTTGTAGGACAGACCAACATTGAATTGCAAATTTGCTAATCTTCCAACAGAACCATTCAGAAGATGCCTAAAGATAGGACTTACACAGAATGTTTCCAAGATGTTGAAGGCAGATTCACTAGGATAGGAAGCGAGTTTTGACTCTATAGAACATTTTCTGATGGTTAAGCATTTCTGATAATTACAATTTTCAACACGGACTCAAGTTCAAAAAAGGAGTTTTTTTTTTTTTCAAATCTCTGATCTTCACACGTGGAGAAAGATCCTGACCTCACTTCTCATCCTTTCTCTGTTTCCTTCCCAGGCCCTGAGACTGTGGTTAAAGAAGTATCTCAGGAGGTGGATCAGCCTCATCCTGCTCTTTCTCTTGATCTTATTTGCGGTGACGATAAACACACTGGCTTCTCTCCCTTTAGAGGGTCGCGAGGTACTGTCCTGGCATGGCCTTCATGAGACGACTCACAGCAGGGGCTGGCCTCTCACTTTGAGTCACGTGGAGGAGCCACGGCAGGACCCACCGGCAAAGCTTGGGGAACATGGGCAGAAAGTCAGCGTTGACCTTGCTCAAAGGCAGGCAAGTGAGCATGTGGTGCATCAAGCTGTCAGGAAGCATCATGCGAGCGAGGACACTGCTGCTCTGGCTAAGAAGGAAGCCAGAGGCAAGTCCTCAGGCAGCAGGCAGGAACAACAGCCTCAGCAGTTATCGACTGAGAAGCAAGATATACCAGGTATCACGCAAAATAACAACAGCAGAGCTTTGATCTCAAACCAGCTACCCCCTACCCAACAAGGCTTACAAGGCATGATCAAGCCTCGGATGACACTCTCTTGTGCTCCAATGTGTCAGAGGGTCGACACTCTCATTGGTCAAGCTACTATCCAGCAGCAACCCATGAGAAGACGAGTCCCCAGAGACCTCAGGGCACACATACGCCAATCAAACGCCATCAGTGGGAAAGGAGAAGTAGCCCAACAAGGAGTCAAGAAGAAGGAGGCCGTCTGGTGCAACAAGGTCACTCAGGATGACTTCTTGGAAAGTGGAAACCGTGGAATAAGATCTAGGGCGGAGCATCTGCAGTGGTTCAGTGAGGATGACATCCAGAAAATGGAACTGCTTTCTGGGGGTGAAGTGATCAACAAAGCCCGGGTTCCAGCCCATGGACAGGTGCTGCAAGTTGGGCTGAATGCGGGAGGTCCTGTCATCCCACCCAGTGACCATGCGAGCCGCTGTGAACGAGGCCTGTGTGCCCTGATCAAGCGCTCCGATGACTGGTTTGAGGTCTTTGCCTTCCATCTGGACAGGGTTCTAGGCCTGAACCGGAGTTTGCCCGCCGTGTCCCGGAAGTTCCACAGTAACCTACTGCCCTACAGGTACACCAGCGACTATGCCAGGCCTGTGGTGTGGTGGGACCCAGGCATCCAGCACCTGCCCGATGATGACAATGACCAGAACTCCTTCCCTCTTACTTGGCTGCAGTACCAGGCTCTTCTGAAGGCCAGATGCAACAATAAGGGACTGTCTGCGAATTCCTCAACCTGCATTGGTGTTCACCATTCAGAATGGGGAAGGCTGGCATTGTTCGATTTCCTTCTTCAGGTAAATACATTTCTAATACTGTTACAGGTACTATTCTTCCATAACCCCTTATCCAGTACTATTCAAATGAAGCCTTTGCCAGAACATAAAGGGTATGAGACAGGGGACACACTAAATGGGATGGTAATTCACGCCATGAAATGCACTGAGAATATCTGCAGTGTAGAAGCACCAGTTCATCTGACCACATTTGTCTGACCGTGGGGGCAAAACCATAAACAGGGATGCAAACTCTCTGTGACCCAAACGTGACATCCCAGGTGAGGCCACAAACCCGACCCCAACAAAACGACCCTCCCCCGGTTCAACATTTGGTAAACATTGTCACCTGTTAGCTGTGAGTCTAATTATGCAGTTTGGTTCTATCAGAAATTTACGTGGCAACAGAGCGTGAGTCACCTGACCACCGTCCGGGAATCGAGAGCCTTAAATAGTGACTCACCGGGACTCTGGACAAGAATGTGCTAATTTGGCTGAAGCCATTTTTACTTAATGAATGTGACTCATCCCACGAGAGAGCCCAAACTTCTCAGAAGTACATTTTTGTTTGAAGCGAGGCCATTTGCCTCACTGTGAACCCTTCGAGACCTCCTTTCAGAAACTGTCAACATAATTGATAATAGGTAACTCGTAATGGGTGGAATCTCAGATATGGGCATGTCAGGTCAGCAGCCACCGTATTAAACACACACCTTCATAAGCAATTATCTTATTTCCAGCTGGACTGATGTGGCTGATCGTTTCAGTTAAAAATCCAATTAAATTTTCGTCAAGCGGCTGCAGATATTCACCCCCGAAAGGGAGTTTTATTCATGAGATGCTGGTGATAGTAAATTAATTAGAAAATGAAACCTTTTTTTAGCTTTTTGTGAACTGCCTTAGCGACAGTCCACTTACACCAAGGCCTGGCTGCGTTTATAGCTTCTCTAAATACCATAACGTGAAAAGCAAACTGATTTGTGCCGTCGAAGGTGCCATTGGCTGAAATGCTGGAAAGGCTATCTACCGTAGCCTATCTTAACCTAGTTTGCTGTTTCTGATCCATAAATAAAGTAGACGCCTGACGTGTGAAAATACACACTTAAGAATGTGGGCATAGGCTCTCTCTGGCGAGCAGCCGGCCTGCTTGTGTGTGGGATCTGGCGATACTCATGCAGTCTTTTACCTCTCTTATTAGCAGATGGTGAATTTTGCGCACAGTTGTGCCTTGTTTGGATATGAAACATGTACCGGTTCCTGGCCAGCAGGCAAACTGCTTTCTGTTCTTTTAACAGGAGACATAATTCCTTCTTAACGATGTCCACAAGTAATCAGTCCCCTGAGCTTCCGTGTGGCCCGCAGTGCCTGCCTATCTGGGTGCCGGATGCATTTCAAGCGTGTAGCACCTTAAAAAATAGGGGTGAGGACGTCAGTCGCCCAGCCCACCATGCTTCCTGATGAGGCCCCTCCGGCCACTGGTTACCATGGTGACGTGGGGACAGGCAGCTAGATGGAGGTTAAAGTGACAGGTTCTGCTGGGATGGCTGTCTTTGTGGATGGGTTCGGGGGGCAGCAGAGACACCTCCCATTGCCACCCATGACCCTTTGGTGGGTCTACAGGACTTTTTTACAGAATAAAATGTTTTTGTATTTTTTTTTTTGTTTTTTTTTACTCGGCAAGAAGTGAGAAATCCTTGTGTTTGCTTCATACCCAAAAATCCCTAAAAAACGAATGTATAGTTTGCTTGGTCAGGTCAGCCTACAGCATGATGCACTTTACTGTGGGTTTTGGCTGAAGAAAGTCATTCTCCATGCCAGTTTATGGTGGAACTGGGTCTCGATACCCAACACGAAGGTATCCCAAAAGGTAGGGGTGTCCCTGTGGATGAGGAATATGAGAGGCCTCTCGAGGAGATCGATGAATGTAAAATGGCCAGTAGCTAACAGCTATCGATCGATGCTTCAGAATCACTGACTTGGGCTCAGAAGGCCTGTCCCTATCTGATTACTTAACACCTCTCGCGGTCCTGCCTGCTATAAAACTCAGATGTTAAAGAGACGACAGAATAAATATCCCCGCCGTAGATCTCTAATGACCTAGAGCCCCTGTGCGTGTTGAAGCCGTAGAAGTCACACAGGCCTGCTTTGGATCTGTGCTACTCTCTAAAGCTTTTCCTGCAAGTTGAAAATAGATAGATAGATAGATAGATAGATAGATAGATAGATAGATAGATAGATAGATTAACAGAGAGATAGACAGAGACAGAGAGACAGATAGATAGATAGATAGATAGATAGATAGATAGATAGATAGAAAAGTAAATAAATTAACAGACAGACAGACAGACAGACAGACAGACAGACAGACAGACAGACAGACAGATAGATAGATAGATAGATAGATAGATAGATAGATAGATAGATAGATAGATGGAGCATTCCTAGGTAAATGTAATTGCCGTGTCTATTCGAGGGTTTGTCATCGTGGGACATGGAAATGAGCCAGAACTGCCTGGCTGGCTGGATTTCTACCCATTACCATCGAGTTGGATGTAAATGAAAGGCAATGGGGATTAGGATGCAATGAAAGCGGCGTGTACAGAGCGAGCAGAAGCTGAGTGTTCACATGGAGAGCGAGTTTCTCCCTCTATGGAGGCGGCCACTTGGCTTTCGTATGCGTGGTGGAGTTGCCACTCAGTCAGACGCTAATTAGCACCGATTCGTTCCTGGAAGACGTGTCAGCCTGTCGTTTTGTTACAGTTTCTTCTTGTTAGATGGTCACATGTTATAACTTCGGCATTCTCCGTTTCGGGCTCTCTGGCTCTGCCTGGTTGCTCTGTGATGGCCGTGCGGGGGTGGGGGGAGGATTCGGGGCTGTCTGGGGCAGATCATGTATTAACAGCCCAACGAGAGTCAGAACGGGCAGCTGCTGTGCCCCGTAGCTTCTCGACATTGGGAAAGAACATTTTGTTGTTTTCCCTCTCTGGTGTGTTATCCGGCCGTATGTTACTGATACAGTGTATCATGTTCACAGCAAGTAGCTAAAGTCTTCATAATACTGCGTGTATGGAAAAAGCCATCATGAATATATCTTTGTACAATGGTTTTATATTGGTGTGTGTGTGTATATATATATATATATATATAAGTCCAAATTGTGTTCCTGCGGCTCTCATTTCTATCCGCAACATTACTGTAAATTTTTTTCTGTGTGCCAATTCCGCCTAGTACAACTTCTGGCCTCTACTCCTGCCGCGCAGCAGTGTAGCGTGTGTAGCGTGCACATTCCCAGCATCCTAGTTCTTGCGTATACCCTTAAATGATGTTCAATGGCGACTTATGAACAGTTGCAAACGGCCATTCGGAACGTATCTCGTTCGTAAGGTGTCTGCTATTTATATATAGACACACACACACGCACACAATACATGGATATCATTATGATAGCTTTTATATATATGTTATATGGATATATATAATATTCCCCCGCAAGCCTGTCCTGCAAAAGCAGTTGGACGATTGAGGGATATGTATACCGTAGATGTACTTAAAGATCTAGATGTACAGACACTATGCTCTGTTCTTTTGGCAGACTTGTGTCTAGTCAGACCTTGGCAGCCCCTCCACACATTTGAAACCAGGACTTTCCTAGATATTGTGAGAGCAGACGAGTGACCTTATCTGCTCCTTGGTGGCCGGTGCTGTCGAGCTCCCCACCAGGATCGGCACCATCAACACGTTAGCTGGCCGTCTCCATGAAACCACACTAACTGTGTTAGTGGTGGCCCATAACTCCTGCCTTCATGCTTCTGTTCTTTTGTCTGTCTCAGTGTTCGGTGGAGACCTTCCTCCCTTTCGCTCTGATCGGCTTAGTAACACACTGTGATCACCTTGCACCTTCCCTCCCACCCAAGGTCAGTGACCGGCTTGATCGCTACTGCTGCGGGTTCAAGCCAGATCCCGCCGAGCCCTGCGTGGACAACCGGCTACATGCCAAGTGTGGGAACCCCAAGGACCTGCTGCTGGTGCACATCCTGGTAAACATTCATGACGTCCCTATAGCAAATAAATGAATGCGGTGCTCAGAGTACTTGCTTAGGAACTCTTAACCTTTTAGGCTATAAGATCAGGTCCTGGAATGGGGATTCTGTTGGACCCATGAGGAAGATGGTTAACCTGAAATCTAAAAATATTCAGCTGCAAAAAACAGGCAAAAATCTCAGTCATACTGGATTGTGGTGATTAGGTTGCATAATAATATTAAATAATCTGTTAAAACAAGACATTGCTAGAGCAGTTTTTGATGGAAAATTCCTTCAGGAGAAACAAGAGAAATTAGCAGTAGGATGCAGATTCAAAAGAGTGAGTGCTCCCAGGAATACTGGCTCCTGCTCCCCCACAGACTGTTCTGGAAGGGCTTCGGTGTCTGGACCCTGTTTAAATGATTCCTTGGCTCCAGACATCTTCAGTCACCTTCAGCCACAGCTCTTCTGGCCGCCCGTCCTTTGACAATAATTCGATCAGATACTCCTCGGAGGGTGTCCTCCTGGCAAACGTGAAAACGTGGAGAGACTGGAGTCAGCTGTGAATCACGATAGAGAGCACTCCTTAAATCCCTGCCGCTGGGTGGACAGGGCAGGAAAATAAGCCAGTCGGGTCAGATCTGTGTGGCTGCCATCACAGCACTGGCCAAGGGGAACAGTTCAGCCCGTCCAGCAGGGACGGCGTCCAGCATAGGCCGAACATTGTTAGCTTGTTAGCAGAAATGAGACACTTTAATGTGTGAGACGTTAACTAGAAGAGGAATGTCACACGCTGTCATATAAGCAGGTAAACAAATTATGAGTATCAACTATTAATATATGTGCGTATAAACACATATACATGGAGTATATGTGTTGACAGAAAGCTGGCGCACCAGCACTTTGTGATGAGAGCAGCAAAACCAGCCCGCCCATTAAGTACAGTATGGAAAGGATAGATGTGTAGGATTTGTCAATCTCACATAGGGCTCCCTCCTTCCCCAGGTGAGGAAGGCTGACCCGTCAAAGCTGGTGTTCATCGATAACGCGGGGCGACCTTTTCAGTCACATGACAACCTCAACTTCCTCCTGCTGGAAGGCATAGACAAGTGAGTAAATTACACCTTGATGTTATGATTGTAATTATGTGTTCATATGATATATACTTTGTCCATTATTGCCTTGCCTGTGACTTTAGCGGAAGATTCCCCCAGAAGTTGGTTGGACTCCTCAAGTGTAAGAGCTGCCGTGTTTGCCTTTCAGGTTCCCTGAGAGGGCGGTGTCCGTGCTCCAGTCAGGCTGCCTGGAGGCCATGCTGCTGCACTCGCTTCACGTGGACCAGGAATTCTGGGATAGCCGGGGAGGCCTACATGGCCTGAGGCCGCTGGTCCGCACGGTGGAGGAGCGTGGGAGGGTGCTCCTGCGGCATATTGAAGAGCGGCGTCTGAAGCTGAACCGGGACCTGTGAGTTGTGCGGGGGGGCAGGAGCGAGGGAGGCGGGAGTGAGGCCGCTGACAGGTACAGGCTTGTGCTCTCAACGCCTGATCGGATTCCACAGAATTTTCTATCCCGGAACTTCGCCTGATGAGTGACTATGACCCAGACGATGCAGATACGTCTGTGGAAACTCGGGGGTTTCCCCCCTCGTCCATGGGCATCTCAGGGTTGGGGGGAGGGCATGGTGCATGTCCCCCTGTAATTGGCCAGCGTTCCGTCCGCTTGCGCGCATAATGCGGATGCCATCGGTCACCACACCCTCTGTTGAGGGTGGAGGTTTGTAGGTGCAGTGTCTCCTCAGCGCCACCTTCAGACGTTGGTTTATATCATTCGATTTAGTCACAAGTGCTGGGTGTTTAAATAAAGCAAGAGCACTTTAAACTCCCATTGGATAACACTTAGCATGGCTTAAGGTTATTTTGTCTGTGTGATCTATCCATTTAGCTATTCGGTACTCTTTATCTGCCTTTATCACTTTTTCGCTCTTGTCCCTCTTAAATCTGTTATGTCTGTTAGTATGTTTCAGGTCCGAATTGAAAACCTCAGGAATCTTCATTTTTCCTGTTCATTCTCGTGTAAATGTCAGTAGTCTTTATCGTTTCCATAAAAGAAACCAAAAATGCCAATATGCTGGGAAAAAATTGTACTTATGCACAAGTTCTTGGGTCAAGGATTTATATCTTGTAATGCAGTTTTAATGCTGTTTTAATAGTGCTTTAACAAATGGTAAGTTTGAATTATATTGTGTATATTTGTTTAATGTACAATATATATGTATATACCACATGTATATAAAGAATACGGGGCTTTAATTTAAAGCTGACCTGTATTTGTCAGGAACTCTCAGTACTGTCAATTTCTAATGTATTTCTATGAACTATGACTGCATCCAACCGATGGAGTCATGAGGAGAACATGTTATTTTATTCAAACCAGTTCCCATGTCTTTATTTTCACAGTGAACTGAACCCATACCTTTAACTTTTTATCACCTAAAAATAAATCCGTAACTGTGTTTGGAAGTACATTTCTGGCAGAAATGGATTGCAGCCTCAAACGCTTTAAAAGGGAATATAAATTGATCATTAAGACAGAGGGCCGGAAATGCGTACAGTTTTCGGGATCTCTGCGTTGTCCCAGGTCAGGGCTCACGGATGAGGTGGAACTTGGCAATATGCAGTACAGCTCCTGTCAGTGTACCTGCAGCACTGAGCAGACTGGGTTATATATCTTTCATTCATTCGAAGTTCCTTCATGTCTGTTATATCATTGGCCTTGAAGATGATGGAAAAAAACTGCAGTTATATCAGCAAAATGAGCATGAAGTCATTCTGTAATGATGCTTTATTTTATTTATGGGATACTTATTTGACAAAATAACTAGCAGAACTGACATGACATTTAAGAGCTTAGGTCATAGGAAAATGCCCTGTTTTAATGTTAAAAACATTTGTGTATTAACGCTGTTGCCAGTTCTCATACGTATAAGTAAATGGAGTTGCAAGGGAAAATTATATCGACAACTCACTTTACAGTAATGTCAGCACACAGTAAAATCTCTATGAATATCCATCCATCCCTCCATCCTTCCATCCATCCATCTATCCATCCAATCCATTCATCCTTCCATCCATCCAATCCATCCCTTCATCCATCCATCCCTCCATCCATCCATCCCTCCATCCTTCCATCCATCCATCTATCCATCCAATCCATTCATCCTTCCATCCATCCATCCATCCATCCCTTCATCCATCCATCCCTCCATCCTTCCATCATCCATCTATCCATCCAATCCATTTTTGGATCCAATCCATCCAATTGTTTTATTTTTATATATGCCCAGTTTTTAATATCTGATTTTATATTTCTGATTGTGAATCGGTCAGGCATGTATGTAATAATTCTTAATGTTGATAGAAAATCCATTCCATCCGTGTCATTATAGTAGGCAGGTTTTGTTGAATGAAGCGAAAGACCTGCTACACATTAGAATAGGGTATCCTCATTGAAAACATATAAGCTGTAAACATGTCAAATACACTGGAAATTGGATACATATGGAGTATTGGTAGGTGTATGAACTGTAAATGTATAAAATACAGTGTCTTAAAGTACAGTCACACTAGAGTGAAAAATATCCAGTATCTTTGCAGAGTCGAGTGAAAATGGGCATGTAAACTCAGTAGTTTAGAGTAGTTTTCATCCAAAGAATTGTATCCTCCTCATATGGAAATTTACATGAGAAGCATATTAGCTAGCAACATATTATAAACAGGCATTGACATAGCTGGTATGCTAATATGCTTTAGCGGTATAAAGGGTTAAATGCACTGGAAATGCACTTACCTACTGAATGCGAGGCATTTTTTTGCGCTAGTATGACCAAACCTCTAGGCCAGCGGTGGCCAATCTTATCAGCAAAGGGCTGGTGTGTGTGCAGGTTTTTGGGATAACCTTTAGGTCAGCTGTTCACACCCAGGTGTGAGGCCTCTTCAGCCAATCAGTCCTCTAATTAGTAATATGATTAAGGAGCTGCAGCGAAAACCCGCACACACAGCAACCCTTTGCGGATAAGATTGGCCACCCCTGCTTTAGGCGATAGCATACATTTTTTTGGCGATTTAAAAGATTCTTTTCCATGCCATAATGACCTAAACGCAGACTTCCTGTTCATGTGATACAGTTTTGGGAAACAAAACTCACTCGGTCGTCATGTAATCCAATGAAGAAATTTTCTTAAATTTCTGAAACAGTCCACAGAAATATTCTTGGAAATATATCCCATGTACTGAGAGAGTTTTGGCCATTTGCTCTTCATATGTGGGAATCTTTAATTTGAGTATCTAAAGTTATGCTCTAAGTGGAAATGCTGGTTGGCCATGTCAGATGTGTATGTTGACACTAATTAAAGGGAGAGTGTTGCTCTGTAATGGACATGGCGTAAGTGTGAGACCTCTTCTGGACAGGGTGCTGAAATCATGCTGAGATGTAAACGACTGCAGCATACGGGTATCTTGGTAACAGCGGGAAGTGTCAATTGGCCAATCACATGCCTGGCTTGCAACAGAAGTGGTCACTGGACTGTGGAAGGCTTGTGCAGGACAGATGGGCCGCAAGGTTCCTGCTAGGCTTTCAGCTAGCGTTACCTGCTAAAAATCCTTCCATAGGAGGAGGAGTCAATTGCACTTAACACATCTTTGTTTTAAGATACAGTGGGTCCATCCTGAAATGTCACCAATCATCACGCCCAGCTCGTCCAATCCTCGTGTGAGCCATGCCCCCTGAGCATCCACATGTGCTTCCCCGATCGTGCCCATCTGTTTCCTGTTATTTCCGGCTTGTCTTGTGTATTAAGTCCGCATCTGAATCCGTCTTCCCCAGACTTGTCATTAATGTTAGTTTGTCGCCATCTGCCCTGTCTTCTCCGTATCCTGTTAATAAACCCATTTTCCCCTCATTCTCGCCTTCCTGCCCAGCAATCCTGACACCAATGATGATAGGTCACTTATTCACCTGGAGATCTCTGACACAGAGGCAAATATGCATCCATTTTCCAGGCTTCATCTATTGCAAAATAAAATCCTTCCCTTTCTTGAGATTCCTGAGCAGTATTAAAAAATAATACAAGTTATATCTCAATTTTTCAGAGCAATATTTGTTTGGGGACAGTATGTGGCTCAGCTTCTTAGGTATACCTGTCCTTTTCTGGTAGGTTGTTAGTTTAAAAAGAATGATTATATGATTTTTTGGGATTTTTCAGACCATCTGCTCTGACCCCTTGCTTGTTCTCACCTACATGTCTGTCTGCGCCACTTATAGACAGCGTCTCTGTTCGGTGTGAAAACGAGCCAATTTCCCTGTAGGGACGAATCAAATGTGGCTGTTCTATTCTAAAACGCTTCCGTCAGTGCTCAGCTTGCTCCTGCTAGCCACCTCCGCTTTCAATTCGCACCTATTTTCGTTGTTGCGTGATCTCCGTGGCCAGCTTGCCAACGTAAACATCTATGGGGGAGTTATTTTTAAGTGTGCCCTTATATTCTCTTTCTGACGGTGTATGTGCAGTTCTGGCTTGACAGGGACCAGCTACTGCTGCAGGATGGACCAACCAACCAACCCTAACCATTAAAGTCAACTATTACTCAAAATTATAGCATGACAGGGAAATTTGGGCACTTGTGGAACGTTTTGTTTTTGGCAGCACCTGTTTAAGGCCATGGTCTCTTGTGTGGGTGTATTTTTCTTCTCCGGTAGGATTGTGGCAGGATAGTAACAGGACATGAATGTTTTTGCTATCATAGTAACAGAAACTAAATAGTATTGCTATCATAATAACAAGAACTAAATGGCTTTGTCACCAAAGTAACAGGACCTAAATTGGTTTGCTGTCATAGTAATAGGGTATAAATAGGATTGCTTTCACAGTTACAGGGTCTAAATGATATTGCTATCATAGTAACAGGAACTAAATGAGATTGTCACCATAGTAACAGGAACTAAATGGGATTGTCACCATAGTAACAGGAACTAAATTGGGTTGTCACCATAGTAACAGGAACCAAATGGGATTGTTATCATAGTAACAGGACCTAAATTGGTTTGAGGTCATAGTAATAGGGTATAAATAGGATTGCATTCACGGTTACAGGGCCTAAATGATATTGCTATCATAGTAACAGGAATTAAATGGGATTGTTATCATAGTAAAAGGACCTAATTTGGATTGTTATCATAGTTACAGGGTCTAAATAGGATTGATATAACAGGATCTAGAAAGGATCGTTATGATAGTATGAAGACCTAAAGAGAATTATTATGATAGTAACAGGACCTAAATTATCGTTATAAAAGTAATAGGACCTAAATGGGATCAATGTGATAGTAACAGGACCTACATTTTTTTTTTACTTCTACACTTGAGGAATTATCATTTCTAGCAAACTGTGAAAAAGTTATTGCAAATGCAGACAGGAGAAGCAGGCTTTGATGATGGAATAGCGAGTGATAGGAAGGCTCACTCACTCACTCACTCACTCTATCACAGGGTTCAGGTGAGGAAAGTCTACCTACTACATTCCTCCAGGAAATGCACTGCATAGGTAACATTTCGATCCAGTGCTGGATCTTCGTCAGATACAATTAGATTTTTTTTTTTACGCTGTCTTCTCAGCCCTGGAGATATTGAGTTTGGTGAACCAGAAATACCTGATATATCAGAAATACCTGAAGTATCTTTTTACAAATCAAATGTTGATTTTTTTAAGATGCGTGATGGGACCGCATGCTGTCTGATGCTTGGCACAGCATCCCACGAGAGAAGCCTGTGTGAATGAGACTCATCTCCACTTCTGTGTATATGGCCAATATGTGCTGTAGCCACTGATATTGTACAGCTGTGCATTTTGGCCGCTACAAGGCGAGCTGAGCTAGAACCAGCAGAGCTTCTCAACAACACCAGGAACAAAGGTGCCAAGAACTAAGCGGCCTTTTGGCCAGCTCGGTGCGTCCTACATTCTTCAGCCTTGAAATCATGGTCACCACAACAATTCCTGGAGAAAGATGGGCTGAAGACAGCAGCTTTAGCAGAGTTTTGTGTGTTTACACAGTCGCACATAAGAAAACGCAATCTGCAGTTTTTAATGTGGCTAAAATGTCAGGAAGGCTTACAGGATGTTTTTTTACATTTTGACAGTGTTTTTATGATCTCCGAACACTTTCTTTCAATTAATGTTCATTAACTGAAGCCAGACTGTGCCATTCTCTGTGGTTCATACTTCTTGTTGTCATGCATGAATCACTTTCTTGGCATCTTCTAAACATGGAAACTGCTTTAGTTTGGGTCTGTTCTTCCCAGAGAAAGAAAAGCTCATTTTGGGAATGATCTTTATTTTGGTTTCAAAGGAAACTTTTACAAAATGCGTATATTGCAGCAAAATAATAAGCTATAATTAGAATTTTTTTGGACCCAAGAGCCATGATCTTGGTTGGTTAGTCTGTCCTACTGGATGCCACAGAGATTTGCAGGATCTCAGTCATCTTACACATTTTGAGGTCCTGCAGGGAAGTAGCAAATTGCTGTGGGTGCAATGTGGCAGTTCTCGAGTCTTTAATCATCCATAATTAAAGGAATGCCTGCCCCCTACTTTAACGTTTCCTCTCACTATAAATGTTGTGTTAAATTGTGGGGAAAGGCTGTTGATGTGATAGCACCCTGCAGAATATGGATAACACGGTTCTGGCTCTCAGGGCAAAATGGAGAGTCTGGTAAACATGCATGCATACAGTCATAGAGGAAGTTTTCCAACACGCACATGAATGTCGTTGTAACGTTTGTAAACCTAATTTAAACCCAAAAAAACTTTTAAAAATCATGGGAAAGTAGTTATGCAGCACAACCTTAATGCTGAATGTGTTATTTTCAGAAAAGACTCAGAATAATTACTGATTTAAAAAGAAAAAGAAAACAAATGGAAACGGGTTTTATCAGTACCTGGATCCCCCCCACAAAAAAATTATATATATA
>JAODJX010000136.1:5975541-5992801 GCA_026776945.1 Isichthys henryi | reverse complement strand
TTAGTTTAGTTCTCCCCAAGTGAGCTTGATGGGCCGAATGGCCTCCTCTCGTTTGTATAGTTCTTATGTTCTTATGTCGCATTGGCTCTTTTTTTGGTAACTTTATGATATTTGAGTGCTAATGGCAAATGTGAATTTGACTTTAAAACAAAGCATGAAGGCACATGTTTTAATGATGGTGAGCCCTGTGATGATAAACCCCATATACATACTGTCGCAATTTTTTCACATACAGTGCGAATTTTGGGGAAGGTATTTATTTACTTTTTTGATTTTGTTTTGGACTACAGAAAAAATCCCTTATGCAGCATTGGTCTGGCAGTCTTATAAAGTCCATGTTTATTCCTGTTTCAGTAAAGCACCAGGAGTCTCTGATTGGGTCTGGCTTGCAAGATGTAATGTTCTGGCTCTGAAAGCTGTACCCCTTGCCTGTTAGTGTTTTTGTTGGACAGCTCTATGTTTGATTTGATTGAATTCAGCCTTTTGGTAAATTGGTTTTTTGCCATCTACCTCACCGGACAGCAGTGCCCCCATGGCTATTACTTATTTGCGAAAAAGGGCAATCGATTCACATACTTTTCCGCGTGAAACTGCAGGGTCATTTTCACAGTTTGTGATGCAAGTGTCTTTGTCATTCCCTGAATTATGCTTAGTTACAGCAAAGCATTAGTTTCCTTAATGGTCATAATGGCCAGATATGAAATGTAAAAGGTTATTGCCAGGTGTTAAGATAGTTGAGGTAATTGCATGTAACCCTTGTAAAAGAATACAATATTTAATGGTTTAAGATTTGTTTTGTCGTCTGTAATCAACATTACTAGAGCAACGCATGTTGTAGTGAGGCTTACTTGTCACATGAAAGTGAAATGTGAGGAAGTTTCATTGTCGATTTCTAACTGCACACAGAAAAGTACTTCATTTTACATGTTAGAGGTAATTTTCCAACTGTATTAGTGGATGAAATGGCCTTAGATGTAATCCTGATTGGCTATGGTGAAGTCCACTGACTTACTTGACAGTGCAAGCTGCTAATTTTATTCGTTAATCCCCTTTGATGGGGCTGGGGGGACTTCAACTTGTGCTGAAGTACCACAGAGAGACAGAGTTTTCCTTTTTGGGCTTGTCGTAGAAGTGCAGCTCTAGCTGCCGTTTGCCTTGCGAGCTTACCGTTGCACAACCAATCCCGGTAGTGGGGCGATGTCGAGCAGTCTGGTTCCATCCGGTTCCTTGAGCTGAACTGACTTGAAGTGAGGATTCCATTGAGGCGGGTCATTGTTGGTTCTTGTACGGCCGTGAATACCTGTCATATCTGAGGTGCGCGAGCATGTAACTGCTTATGCCTCAGTGTGTCACGAGCTGAAAGCCAAGTTTGATTCCTGTTTGGCTTTATTGTTAATTGCAATATTTTGAGATCTATGTTTTTTGCATTGCATTCGGTCTTTGTAACAGGATACAAACAGATTTCAATGATCAATATGGAGTCATAAGAAGGGGCATGAATGGTTTGGGTGTGGTTGCCCCAGGGACATGAAGAGGTTTGGTAACAAGCTCATTCAATTGGTTCACCTAAATTTTATTGCCGATTACATTGCATAGACCTTTTATTCCCCCATTGACCAAAGACTTGTATCTCCTCCCAGGATTCAGTGATTGTTTTGCTTCCCTATGTCTTATTTTTGTTCCCCATCACCCTGTTAAGTCTCCAGTCCCAACTTAAATGAAGCCCCCATTCTGTCCTCCCAACACTGTGTCATGTAATTGTGCTTCCTCTCCATCCCCAAGCATGCCTTATTTCCTTAAAGTAAGTCCCCGCTGCTGAAGTGAATTTGCTAGTTTATCTTGCATCAGTGGGTAGCTGATAGCATAAGAGCAGTGTTGTATCCATCACTCGTAGAAACTGGACCACATGCTCTTTGCTGTCTCATTGTATCAGGAACTCATGTTTAAATCTCTCAAATCTCCTCCTGCCCTGCTGGTTTCTCGTGGTCACTTGTAGGTGTGCGGAGTGGCATGGATTCAAAGTAGAGAGGCTTGATTAGCTTGTGATCTCACCAACTGTTTGTTTAATATGGGGATATTGTGTGATGCATTTTTCTTCTTATTTTCATCCCCTTAACCCAGGGCTCCTTGAAAGCTGGTACCATGGGATCCCTGCTTGCTACGGACGTTTGGAAATAAGCTAACTCCTCAACCCATTGATCTGCCTGTGACCACGGACCAAAGGCTGGCCATGGCAGGCTTCAAGCGCGGCTATGATGGCAAGATCGCTGGGCTGTATGACCTGGACAAAACTCTGGGCCGCGGCCACTTTGCAGTGGTCAAGCTGGCGCGCCACGTCTTCACAGGGGAGCAGGTAGCGGTCAAGGTCATTGACAAGACCAAGCTGGACTCGGTTGCTACAGGCCACCTCTTCCAGGAGGTACGCTGTATGAAGCTGGTGCAGCATCCCAACATTGTGCGCCTCTACGAGGTCATTGACACACAAACAAAGCTCTACCTTATCCTGGAGCTGGGTGATGGTGGCGACATGTTCGACTACATCATGAAGCATGAGGAGGGCCTCAGTGAAGAATTGGCCAAGAGGTACTTCGCTCAGATCGTGCACGCCATCTCCTACTGCCACAGGCTGCACGTGGTGCACCGCGACCTCAAGCCCGAGAATGTGGTGTTTTTTGAGAAGCAGGGCCTGGTGAAGCTCACTGACTTTGGGTTCAGCAACAAATTCCAGCCTGGAAAGAAGCTGACCACCAGCTGTGGCTCCCTAGCTTACTCAGCCCCGGAGATCCTGTTGGGGGACGAGTACGATGCGCCGGCTGTGGGTAAGATCTCATTGGCTGATTGACAGTATGGCACAATATACTGTAGATGTCTTGCTCTCCATCTGAGAATTTCCCTTTACTTTGTCATAGTTTGGTGTGAAATCAGTGCCCTGTAGACTCTTGAATGAGAGCTTTAATGAAAAAATCTCCCTACAGCAGACTAAAAGCTACCAGCAAACTTTCTTTAGCATTTCTTCATTCTTGATGAAAAGTATGTCGTATTTAATTTCCAAATGCGTGGCCATTTATGGTCAGTTTAATTTGTGTACTGTGGTGCCTCCAGTTACACCTTGGAAGCAGGATTTTGATTCTGTTTTTTTATGTTTTCATACAGCAGAACCACCCTTCGTTTAGACACAATACATTCATTTTACCTTTCTTGGTGCTAGGGCAGCCAGTGCCTTGACTTCTTGATACAGTGTCTCACTTAGAGATTTTAACTCTTGAGACACTGACTAACATTTTTGTGGTTCTTTGAGATGGTCTGTGGTGTAGTTTGAGGTCATCAGGAGATATTGTTAAAATGTGAGAGAAGTTTAAAAATGTTTGAGACAGAAGGTAGTATTTAGTAGGCAAAACTAATATACCCATTTCAACTGGGCTCTATTGAGCCACTTCAGCACAAGCTCAACCAGCATTCTGTCAGTGTTGGTCATGGCATTGACGGTGTCGACATAGAGGTGTCATATAGAGGAAAAATGTAGAGGGGGCTGTATATCCCAAGCTTGTGGTTTTAATGTGACTTTAGGGTCATTCAGTTTATATGAAATAAATTTCCATTCACCGTTTTGCATCACCTTTTTTGAATTTTAATGGAATTTAGCAAGTGAGTTGCATATACCTTCCACAGCTCAGGGAGAAAAACCTATTTAAATGTAGCTCCTTCTGTGTTTTTTATGAGCTATTACAACTACATGGCATAACTATACCTTCTTGAAGAGTTCAAAGAGAGTACTTTTAATTTAACTTAACAATTTAGTTGTAGAGTTTTCATTCTTTTTTGGTTTCCCTGGGTCATAGACTGATTATTAGTTGAGGAGACCTTTCTCTATTGATAGAAGGATGTTGGGGTAACTGATGCTACCTGGTTGAGCTGAATCATCCAGAGCAGGAGTATGACCCTGCCTCCCTCTCCGCATTCTTCCCCTCAGTCTACACAGCCTTGGTCCTACTAATCATGTCCACTGAGCAAGACAACAAAGATCTCCCAGCAACCTGCGTGTGTTTGTTTACCGTGAAATGAGCTCCGATGTCTCACTCTGGAATCCCACTCTGTCAATGGAGGTTGGCTGTGACGCATGAAGTGTGTGGGAGGAATGTTTGTGTGCGTCTGTCAGTGATGAAGAACAAAGGGGATTGCTCTTTATTAGCGTGCTTTCATAAGGCATCAGGGTTCGGGGGTGTTTATGTACCACAGAATAATGTTGAGTAAATTGTCTGCCATTGCTTCAGTTGTAGATGTGTCCTTGACATTTCAGTGTACACTCAAGGGACAGTAACCTTTTTTTGGTGTTTCTGAAATGTTGTAAAGTAGAATCTCTTGGGTCACGGTCACCCACTTGCATTTGTTTCTCTTCGAACTTGAATTGTTTCTGGGAAATGGTTTAGCTGTTTATGTTTGACACTAAGATTGCAAGGATGCTGAACAAAAGCTAACGTGGAGCAGCTGCAGGGGGATTAAGTCTTTGCTTAAAAACTGTATTTGTGAATTAGTGATCCTGAAGGCCTGACTGAAGGTTTGTCAGTAACTGTACAAATATCATAACAATATAGGCAAATTTTAATTCATGTGAGAGTTGAGAAAATGTTAAACACTTTCACTGTAAGTATCCTGCATGACTGTCTGTCTGGTGTTTTTCCGTGAGAAAGCTTGCTATCTTGGCAGTTTAACACGCGTCATGACGTGGGGCGTGGACACAGATTTGCTTGTAACTGACCTTTGGTTCAATCTTTTCCATCCTTTTGGTTTTATGTTTTATATTAGTGTTAGCCTTAAATGTAATCCTGAATATTTTAGATTGACTAGCTTTGTGCGTATGAAGTCTGCATCTGTTGTGAAGCATTTCAGCTTTGACGGCTGCCGTGCTTTTGTACTTTTGACTAGAGCCGCGATCCTGCCGTCCTGGAGGAAGCTGAGATAAGGGTAAGGTATGTGGTAGAACTAGCAGTGTAGGAATGACGCAGTTTTGCGTCACTCCAGTAATGTATCTCAAATGTGTGCTTTACTGGTGTTCCCAGAGGGCAGAAATGTTGAAATTTTAACCTTTTATGGTTTTCTACACCTGCACTTTGATATGTGTTTTCTCCCCATTCTGATGGGTACAAGAAGTTCACTTCCTCTTTTGGTTCCTGCTCTCTGTTGAAACACTACAGCCCAGGCATGAGCCCTACTGAAAATCTTGCACTGATGCAGAACTCGTGTTCAAATGTCACTTTGATTAGTCAAAGGTTGACAACCATATCAAAATAAATGGTGCCATTTTAGTATTTGTGTAAACCTGTATATCCCTTGAGACAGATCAGTTGTACCTGCACAATCACACCTTAATCTCTGACCAGCTGATGTGTTGGGCACCACACCAATCCTGTGCCTGACCCTCTACGTTTCAGCAGTCTGACTTACTGGTTAAACCATCCCATACTCGACTGGAATGATGTCTTTAACATAGTGTCATAGCTGTGAGGTATGTGCTTGCACTGCTTCTCATTCAGACACTGATGACGAGTTGTCTTTTAGCAATCCCTGGCTTGCTAAGCCCAAATTCTTTTATCATAATGAAGATTTACATTTAGAAACAGGCTTGAAGGGCACCCATGAATGGCAATGAATGTCTGCTATTGTGAAAGTGAAAGTAAGAACAGCTGATAGGTCTGGTCAATCCCTCACCTCTTTCACGAAGGCCGGGAATGATCCAGCCACATGCTGTAACACTTTTACCCCCAACTGACACTCCACCTGCATTAGTCAAACCACTGAGCAAAACCTGCCATGATGCTTGTATTGATCAGCTGGGCCTCCAATGTAAAAATCCTAGTAGTTTCTTTGAATATTAAGAACAGATTGCAACAAAAACAAATTTTTTAGAAAATTTCACAATGGTCGAAGTCAGGTATTCAAATGTATAAATGTTTCTTGCATTATGTCAACTTACTGTAGGGTGAGCTTATTTAAAAACTTTAAATAATTAGTGTTTTTGCCATTTTCACATTCAGAGTTGATCTCATTATCTTGGTAGAAATGGAACTTGCTGTGGTACATCAATCATTACATAGTAGATTTAAGTAATAAGGGCCTCAGGCTTGCAAAAGTAAAAAAAAAAAAATTCTCACAGAACACATCTCCCATGCTCTCTGGTGAGTCTCATTCATGAGTCTCATTCGGTTTTCTGGACTTGAATCTTCATGTTCTGCCACCAGAGATATTTTTCGTGTGTTTTGCAGAACCAACCAACCTTGATCTAATTCCCACCATGTTACTTCCCTCACTCAGTAACCTGGCTTCCAAAATTTTACTCGAGTTGAACGCTGAATGTTTTCGCAGTGGGTTTAAAAATAGAAAAGTCGGGTAATTTGTTTTGGATTTTGAACAGACCATCTGGAAGCAGGAGTGGGAGCAGGAGCCTGTCACACAGACTTGAGGCGGCCAGTCCATCTGAGGATGAAATCGCATCCCGCCATTCTCCAGATGCGTCTGCTGCTCCTACAGATTTTCTTCAAGCAGATTGAGTCGCTGTTTAATTTACATGCAAATCTGCTTCCACGGCCCTGCTTGTCACATCGCTGCCACCGCTGCAGTTTCCAGCACGATGAGGCATGCTGGTGTCTTCCTGGGATGAATGTTGGAATGACCTGAGAATGTCACATTTAATAAAAAAAAAATCATTGAGTTCTGTAAGGCTTATACAAGGGCATGTTTTTAGGTGTGTTAATACACTGCTCTGAATGGATTTGCACAAGGCTTTGCTCTGTTATCATGGAAAAAAGTTGCACATTGAAAGGCTGTATGAGATTAAATAACTATCCTGACTGGGTAAATTTAATATTATTATTATGAGTCAGAAATATTCCAGTTTCCATCCTGAGTGAGCTGTCCTTGTTCGATCCAGATGCTGTAACTAGGTCCTGTTACTATGGGAGTAGCAGCCACAAAGCAGCAATGGAGATGTGGATTTCGAGGGGTCATGAATCTGTCCACAGAGATGACGGGCAAAAGAGCGTCAGCCTTGTCAGAAGCTGTTATTACATTCTGTTCCCGTTCGCTTTCTTTTTCGGAAGTTTACTGTGGTTTTAACTGGACAGTACGATATCACCATACATTCAGACAGCTGATAACCTTTAGCTGCTCTGACTCGGAATGGTATTACTAATAATGGTGTTCTATGAAGGCTGACAAAGGTGTGATTTGTGTAAGAACAAAATATGATCAGCCTCTGATTAGTGTCTCATTTTTAAGGTACAGTTGTTTTGATGTTTGTGACCCTTTCTAGATGCCGTGGAAGTAAAGTTCTGAGGCACTGATCTGTCTCCTGCATAATTGTTTCACTTAATGGGATCTTTAAGTAGCTGTATTACCCATTTCAGCATTTAGCTTTGGGGCTAAAAAAAACATTCCCTGTTTCCCATCAGTATTTCATTTACTCATCAAATGCATGTTATGGGTGTGAGATTGTCATCATTCTGGCGTGTCCTCGGAGCACAGCAGTCTGGAAGCGTCCATGTGGATTGAGGTCAGTACCTCGCTGGCTCGTCATCAGAGTTCCTGCAGCGTAGATGTTGCCAGGCGACAGATCTGCAAATCGCTGATTAAGCCACCGCTGTGGCGCATATGCTGCACGTAGCTGGCCAGCAGGTGGCCTGGCTGATGTTTGACATCCGAGGTTCTTCTTGCTGTTTACAGCAGTGAGGTCTGGCTGACTAGTGTCTAAAGAAGTAGCCCCACCTTGAGGACAGTCTTGGGGAATCAATTATGGTACCTGAGTGTCTGAGGGAGGTGGGAAATCGGGTGTATTTGGGGCTGACCAACACGTGGAGTCCTGATGCCTGAGCTACCTGTACCTATGGAGCTTCCTCCTCTCAGGAAAAAGGGGGCGACCCACAGCCCCTAATATTGCCATGAGGTATGCGACGGCTGCATTTCGAATCTGTATGAGCAGAGCTGCAACCGTAGGAATTGCGGTTGAAACCCTGGCTTTGTGACGCAGTTGACCGAAGCAGGGCCCAAGTTTAAACATTCACACCTAAATCTTGATTATGCTGATATTTGTTTCCAAACGGGGCTCCTTTTGTGCACTGTTTTCCATTGTCACTTGTGATTTGTGGTTAACATGAGGCGCAGGATTCTGATCCCCTGCTCAGAGCATCAGACTGGGCTCTGTCCAGAAAATGCATCTCCGCCCTGCCGCACCCGGTATCAGACAGAGTTTAATTAATGCTCTAGAATGCCTCTTTGTTTTGAGATGGAAATGAAATGAATCTTTATTTGCAATTTGTACAAATGCAGGTACATTTTCATGTGCTTTTTTTCCAAACAAATGTCTTCTTGTCCACCTTTTTACACACTCATAGAGATGACCGTGAGTCTATACCTTGTCATCCTGCATTACTGCTAGACAGCCACTTTGCAATACATGCAAAAATGTTTCAAAGTGTTTTAATACCACAAAAACACTTGGCTTTTTCAAGGGTGCCTGTGGAAATTTTGGCTTTATGAAGCAGAAAGGCAACAAACCTTGATCTAATTCCCAAGCATCCCTCGTTCCTATGAATGCACTTTGAACAGGCATGGGATCTTCACTGCTACCAACGGCCATGAAGGGGTCTGCGGTTTGTGAGCCCTGCAGCTTCTGCTCATAACACCTGAGCTCTTCTCTACTCTGGAACGCTCTGCCAAGGACACCCAGCTTCCCGTTCTGGGTATTTTGACAGAGTGCCTGTCTTCCCTAGCAGAGTATTGGCCAGAAACCTCAAAGCTGCTCACTGGACAGCAGTTGGAAGGCATCCTAACTTCACATCAGTGTGTTTAACTTGGGATGTCATTAGAATCCTCTCAAGTAAATTCCTGAATTCAGACTGGCTATAGTTTGAGCTGACAAGTATTTCTAAATTTACCAGCAGCCAGTTTTCAGCACTCATCCAAACCATTATAACCCCCTGAGCGGTACAGGCGTGTGCTCGCTGTCTCCATTCCACTAACATAAAGTGACTTTCTTTAGCGGAAGCGAGCGCTGCTGCAGAGGCGTGATAAAGGAGCCTGTTATTGGACTCGATTGGAGCCTTTTGGCTTTCGACAGGGCTTCTTATGCTCTAAGATACTCAGCACTGGTGCGGCTGCATCGCTGTTTCGTTTCCCATGTGTTTGTAGAGCGGCTGTTAGCCTAAAGCACCTTGTACATCTTTGATAGTCGATTCCCTTTCTGTCTTTCCCTTTCTGTCTTTCCTTCAGAACATATACGGAGCCCGTGGAACGTTACACATCTGTGTTTTGGAAAGGGGCATCATTTAGCCGGACCCGTGAGCCACATGGATTTACCCACACGTTGCTCACTTCCATTTTGTTTCTCTTGCTGTATGTGTGGAAAAAACCGTGTGAGGCAGGTCTGATTGGGGATTTTTAATTATCTAAATTCATTACATATTCCTAAGCTTGCTTTCATTGACACCCTTTCTGTGGTTCTGATTGGCTTCACCCTTAGCTTTTATGATCCTTAATGCTTGACCAGACAGGGTCATACAGTGCAGCTGAAACCTTCGCAATGAATCCATGCAGGAAATACTCACGTGAAATGCCAGAAACATGAAAGCCTGACTCCAGTCTGTGATAAACATATTATGTGTCGTTTTTTTGGGTTCCCCCCATCAGAAATAGAGCAGGGAAGTGGTTGCTTTTTCTCTTAGTTGGTGCTTTCAGGATGTGCTTCATGAAGGGTAAAAAGCCACTCAAAATATGAAAATGCCCTAATTCAGTTCTGAGTGAACGATAAGTCCCATGTTTATTCATAGCTTTCAATGCATCCATCTTATGTTGAGCTGCCCTTTTATCCATTCTCCGAAAATAAAACACCATAAACAGCACACAGTTAGTCTGGGATCTGGTGTTTTAACCAAAGCAACCAGTGCCTCTGTGCCCTGCAGAGCCAGCTATGTTCATTAGCTGCTGGAATGGTGTAGCCTTGGTCCTCAGAAAAAGTCACACCTGTGTGGGAAGAAGGGGCTGCTCATAAGGTTAACGGGGTTATTTTTTTAAGGGTCCTGGGTCCCGGTGGGCTACATGCTGACTGATGGAATGCTTTGGGAGTGCAGAGAGTCTTCTGGCAATAACAATATCGGCTCTACTTGTCCAGTGTTCTTCTTGGCCTGCCTTTCTGCCATCATGGCCATGTCAGCTGGCATGAAAATGTATTTGCTTCCTTCAAAAATGATTTGAGGGACTCGTCCAGCTGATTCTGACATCCAGGTGGACTGAGCAGTCGAGGGGGGGAGGGCAGTGAGTAGTGGAGGGGAGACTTCTGGTGTCTCACGGGTTCTGGGAGGTCTGCGGTCCTGAGTGACAATTTGGAGCAGGTGGCGACAGCTGAAGTGGAAGGAGGCGATGCCCTAGCATTCGGAGGTTGACCTGAGAGGTTTAGCACAGCATCTCCTGACTGTGAAGCATTGGAAGGTCAGTGTGATCTGCAAGCTGGAGCTGTACCCCATGGTCCCGTCAGTCTGAGCTGCGTACCAACGATCACTGGTGATCAGATCTGTAATCTGCATACCCTGGCAGAGGTGAATGAAGTCACCGAAACTCCAGGTTAATCTCATTAACTCATTCAATTCGTTTTTAGGGAATGAGTCTTACCTTTGTCAGTTCCCTGAGATGATTCCTATCCCCTACCTCCTTGGCTCCCTTGTTCCCCTCCTCATTCTTCTGCGTCTCCTTATCTAGCTTCTCAGTGAAATTTCCCTGGGTAGTGATCCAGGATGTCATCTGATGCCAGCATGATTCCCCATCTTTATAGAAGCCTGAATGGAAGGAAGGTTCCTTGCACATGTCTGCTGCATGTAGGCCCATCATGAATGCGGCTTAATCAAAGCATCGTAACTGGCTGATCAGTGCGGCGGTGCATCTGTTGTGGTGAGCAGGAGGAGCCAGAGGCCGACTGTGTGATGGGATTGATAATCACCGTAGCCTGAGCTCCCGCCGCAGACAGAAGTCGCATGTCATCTCTCAGGGCGAACAGCTGTGCTGAACTACTTCTAAACTCCCAGTGTGAGGACACTATACTCTTGGGGGGGGGGGGCTCAGCCAAACAAAAGACCTTTCTCTGAGCTTCTGTGTGTGTATTGCGGATCTTTGACACATGGCCGCCCACGATGAGGCTGCATGTGTCTGGTGAATCTCCATGACCTGGTGTTTTTCAGACTCTTTGAATGATCCACAGAGGTTTGGTCAAGCAGGCAGCGTGGGATATGATACAGTGGTGAGCCGATGTCAGGTGACCCACATTATTGCAGATCAGTTGGCTCCTACCGTTTTTGTCCACCTAGCCATAGCTTCTGTTTTCTCCTGACTCCCAGGACTCCTGACTTAGATGAGCACAGTGTACCTACACAAACTGCAGGTTCCTCTACCAGAACTGGGTCACGAGAAGCAATTTGTTCTTTCTTTAAGTTATGTTTCTTTTTGGTGGGATTTAAGTGTGACTCGTTTTTATGGAAAAATGAAGGACTGTGAAAATAGTTCCCAGTTTCGTGTGCTCTTTGTATTGGCATGGGGCTTGGTGTTTGGTGTTGGCTCATATTACAACAGGTTACGAGGACATTGTCAGCCCATGAAACAAGAGAATGATTGGAATTAGACTCCATCTCAAAACAGAGAGCTCACTTCATAACAAATAATGACATGCATTGTTGTTCTGAGCATTGCTGTGTTATTGGGAAGATACTTAAATGATGACCACACTTTTTCTCTTTGCCTGAGTGAAATTGAGATCATGTAACAAGTACATAAAATGTAATCCTCCATTTTCAGTTTGTCTCTATTATAAGGATGCATTAAAAACAGCCGTCCTTAAGAGCGGTATAGATAAGTGTTCATGCATTCTGAGCTATCACTGTACGTCTTTAATAAAGCAAACGGGGCGTGTTGGGTGGTGCTGGTGCTGCTTGATCCGAGCGCCTGGGTTTTGGACTCTCTGGGATCACACAATGCACTGTCTCTGATCTCCACCCCGCTGCAGACATCTGGAGCCTGGGCGTGATCCTCTTCATGCTGGTGTGCGGCCAGCCGCCCTTCCAGGAGGCCAACGACAGTGAGACCCTGACCATGATCATGGACTGCAAGTACACAGTGCCCTCTCACATCTCCAGTGACTGCAGAGAGTAAGTGACCCAGTCCTCTCGCCCACATACACGTCCCATCACCAGCATACATGTGGTGTGTCAATAATTGTGATGTGTATATCACACACTGTGTAATTCTTAACTGATGATTTAATGTAGTTTTGTATTCCAGTAAGCTGTATCTGCCCCATCTTAGGACGCTTTCCCACTGTACCAGGTACCAAACTTTTGGTACTAAAAACATTGGTACTTTCCTTTTTCCATTGATTTCTGATGCAGGACTTGTACCGAACTACCAAAACAACTGGGGTATTCTCTTTGTACTTTGGGCGGGATTTGTAAATGTGTGCATTGTCGATTGGTTATACAAATAACCTGCAAAATAAAATTTTTTAAAAAACAATAAGCAATAATATTGGATGCACTGACAAATGAAGAAACCCAAGCTTTAATTGTGATCAGGTTGAAAGAACTGATTCACCCAGATTTGGATGGAATGACAAATGTAAGAAGTATTTCTCACAAACCAATCTATGAGCGAATTAAACAGCAAAATGATTATGATTGTAAACGCAGTGTCTGTCGATGTATCTGAATAACAGAACCTAAGAGATGCTTATTTGCATGTAGAACTCATGCAGAAGTACTGGTGGTAACTTTAAAATGTTTTTTTTAACATGTACGAGAAACTTAAAAAGGTTTAATCATAAAAATATCAAAGCTTGCTAAGTTTTGTTTCCTATGACAGTAAAAATGTTTTAGAGAAACTTAACCTCCCCCCCATACCGGAACTGCATTTTTTTAAAATACCTTGTGTCGCTCATTGTCAGAACAGTGTAAAGATATGGAAAAGCTTCTCAACCCAGCTGACTATTGTGGTCCTTGCAATTAGTACTAAACATGCAATGTCGATACTAATATTGCGCATCACCCAGCCCTATAATATAATAGCCATTTCTAAATTCCATACAAATCACCCCGCCTTGTGTTGTGATGTCATAATGCACCGGTGCATTTCTTCGCAGCAGTGGAAAACCAACACACAAGAAATACCATTGACTTTGACTTTGGTATTGTTGTGAAGTATCAAAAGTTCGATACCTGGTGCAGTGGAAAAGTGCCCCAAGTGGAAAAACCTGTCTTTCCTTTGATTACCTCTTGGCACATCTGGCTGCATGGCGACTTTTTTCCTACAGTCTGGATGTAATTATCTGTCAATCACCACTGTCGTTATCGGTTCAAACGCTCCAAGCTGGGGAGTGTGTCATGGATACAGTGCCTCAAAGGTGCCATTCTCGGTTCAGGAACCAGTCGGATGTTTGCAGCTAAACACTAATGGATGATCCTAATCACTGTAAGACAGCTGTTATGGGTGTTGCGGTACACTAAACCTCAATTTTGGGTTCACAGTTTGGTGCAATTTTGGTACCAGAGGGAAAACAAAATTTGTTTTGAAATTAATTATTAATTAAACAGCAAACACACACGCAATTAGGAACAGTTGTAAACCAACGGCAGTGTCTGTTGATGTGTCTGAATAACAGAACCTAAGAGATGCTTATTTGTAAAAAGTACGTGAAATACACTTTAAAATCAAAAATATAACATCATAACAATCATAATGAACTAAATACCATGTTCTCTACTGCCGGGTATGTTTGCATGTCTGTAGCGAGAAGCACACCTAAAACCAGTCACTAAATTTGGTTGTCATTTTTTTTAATGAAACACCTTTCACCATTGTCGACCACAGGCACTTTACTTGCGTGTGTTGTGATGCATTCCTGCGTCATTTATACAGTTATACACACATATGCTAATAATGTTTTCTATGTTAAACATCTTCTTGTGAATTTAGATTCCACCCATATCAAGAAATGTATTAATTTAACTGTGCCCACAGAACCAAAAATGATGTACCAAGCTGTACATGACCGATCTGTGTATCATTACAGCCCTAAGAGCCGTCGTCTCATGGAGTACTGATTTGTGTGTTTTCATGGCAGTGGATTACGATAAAATAATGCAGCCACTTATTGTTATTCTGTTAATTTAATCCATTTCTGATCTGTTTTTATATGAGGTGGCTGCCCGCGTATTCACATGCCGCGTCTGGCCTTTTGTGGCTTGGCTGGGTGGCTGTGAGCAACAGCCTCAGGTCCTGTTGTCCTGTTGGCTTTGTGCATGTGGCAGGACCCTTGTTACAGACTGAGAGATGGTCATGATGCAGGCTGTCCTGTTCCCATTTCAGAAGTGAAACAGTGTGAGAGAATTTGTGACACCATTAGTAGAACCTTGTCTGTTTTATAGTAATCGTTCTCCTACTGGTTTAGATGCACTTTATTTACAGTAAACTGCCGATAAAGATCACGCTGGCAGTGCTGACATCAGGTAGGCCAGCTTCTTGAAGCTTTTTGTCACAGAGGCTTTTGGGAGGCCATTAGATACTCCCCACGCTGACTGTAACTCTGCCCGTCCTCGGCAGCAATGAACCTCTGCGACAGACACCTGGGACTGGCGGGGTCACTTTGGGGCATGTTCGTCCTGAACGCACTTTCCCATGTTTCACCATTCCATGAGGGTGTCCGTATCGGTCCGATGTGTAGATCTTGGTTGATATTGACATTTGAACTTTATCAGTATTAAAAGTTAGCAGCACCAGAGCTAAAGGAATAAGTTCTAAAATAATGGAGGTCATTGCATTGGATGGTCAGACATTTTGCATAGTGGAGGACGTGGGATTTCCACAGGTTCGATGTAGGGTAACCCCTTCCAGTCGGAAGAAATAAGGGCCCCCACCCCCCACCAAGGCCTTGATGATGATTAAATTTGCCGAGCAGGGGTGGTTGGGGATCGATTGTGCAGTCCACAAATTGCATCCTGTATCAGATCAAAAAATTATTTTCCAATATGGGATGGTAAAACATGGGGCAAGTGGCAAGGAAGTGCCGGCCCACGAGAGTTATACAGCCTGAGACATGTATTTAGTTCATTATTAAATCCGGCCAGCAGACTGAGCATCCATTTTTACACAGCCAGTTATTGGTATTATCAAGAGGTGCCTCAGTAGCCCCCCTTTATCCTGATTTCCCATCTCCTTGGAGCTTCCCGGTTTTAATTGAATTCCAGTGTTTACTCCATTTCATCTCATCGAATCCCTAGGAATGCTTTCTGTTTACAGATCTGAATGTCTCTTGTGTACAGATCTTCTTATAATTCTGGCTGCCAGTTTTTTAGTGTTTGATTTCATTTGAAAAGAATAACTGCCCCCTTTTTCACCATGGTTGATTAAAATAGTTTTTTTTTTATTTTTTAAATCCATGAGCAATTTGTGCATGAGGACTGTATCTATATCTCTAGGACTGTTTACTGCCTGTGGTCCTTCCTGTCCCAAACCTGCCACCTTCCCCACCTCTGTAGAACAGTCAGACTTATAACAAGCAGCCTGCCTGGGGGATATCAAGAGCCCAGGGGTATTGGTAGCTCGCGGATTCTTTAAATGGGCTTAAGTGAACAATGCCGACTGCCTTAGCCGCATGTCAGGTGGGTGGTGGGAGTCAACCGGGGCCGGGGCTGGGGCCCCAGTGAGGCCGCTGGTAATCCGAGCAGGCCAAGACCGGTCCTCTCTTCCATTTAGCTGAAAACGGCGCTCTCTGTCATAGTCACTGGCTATTCTTTTTCTGAGTGGTCACAGACGGATGACTTTCCGTCTCGTGAGGAACTCCGATTAGCGTCTTGCTAATGAGCAGGTGTGTTTACAAAAGCCCTCTGCTGACAAGCGTTTTCTGTAGGTAGGTGTGTGTGTGGATGTGTGGGTGAGAGCTAAGCTGCTTTACGGTACAGGTCACAAATGTCCACAGAACTTCCCTTCTGAGCACGTGATCATCACAGAGCTGAGGGGCCCTGGTCAGTGAGTTTTTTCCTGATTACCACCAAGGCAAAACTCTACAGACCAAAGCAGACTATTTAAATATTCTATTATACATCCTTTAAATTTGATGATAATACACACACTGTCTCTTAATGGGCTCTGAGGGCACATGAGGAAGAGTCAAAGTGTGACTTTTTATATGGAGTTATTACCACCCAGGGTGAGTGAGGGGCAAGTGTGCGCCCCCCTCTGGGCTGAATAAATGGTCATCGAAGAATGGAGAGCAAAGCTGGAGGATGGCTCCTTGTCCCCACTGTAAACATTTCACTGCATTTGTTCTGTTGCATGCGGCATGAGTCACTGGCCGCTAAGGGCTGGAAAATTCAGTGACGCGAACTATAAATATCCAGTGGGAAGCCCCTCTCCTTACCCCTCCAGCCGAGGAGGAGAATAGCATCAGGCTGGCCGTGGGGACAGGGTTCGGAGGGGGGATGGTCTGTGCCGATTGGTCCTCACCCCTCTGTGCTTTATGCTGTGTTCGATGTAGAATATTAGAATTTTGTGATCAATTGTAATTGTTGACATACCACAGCACACAGTGCACAACAGCAACGAAATGTGTCCTCTGCATTTAACCCATATTTGACAATGTGACATAGCAGGGGGCAGCTAATTCAGCACCCGGGGAGCAGTGCTTGGGGGCGGTACCTTGCTTAGGGTACCTCAGTGGTGCCTTGCTGGTCAGGGATTCGAACCTGCAATCTTTCAATTACAAGTGTGCTTCCCCTAACCATTAAGCCACCACTGCCCAATGTGCTTAGGGTCAAACCTTGGGAAACTCCCCTGGCCTGTCGGCCTCGTGATTGTCGTCGGGGGGCAGAGCTGGCAGCCTGTACCCCTGACGACATGTAGTGTGCCTCTGTAGCTGCAGAAATGTAAGCCACGTGGGTCAGTTTACCGAAGGGTGTGGGGAAAATGATGCCTTGAGCAGAGCACCTACTGGATACACACTGCATGGCCCACGAACCCAGACTAATTTTAGTTTCGTAACTATGTATTGGCACGCTCTCTTAGAAAAGTGCCGTGAAAGGCACTGTAAAATTGAATTGAATTGAATTGAATGAGACTGTCATAGGGGCGGCATGGTGGTGCAGTGGTTAGCACTGTTGCCTCACCTCTGGGACCCGGGTTCGAGTCTCCACCTGGGTCACATGTGTGCGGAGTTTGCATGTTCTCCCCATGTCGTCGT
>JAODJX010000136.1:5955767-5975441 GCA_026776945.1 Isichthys henryi | reverse complement strand
CCTGGGTTGTTCCCTGCCTCGTGCCCATTGCTTCTGGGATAGGCTCTGGACCCCCCGCGACCCAGTAGGATAAGCGGTTTGGATAATGGATGGATGGTTGGACATTGTAATATGGTAGAAACAGCTCATCCACGCCTGCTTGGTACTGAGCATCTGATCATTTGTTATCAGACGTGATGCTTAGGGCTGTAAATGCTGGGGGGAGCCTGGTTCTGAGCAGCTCGTTCTCGATCCCTAACACTCCTACCCCTTCCCTGGCAGCCTGATCAACCGCATGCTACAGAGGGACCCCAAACGGCGAGCATCGCTGGACGAGATTGAGCGGCACCCATGGCTGCAGGGTGTGGACCCTTCCCCAGCCACCAAGTACAACATCCCACTGGTGTCCCACAGGAACCTGTCTGAGGAGGAGCACAACAGCATCATCCAGCGCATGGTGCTGGGTGACATCGCTGACCGCGAGGCCATCATTGAGTAAGGGCCTCGACTGCACTCGCCCTACACTGTAACCAAAGTAGGGATGGGATGGCAGACACACACACGTGGCCACGGGAGGTGCTATATGGATGCACCAGGATAGCACGTCTTTGCATTACCCTCTCTGCAGTGAGAGTAGCACATGTTCAGGGCCGAGTTCAAATCCGACACCTCTGCTCTGCGAGGCTATGCAGCCCCACCCACCTCACCACCACCCCACTCCTATGAGAAACAGCACACAGTGCTAGTAAAAGTGATATTTTCAGCAGGCACATTAACACTCATGGTGTTTGCACCCTTCAGTGGGGGGGGGACCTTTCTTTTCAAGTCTGTAGCTCTGCTTACCATCGCAAAGGTCTGGGTGAGCCGTGTGCTTATTAGCATGTTAGCAATACATTTTTGTGAAGGATGAAGTTTACTTCCCTATTTACGTTTAAACTGTCATACTGATGTAAACATTTTCATTTCTGTCTGCATGGTTTAACCATAGATTTAAATATTTCATTAATGCTACATCTGCTGAAATGTAGAACTCTGAGGGATAGACCCGTTACCTTAGAGGATCGCTGTCTTAATTAAACGTCTCTAATTATTGTGTGCCCCCCCACCCCCGCCCCAACATTTTGGTATGAAAGGCAGCCGTGAGTAACTTCAGATGCCAAGGTCAGATTAAGTATTCATCCTTTGTCCCCTTGGGATGCGATTTAAAACCACTGTAATTACTGTCTGCTGCCCTGAACCTCAGAGTAGTGGCTGCTGGGAAGGGGCCGCACGAGCATCACCCCCTCGGAAGTTTGGCCGTGTGCATGTGGAGGCCATGCTGGACCCAACATCACGCCTCACTTATGATCACTTTCCGATCTCTGCGATCTCCTTTGCTCCCGCACTCTGTAGTCCTGATGTTTTACCCCTCTCTTCGTCTCAAGGGCCCTGGAGACAGACAAGTACAACCACATCACGGCCACATACTACCTGCTGGCCGAGAGGATCCTGAAGGAGAAGCAGGAGAAAGAGGTCCACACCCGCTCGTCCAGCCCAAGCAACATCAAGGCCCAGTTCAGGTACCGGCCACCCGGAGGGGTCGCACTGTCATACCTTGGCTAGCTGGCACTTTGTCGTGTGGTAAATCTTTCGTTTTTACCAGTAAATACCACCGGGCCAGATGGAGCCTCCCAGAGTACGTAAGGGGGAGTCCTTTGGCTCGAGTGGCCTGTGTGGAGTCACAGATTGGTCATGGTGACAATAGTTGTGTCTGTGTAAATTCCCATAAGGGCACCATCCCTCCCTCACACAAGGACATTAAAGAATCATTATAAAGAATGTGTAATGTAAGGAACTAATATCTACTCATCACCGTTATTTGGCTTCACCAAAGTGTCAGCTGGAGGATGCTGGAGGAGCTGTAGATTTATTTATCCATGCCTGACGATCGCTGACACTTTGAGTGTTTAGTATGGGATGGCGTTCTGGTCTGTGGGGTGAAGGTGTCATGTGATGCGAGGCGTGTCTATCCTCCACAGGCAATCGTGGCCAACGAAGATCGACATGCATCAGGACATCGAGGACAGCCTGGCAGCATCATCTATCTCGCATGCGGGTGGCCCCCAGTCACCTGCTCGCAGCGCTGAGAACCTGCTGAATGGGCACCGTGCCAAGGGGCTGATGGATCTGGGGCGGCGAGAGGACCCTGGTGAGCCCCCACCGATGCCTCCTGGTGGCTGTCCGCCACCACAGCTGCCCCCAGCCCCTGCTGCCCTCAAGCCAGGCGGGGCCTGTGCCACGGCCAAGCAGCGTACGTGCCTCTTCAGGGTAGAGGAGGATGAGGAGGAAGAGGAAGAGCAGGAGCCAGCACCACTGCCGACGCAGGTAGTGCTGCGGCGCAAGCCTTCAAGCGTCACCAACCGGCTGACGTCACGCAAGAGTGCCCCCGTGCTCAACCAGATCTTCGAGGAGGAGGGTGAGTCGGACGACGACTTCGCTATGGATGAGGGGCTGCCACCCAAACTGAGCCGGCTGAAGATGAGCATGGCTTCGCCAGGTACGGCGCACAAGCGCTTCCCTCGCCGCAAGAGCCAGGGCCGCGGCTCTAGCTGTTCCAGCTCGGAGACCAGCGACGACGACTCTGAGAGCCACCGGCGCAGACTGGACAAGGACACTGGCTTCAGCTACAGTTGGAACCGCAGGGACAGCAGCGAGGGCCCTCCGGGCAACCCAGGGGGTAACGGGGGTGGGAGCAGCGGAGGCGGGCAAGGCAAGCCGCCTGGGGATGCTGGACAGGGGCCGGACAGGGGTGGTGGGAGCGGGACGGGAGGTGGCGGGGGGAAGGGCCAGGGGAGCCCGTCCAACTGCTCCAGTGGCAGCAGCAAGGCCGCCTCGGGCTCCACCCGGAGTTCCGCCAGGGCGGCTGGGGAGCTGGTGGAGAGCCTGAAGCTTATGAGACTGTGCCTTGGCCCGCGGCTCCGCCCCCTGGGTGCGGCAGGCATGGCCAAGCTGATCATAGACCCTCAGGGCTTCTCTGGTGTCAAGGTGCAGGAGAAGTTCTCCTGGAGGATGTGTGTGGGCCCCGGGGGCTGCCTGGAGGGAGAGTCGCTGCACAGCGGCACTGGTGCTCTGGCCCGAATGCCCGTTTCAGCCTCCCTCGGGGAGCTGGACCTGGCGGCCAGGGAGAGTCACATGAACTTAAAGAACAGCGTCCTACAGCTACCTCTGTGTGAAAAGACCATCTCTGTGAACATCCAGCACCATCCGAGCGACGGGCTGCTGTACACCTCCAGCCAGGCCAGCTGCTGTCAGGTCATATAACCGCAGCAGGTCGGACAGAACCCCCCACCGTCTGTAGCAGGTCTGGTAGACCTCTTACAGTGGCCACGAGTGACCCCTCCCCTCCGCCAGTTTTCATCGGTCTGTCTTCTCCACTTCCTGGCTCCCGTCTGACCCTCAGTGTGTAACACAGCGTTTTCCAGAGGCCCTGTTTTCATTTTCGTTAGCTTTGCTTCTTTTTGACTGCCCCCACCCCCTCCTGACATGATTGTTCGTTCGTTTGTTTGTTTCCTTCATACGAATGCTTTGGGGAAATCTCGTCACAATTTGATGAAAGGTAGACTTCTATAGATAGACAAGGTGAAACTGAATGATAAGGGGGTGAGGTCAGATGTCTAGAACAGAGAGCACCTACGGCGGGTCCAGGCAAAGCACTTAGGGTTGGCAAATTATGGTCTTGGCAGCACTCGCCGTCTGGGTGACTGTGGCAGGGGCTGGCGGCGATGGTTGAAAGTCGTAAAGCCGATAAGAATCATTGATCATTTTAAATGTACCCCTTTGAGTCTTAAGAGGTGTGTACACAAGTCATTTTAAGCAAATCAGGTTTTTTTAAATTTTAAATTTCACCCTGAGGTGCTTTTACTTGTTGCACGCAGACAATCTTTGCTTTTAACTTCAGGGACATAGACGTCGTGATTTTAAATGTTTATCCCATCTTACAATCAAATAGATTTACACTTTAATTTAGGTGCATCCATAAGTATTGTACCCGGGGAGAGGTCACATTGACAGAGACACTCACACACTTAAATGGGGCATCACATGAACCAGCATAGGAGGCTCTCCTCCTAACAATACAGTCTTTAAACCCAGCATCATATGAGGTGGGTGGTCTTCTAGAGGAAGGAGTTTGTCAGTATTGGATGGTCGCACGGCGCGTGCCAATTCCGTATTAATGGGTCCAGCCCAGTGGTGGGATGGGCACACAGACAAAGCTGCCACCCTGGCTGTATAGAGGTGACAGGGCATTGAACACCGTCGAATGTACTGAAGGATTTAAAATAAACAGAAGGCATTCAAGAGATCACAAAAACGGGGGAGGTGGGTGTCAAGAAGGTGGAATCTTGATTTGGAAAATCTAGCCCCCCTATTAGGAACTGCTGTCAAATTACGTGAATGGTTTCCTGCCTCTCCAGTTTCCGACAACCTTCCAACTCCAGGTAAATAATCAGCACCTCTGCCAGTGTAACCCCATCTTTTTCTTAATCATCTCTTTCTACTGTAGTTCTCTTAAAGGCACGTTTTAAAGGGATGTCTGGACATGTAACGTTTCCAGTTTTAGGTTTTATAAGGACTGCGGTTAAGTCCCTCTGAGAGCTACGGCCCCCAGGATCACTGCCGGGAGAAAGAGGCCGAAATCATGTTGCCTCCGGCCAGTGTTCTGTTGTTGGGTTGTTTGTTCGTACTTTCGTTTGTATGTTCATTCGCTCGCTCCTTCATTTGTTTATTCACTCCCTCATTCAGGCTCTCTCCTAAAAGAGGTGCATGGCTCTGCAGCCTTGAAATCGGAGACACATGAGAATGTAGGGGATATATTTTAAGGGCATTGGCAATAAACTATATGTTGCAGCTATATGTAAATATTTGTTTTATAAATAAAAATATGTAAAGCTGTGGATGGCAGCTTGTTCACAACAAAAAGGATTTTGTTTTGTTTCCCCTCCTGAAGTGTGTAAATAGGGGTGTAAATATGTGGTGCTTCCCCCGTCCAGCAGTGGCATCTGTCACTGTGTAACTGTATCCTGGAGCCTTATCAGCTACATGTGTTTTAAAAAGCTGTCACTGTCGTCTTATCCGGATGTAAACGTGTAATAGACTGCATGTGTTCTGCCACCATTATTGCTCGAGGTCAGAACAAACCACTACTCTGAACCGTGTTACTGGACCAAACCACGTACTGACTCGGAAGAACAATAATGAAATGGTGTCTTTGTACCGCTTAGTAGCTGGGTCCTGTCCTCAGAAAGACTTGTATAGGTATTATCATGTCCCAAATTAAATGTTGTGTAAAAAGCTCTTCTAAGCTGTGACCCTTTTCATCTGTCTTCAGATTTTTTGTTTTTGTGTGGGTGTGTCGTCCCAAGCTATGGGTGACCCACAATGCACCTCTGACTGTGAGGTGTATGTGGCATCTAACAACAGCAGGGGGTGTAGCGGTTAAGGTCACTCCGCGGTGGCCAGTTTCCTCCTCAGCCCTCCATGGCCGTTTTACAGGCCATCTTGGGGGCCACACGCCCTGGGCTCCATGGAGAGACACGCCCTGGGCTCCATGGAGAGACATTCAGCTGTCACTGCACCATCTCAATGGAAATGCAGTGCGGTGTGAAGACTCATCGAGCTCCCCCAGTACCTCTGTATGGCTTTCTAGAGGAAGGAGTTTGTCAGTATTGGATTTGTCTGTTAAAATTCAATGTATTCTAAAATACACCAAGGTGTTTAACTTCATTATGCGAATTCATGGACAAGGGACGAAGCACGCTGCTAAGGCTAATGGCAGAATTTGGAGGGCCGAATGTAATTACTTCAGCATGTGCTGATTAGAAACGGAAAGAGGATCAGCTTACAGGTTTCTGTGTCTTCTCAGATCACGTAGGGAACACTGCACATGTTTCGGTTTAAAACGCAACACACATTTTTGAGAATACAGGATCAGCCGATCCTTGGAGCAACTGGGGGTTAAGGGCCTTATTCAGGGGCCCACCAGCGATGTCACTCTGCCAGCACTGGGATTTGAGCTGGTGATCTTCCCATCACAAGTACAACACACTAACCCTTTGAACCACACACTGGCACTTACAAGGTTCGAGGTTTAAATAAGTGCCTCAGGTGTAATGTGGCCTGAGCGTGGGGTGTGTCTGTGGGTGGGTTATGTACATGTTACATCGTGGGGACCAAATGTCCCCGGAATATGATAAAAACATGTTATTTTGACATTATGGGGACCGTTTTTTTCAGTCCCCACAAGGGGAAACTCAATTTTATAAAAATGACAAAGTCTTGTTTTTTGTTTGGTCACATAAGGTTAAGGTTAGGGCTGGGTAGGACTTAAGGTTGTCGTTGTTGGGATTAGGGTTTTGCCGATAGAATTGGATGGTCCCAACAAAGATATCAATTCAATTTTGTTTTTTATAGCACATTATCACAACATTACATTTTCTCAAATCACTTAACATTATCCCTGCCCAAAGCCCACAGTGAGCAAGCCAGAGCTGACTAGAACTGAATATGAAGACAGACGCGTGTGTTTGTGTGGTACGTTTTAGTAGCTATTTGTGACTATGACTGGAAGGGAAATCCTTAATGTGTGGGTGCAAGATTTCCGAGCAGCTTCGGTCACTGGAAGCTCAGCACTCAGACACACGATGACGTTTGTGCCATCATGGGAAAATGTCCCCGTCAGTGGTGAATGAAAAATTCACAAGGTCACATCCAAAGACATATTGGACTTACTGGCCAAAAATAATTTCCAGAAATGGATGAAATGTTTCAGTGGTAACCCTGGTAACAAGAAGGACGTCTGTCCAGTTTAGCTTCAGCGGATCACTCTGCCTTTCAGCATAAATTAAACTCTCCGTTTAAAAAATGTGTGCAATGCAGTGACGGCTGGCCGGGCAGCTAGATCGATACTGACGGCTGGCTTGCTGAGTCAGACGCACCTTACCGAAGGCAAATCATATTGAGTAACATAGAAGGACGGGCATTCACTCACGGCCACAGTAACCTCACCATAGCATCTGCATCAGAAAGGAACCAGAGATCTGTACAGATCACCAAATGTGGCCACAAAGTGAACGACTACATCTACCCAAGAGCAGGTTATTAATGTGAACAAACACATATACTCGTGCATGCACTTCAAACGCAGAAATTCTTTGCTGCATAAAGTGTAGGTCCTTACAAATCTGCAATGATTATAACAAACAAAAAAATTAAGCAACCAAGCCATGCAGATTAATATGTGTCAGATGCCATTTTCCTGTGGGAAAACAGACAGATGCTGGTAGAATTTATTGACACCTCAATGGTGAGCAAGTCCTGGTGACAGAATGTGTTGAGGGACCACCTAATGATGACATGTACCATGATAGAACTGGAAAATAGAGTACTTACTGCTGGTAATGTTGGCACGTTTACGGAACCATGGCAGGAGCAGAAAACACCAAAGATGCTCATTTTGTTAAGTACTGCGGCAGATGGCTGGACTCATTCTCTCCTTTAAACTACGTATTTTCTCCTGATTTCCCCAGACGTATTTTTAAGGATCCTTTCATTTAGAGATACCGATGTCTAACAGCCTGTTTTCAGGTCGGGACCCTCCTCGCTCTGCCATTGGGGGGGCTGTTACCCACTTCATTCAGTGGGACATCCTGACAAGATAAAGAGGCCCTTGACACACCATGTGTTTCCACAGCAGCACCTAATCTCCATCAGCTACGGCTCACTAATACCAGCCTTGACGGCAAGGATGAAGGCGTCCGCCTGCGCTTCGGGATCTTGGGCTTTCAAAGACCACTGAAATGAGGTTAGTGTCGACTTCCCGCATGGCACCGGCCCCGGCTCTGCCACAAAACAATCTGTGTGAAAAATCCCTGGCGATTCTGCGGCACTGTCTGTACACTGCAGTCTGTGTGATGGTCTTTATTAATCACTCCTCTCATCAGACCAATATGAGAAGCCCTGATATGCCCTGATATGCTCACAGCAACGTTCTGCTCCCGCAGACTAGTGTTTGAGCAGATCGCAGCAGTTGCCACAGGCTCAGAAGAAATTCTGGATCTTTTCCCCCACAGGCTGTCCCTAGCCCTCCTCTGCAGCCTGGCACTTGTGGACATGGTCATGTTTTCCCACAGCGTTTGTCCCATGCTGACATAAGCACTAAGCCACTCCCGACGATCACAGGAGGTTTGTCAGCTGTATGAGGGGAATGATGAGCAGCCTTGGTGGCATCTGTGGTGTTTCGGTGTGACAAAACACACAGGTGAGTGGATCGGTGGACTAAATCTCTGTGCCTGTGATCAGACTCTCACTGGTTCAAGCCCCAGGCTTGGCAGAACAATCACAGGTCTGTGGGCTCTTGAGCAAGGCCCATAACCCCTGCCTCCTGGGGTGCTGCATTTGGCTGAACCTGCAATGTAAACTCCAAGCCCCATGTTATGGAGAGCTAAATGGTAGGTGGGGTAGGTGAAGAGAAGAATTCTGATGTACTTGTGAAAATGGCAAATAAAGGCTTTATCATTCATCACACAGTCCATCTCCAGTAGCTCGTGTAGGACCTGGAGTTGCCTGCTTAGTTCAGCAGCTGAATTTCACATCCATTAAGAGTTTTGAGGTCAGGCTTGATCCCCAACGGTCTTCACTTCTGAAAACCCTTTCTGTTCCTTCCTGCCATGCTGGCAGTCTCCATTCAGAGCGCTTGACATCCACCCCCCCCACCCAACCCCCCTGGAGGTAAACACAAAGCCAAATGAACAGAACCCACACTGACCATCTGACTAAGCATGGAGCGCCTGCTTTAGTCCGCAGTCATCACGTGCAGTATTCATCATTCAGATCCATATTCATGAAATCTGGAAGCCTCGTGGTCTATATTCATCTCCAGGGACTCTCCCCATGCAGTCTGCTTCCCTCACGACTCGGACACGCTGTCACTACAGCAGTAAATGGCTGTGGATCCCTGAACAGCCGCCCATCGCAAGCACAAAATCCACCTGTCCATCTTCCATAACCCTTATTCAGTGTAGGATCATGGTGAGCCTGGAGCCAATCCCAGTAAGCAAGTGGCAAGTTACAGATGCCGATTCATCTCACCACATGCAGAATTCGAACCCCCAACCCTGCAGGAGCCCACAGTGCTGCCCCAAGAAGAGATGTTGAATTCACCAGCATAGAAACATCGAACATCCATACTGTCTATAGCAGAGAACTTTTAGAAGTGCTGACTTCATAACCTCTTAAACATTCAGTATCTCTATGAATCACCCAGGGTTGGCTGTTCTTCACCCTCATTCTGTCTCCAGGGCGACTTCAACACTGTGCTGTAAGCCAAGACCTTGCTATTTAACTGGACAGTCATTTTTAACCTGTCAGCTCAGCCTATACTTTCCTCCTGCCGTCATTGAGCAATGCTGCCAAGATTTTGAGTTTGCCTATATAATAATAATAGCCATTTTCCATTATCCATCCATTGTCTTCTTAAATCGTCATTGTGGTATAGTCTAAATACTTTGCTACTGTATATCCATCTTTCAACCGCTTATCCTGGAGAGGGCACTGGGTTCAGGTAATCCACTTCATTTAAAAAAAAATGATGATTAATGCCAAATTTGTGAACTGAAATGATGATTTGGGATTTAGTGAACTGAAATCGGGGGGTACTGATACCCTGGTAGATTCAAGGGGCCCTCCACTTCATAGGGGCCCTTGAATAAAAAAAGTCCAAAATTTATACACTCTGGCAACATTATAACTCCTATAATTCTTCAGATTGATAATGGCAATCTTAGGGAGGAGGGGGGCAATGTGATATTTTGTCTCAGAATTTCTAGCTACGCCCCTGACAGAAGTGATCTTCTAGGATTTAGTGAACTGAAATTATCTTATAGAAGTTAATGAAATAAAATGATGTAATGGGATGTCTTTAGTACGGGTTAAATGCTGGAGAGCAGCACATTAACAAAGCTGCAGTAAATCTCCTCCATATGAGTACATTTACTAGCACAGTGACACTGATACGAGCCACACTGTCTCATTGCGTAAATTAATCAAAGCACCGGGTGTCAGGTGACTGAGCTGTGGGAGTCCAGGGTCACGGTGGAGAGGAGCTGGCAGGCAGCCAGCAGCTGGGTGCTGATGTGGCTGGGGCTTCCCGGCCTCGGGTCGCCGCTGACGCCTGCCAGCTATTTTCAGTGTGGCCCCCGGGCTTTGGGCTTCAGCTGTGGTGGTGCTGAACATGTGGAAAAATGCTCCCCTCCCCCATCATAAGCTGAGACACTGTGTTATGGATCCGGACAGTTTTGGTGCGAGAACGTGGCATAGAACATAAATGTGGACGACCCACTTGCAGCTCACCAGAACAGATGGGTTTTATTTAACAAAACAGAAAACACTGCAAATAAAAATAGTCCTCAAGGGGTCAGAACTAAAAGGAATTATCAAACTTACTTCAAAAAGCGGCAGGACAACAAAGGGAAGGTAGACAGGCTACAAATAATAGAACATCCATACATCTAACAGCAAAACTATGACAAACAATGAACTACTAGAGAAGTCAACTCAGGCAGGAACTTATATAGAAAAATTGAACTGGGTAACGAGACAGCAGGAGTGAGACAGACAATTAACCAATAGGGGAAGGTGCAAGACAACGAGAAATCAGGGAAACACACAAGCGCAGGCAGAAGAACAGGCAACAGGGGAAACTAATTAACTCAGGGAACTGGGAGGGGAAAAACTGACTGATAGAAAGAAGGAAACAGAATCTACACTAAGGAAACAACAGATATGTAGAAACACAAGCACAAAATATGAAACCAAAACTAAATACAAATCAAACACAAGAACAAGAAAACTCATACAATGAAACACTAGGAAATAAAATACAAAAAACAGAGGGGGTGGGATGCGAACACGTGACGAAAAGGATTTACGGGTAGCTGCATGCTATGGCTGCGGCTGACAGGAGACAGGGGGAAACACAAAGACTGACAGGAAGGACAGGATGGCCAGTGATCCCTGCTGGCCGAACAGGGAAGGAACCCAAAAGACTGAGGCAACAGAAGCTGACCCTGACACACTGAGGCTCCTGAAGGGCGGTCCCGCCGATCCTCACATGACATGGCTGAAGCCGCTCCTCGTCTAGCTGCGCTGGAATGAAGGAGCAGGGATCAAAGGGTGAACACCCCAATGCGCATCGAAGACCACCCTGCTTGTTTAATGAGAGCTATGCAAATGGCAACACTGCAAATACGCACAGTGCATCTCACAGTCTGTGCTCCTAAGTAATATTATTGAGCGGGGCGCAGTTTCTCGAAACCTTCTTAACGGTCATTTGGAAGTTCTATGTTAAAAGATAGAACTTACTTACTTGAGCAGGGCCCATAATCATAATGACATTTCGGAAGCCAGCTAAAGCTAAAAAATGGCCGCAGAAAGTAACCTCCACTTCTGACACTCAGCTGACAGTCCCATGAAGGTGATACATCAGTCCGGAGCACGGTGATCCAATTTGGAGGTGGAGAGGTTGCATTTAAGTGCGGCTCTTACTTCAGCATTCAGCTTGGATACAAAAAAATGCAAGGAGAATGAAACAGTCTGGAATCGTATCACCAAAGGACAGCTGAACGCCTGAGCAGCAAAATTTCATACATCCCACTCCGAAACACTAATCACTGAACACATGTGGAGTGCAGGAGCACAAATATGTATATAAAATATACAAACACAGCAATTATCCACCTATTTTCACAGAAGGCTGGGCATTTATATGAATGGGAATCGATTTAGCCTGCTTATGGAAGCTGCCCATCTGTAAGGTGATTTCCGTAGGTCGGATCCCACACACAGGGTGATAAACGCCAGTCACAAACAGAGGGACGGTAAACAGCTGAATGTGATATAAGATTTAAGGTCAAGTGGGCAGTATTTGGCGTCATTGCAAGCAGATTCCATTGGTCCAGCTGGTCCAGCTCTTACTTTAGGCAACAAAACCCCTACATTTTATAAAAATAACTATTTCCCTGCTAATCAGACTCATTATTCACCTTCTGTAATTACCTGGATACCCCGATAAGCTGGTGTACATACATAAAACATTTCCTTTCAGCACAACACCAACACCTTCTTCTTCTAACAACTCCATGCACATGGAGATATGCTGAATTAATTTCTGTGCTATCGCGCAAGGTTTCTTTCCCAGGAACTAGATGAACCAGATATGGAGGGATTAATTTTAATGTGGAAGCCGTGAAGACTGATGCATATCTCCGCCTTCGTATGATGAGACAGGGGGGTGGGGTGGAATGGACCCGACCCCACACTCTCCAGGACGTCGTCTTTTCGTAAAGATGCTTTGCTCTGGTTTCTGGAGTCACACAAACACCTTCCTGACGTCCATTAGAAATGCATCAGAAAAGCAGGTGGGTGTGGAGGAGGAGAGCATGACCTAGAAAAACGCTCCACCGCTGTTGGGCTTCTGCTTCCAGAACTTCTTTTAAGATCCTAAGTGACACTTTTAAGCTACATTTAACCAAACAGGAAATCTAAAGCAGCAGGATTTAAACCTCAAATGAGCTGAAATGACTGAGAGCAGAGAAAAATAAATTGCTTATATTATTGTAGTCGAGAATGACTCAGTCCCATCAACAAAATATATTCAGTTCCCAGATTAATATGCTCTCATCTTAAAATGGGAATAGTAATGAGAGTGTTAGCATATACACAGTATAGCATATAGAAAATTCTCAGAATTCTGAGATAATGTGTCCTAACAGAACTCCAAGTGAATTTCCCCCTGGGATCAATAAACCAGAATGCATCCTCAAAATGGATGTTAGCATTGAATGAATATGTACCAAGTGTCTGCTTTTTCATCCATCCCTAGAAGAGATGCCAGCCCATCACAGGGCACAAACGTCACACAGTCATTTCTGTCTGCATGTGCTTGGACTGTGTCACATAAGGAGAACAGACTAAGATTAGGAACATGCAAACTCCTCACACACACAGGAGGGTTAGGAACTCCACAGAGGACGAGGATCCTAAACCGGGGGAGTGTGAGGAAGGAGACACATAATGCCGCTTATCACAGTTAGCACTGCATCCAGGCTGAGAGAGCTTTATTAAAAGCTGTCCATAGTGTGATTTGTGCCACGTGTCCTTCCCAAATACCCGACAACAGCTCGCTGGAAAGCTGGTCGGCAACCCATGGAAACCATGGAATGACAGCGGTGAGGAAAGGCAAACCCTGGACTGGGAGCTTTTCTCGGGCGGTAACGTGATCAGCCGGATCAGATTGAAGCCCTCTCTCACATTATTGAACCAGCAGAATCATGTGACCACACCCCTCCCCCATCACAGGGCAGGACAGATACGCTGACAGGCGCTGATCATGCACCCTCACCTTGGGTTTTCTCTCAGAAGGGGCACATAAACCTGCGATGGGGGGGGCGCAGGAGGAATATGTACCCCCCATGTTTAATCGGTGCCCCAGTAAATAGGCTTTTGTATATAAATTATTAAGCTTTGTTCCCCCAATATCATCTCCCCCTATGCTGCTGGCTCTCAGTCACCTTAAGCCTCCTGGTTTCCAACACTGGTTTCCAAGACTCCAGGCTTTACCAGGGACACGATTGAAAATGGACAAACCGGCCCGAGGACTATGGACTAATAAAAACATAATACAAAATAATAACCACTTTCAGTCAGAATCCATCAGATAACTGCCTGCATCTGGCAACAGAACCAGAAAGTTCTGCAGAGCTTGGCAGCAGAGAGCGTGTGCTTTCATGAGAGGGTGATTCGGGAGGGCGGGAGGTGTGTGTGCAGGGTTTACGGGCGATCATGGTGAAAGAGTGACGGGCGATGACATATAGGGGAGGAGTGTCATCAAGGTCACTGTCTCCACAGATACGATGCAAACACATCTTTAACACTGCAAACTTTTTCCATACAGATAAACAGGCCTTTAAATGACTCAATGTGGATAATTATCATAAATTCTGTTTATTTATGAGTGGTTTTAGTTATAGGTTGCATAGTGTTGGGAGAGGTCACTGTAACATGTCACATGTCAGGAGGGGTCTCCCTGTCTTGCTAACACATTACACGTCAGGAGGGGTCTCCCTGACTGCTAACACGTCACATGTAGGGAGGAATCTCCCTGTCTGTTAGCACCTCACATGTTGGGAGGGGTCTCCCTGTCTTGTTAACACATTACATGTCAGGAGGGGTCTCCCTGACTGCTAACACGTCACATGTAGGGAGGAATCTCCCTGTCTGTTAGCACCTCATATGTTGGGAGGGGTCTCCCTGTCTTGTTAACACATTACATGTCAGGAGGGGTTTCCCTGACTGCTAACACATCACATGTAGGGAGGAATCTCCCTGTCTGTTAGCACCTCACATGTCGGGAGGGGTCTCCGTGTCTGAATTTCCCAGTGATAAAATGCACAGGACTGCCCTCTCTCGAGGGCCACCTGCAGTTTTCTGTGGTGGCCGATGAAGGTGCTGCTTCCCAAGGCCTGGTTTGGTCTCAGCATTTACTGTAGAACAGTGACAAAAAGCTCTGAGCTAATCTGGCATGATGTACAGCACATTCACAATCGTGTATGACACTCTGTGTTTATTAGAACCACTGTATCCAATTATGATATTATTCACAAACATTTCCACCAGCCTCACAAATAAGGCAATAAAGATTCTATTCTATTCTATTCTATTCTATTCTATTCTATTCTGTTCTTATCATCAATCCATCTTTTGGCTGCTCATCCAGTATTAGCAGGAGGTCTGGGAACATACAGGACATATTATTATCAGTATTATTATTATTTTGTACAGTAAGCTACTCAGCACTGAGGCCAGATGAAAATGACCGGAGCAAACAGAAATGGGATTTCCTCTCTCTTTGCCGATGGAAGGAAGGTGTGAAACTCCATTAATAAGATTCAGATGTTATTCATGCACCGGAATGTGAAACCTGGAAATACTCTTGCCTTAGTATTAGGCAGCACAGCGATTAACACTGTAAATATAAACAGCGGACAGGAAGCAGATGCGGAAAGTAATGTGACTAACACATTACGTAAACAGCGTGATTATTGCATAAGCAAACATTCCCTCTGGATTTTATGTAAGCCGTGCGCCTATGCACGTGTTGCCTATGCACTACAGTATGTATCAGATTCTATTGCTATTATGCAAAAGCCTTTGTTGGACTTCTTTCATGATGTCTTCTGTCTTCAGGCGTCATACTTTGCAAAGACATTGATGACAGTTATTTGCATCATTTGTGAGGATCCCATTGATTACTGCACCTGAATATAAAAGCTGCCGCCATCTTGGCTCCTTCTTAAGCGAGTGGTAATGAGAAAACCTTTAGTCAACAGCAAAGAGATATTTGACAAGGCTGGTGCCAGCAATGTCTGAAGATCAAGAAGGTGCAGGGAACTCCACCACCTCGGAAAGTGTGTAAAGACGTCCTCTGACAGGCAGCGACAAAGTGAAGCATGTATGTTTGGCCCATTTCCAAACTGTATTGTTCACTAATGGACTCTTAATGGGCCTGACAGATGGAACAAAGTTTGGGTCAGAAATGAGACACCTTGTCCTCTCAGACTGAAACACCACCAAGGAGATAGTGGTGTGATGTTTTGCGCCGAATGGTCATTGGCAAGTTCCTGAAGGTGTAAATTTGATTGCAGATGCGTATATTGAATTTCTGAAGAGCAACTATCTGCCATGGTGCACAGGTAAGCCTGAGGCATTAAGATAAAACATGATACTTATGCATGACGATAGTCCAGCACATGCTGCCTGACAGACAGAGTAGTACTTGATGAAACTGAGCTTCACAAATTGCCATTTTACGGAGCAGCCGGAATCTTCACCCAAACTGAATCCCATTAAGAGCAAATGAAGCATCATCAAGCAACAAATTTATGGCTTCAGACACAACTTTTCTGCAAATGATAAACTGTGGGGTGTAATTTAAACATCAGCAAGAACCATTCCATGCGCAGAAATTTAGAATCTAAGTCAATGGACCAAAGACTCATCTTGGTCATGAGTAAATTCTCTCTTTAGCTTGGGATTCTGCTATACAGGAATCATTACAACACCTTCATTTTCCATCCATCCATCCATCCATCCATCCATCCATCTTATGCAACCACTTATCCTATTCAGGGTTGTGGGGGGGGTACGGAGCCTATCCCAGAAGCTACGGGTGCAAGGCAGGGAACAACCCAGGATGGGGCACCAACTCATCGCAGGACACACCATTGTACAAAAATGTTACCTCCCTCCTGACATGTGAAACTCCTGTGTTTCTGTGACATGGATTGCATAAAAGCACAGCACAGTGGAAGAAATGCATATTTTGGTAAATCATGAATATTTCTCCGAATATTGCATAACATCTGGCGTGATTTTGACCACTTAATGAAAAGTCGGTGCTATTTTCACTGTACTCATTAAAGTTTGAGATATCAGTAATTCATTTTTTTGCATAACAGCATGACCCAGAGTATCAAGTTATGTAGGGACTCACAGAGAACTGCAGCGATGCGCCGTAAAAATCATTTCATTTTCATTTTACAGTCCATTTGTGGTTACAGGTTTTGAACACTCCAAATCCCAGCCTGCGGATTAATTTGCATTCTGATTTGGATATGATATGATTTGCATAATTCATAAAACCAAATGAATAAACTTAGAAACCTGATAAGAGGCACAGGATACAGTATTAGGAATGCAGACAGCATGCAGCCAACAGGATAGATAAATCCAGGAAGAGTGCCCAGTTAATGTCAGATCTGTTAAGATTAACAAGGCCCTGCAGGCCCAGCATTGTGGCAAGACCACAGAGGTGCTGCAAAGTTTGTTTTTTTTTCCATAATAATCCTCCAGGTTTTAGCCACAAGGGAATCATCTGAAGATTATTTATAGCTCTGAAGAGTAATACATAAAACACAACTTCCACAACACAATGAGAGACACAGAAACTCAACAAAAGACCCACTGAAAGATCGGGTGAGACAGTAGGTTGTGCACGTACATGCCGGGCGATCCCACACCAGATAGCTGTGCTGTGTAAACACCTTTAATCCACCTTGCCCGATCAGGACATAGTTTCTTTGTTACTAAAAGCAGCCAGCCAGTGGTTATGGGTGTTTTACTCGCTGCCCACTTTTGTTAAACATCTCAAACCCGATATTCTTAATGACACAGAAGAATGAGCATCACTCTTAATTCAATAATTGTCAGTGCTGGACCACAATAGAGGAATCGATCAAGCAGACAAGCTCTTTGCTTCAACATGGCTTTACTGGAAGTCTGCACACTACACAGGGGCGTTTCAGTGTGCTGTCTTCCACAGTGTGCTAGAAATCATGTGCAGTTCCCATTTACATATACACATCCCTGCGAGACAACCAATGATGACACAACAGATGTAATGGACATGACCAGGGTATCACCAAGCCACACCCCCAAAACATGGTGTAATAGAAGATGAAAGGTACAGTAATATGTAAAACAAATGAAGTATCATATAAAAAAAAACAGGTTAAAGAGAAGTTATACAGTATATGGTGCTTGGTACCTATGTATTTAAAGCAAAAATATACCAGCCTTCACTTCTAAGAAGGTGGTTTTCTCAATTGCCCCCTCTAGGGGACTGGTTGATTGTCAGACTCATAAACTGTAGGGAGTTACAGTCAAGATTTGCTGCATTGTAATGTCGGGCCACCAGAGACGATTCATTCCTATTGCGAATGGCACATTCGTGCTCATATATTCTGGTTTTTAAATGACATATTTTAGTCTTTCTCACATAAAGTAACTCACACAGGCATGACAGTAAATATACAACAAATATGGATAAACATGTGATTCTCCTTCTTACCTTAAACAGTTTGTTCATATTGGGGTTTATAAAACATCTAAAACTGTTCAAGAATCTCTCACACAACAGTCCAGCTCGCATCTCAAACACATAGTGCCATAGTGCTAATAGACTATAACAGATTAACAGACTATAGTGCTAGCAGACTGTAGGGATAACAGACTGTAGTACTAGCAGACTGTAGAGTTAACAGACCGACTAAGGTTGCAGTACATTCACAGTACTCTCATGCATTAAACCTGGTACAAACTATTTATGCACACACAGTAACAAAATATTTTGAACAAATAAGCAAAGTAATTTTTCCAGTCTCATACTGATTCACAATTTAATCATGTATATATTCAGAAAAATGAAATATATTTCCCCTGTGAAGCTATTAATGGTAATTTTTCCTAGAAGAAAAACAGGCTAAGGAATGACATCCTCTGTAAGTCCATTCCAGTGTGAACTGAACTGCGAATTTTACAGACATGATGTGTGACTGTGGAACATCTGCCACTTTGAATGGGAGAAAAGACAGGCGAGGTCAAGCCGGATGACAGTCAGCACAGCGTGTGACAGCTGTCTGGGAATAAAAGGGCAAATTGGCTCGGAGGAAGACAAGAGGAAAATGAAATCAAGAAAATGTATCCACTTGAAATTCTTCACAAATATTTAGTTTGATTTCATTATTTAGGATACAAATTATTACTTCCTGAATACGATCACTGAGGTCACACCCTATCCTATCCATATTCTACACCCACTTGTCCTATGCAGGGGTCTGAAGTCCATCTTGGAAGCAACGGGTGCAGGGCGGGGAACCCAGGGTGGGGCGCCAACTCATCGCAGGGCACACTCACACACCAGTCATACACGCACACCATTACCGGGAAGCGGGTAACTCCCATTCACCTCAGCATGTATTTGGACTGTGGGTGGAAACTGGAGGGCCTGGAGGAAACCACACAATGACATGGGGAGAACATGCTACTTTCAGCCACACACACAGAGCCGGGGCAGGACTGCCATGTCATATGAGTAACACTGAATCACTGAAAAGTGAATCATTCACTTTAACAGGTGGAGGTTCCTGGGGCAGAGGAGGAAACCTCCGTACTACAGCAAGATGCAATGCCTGGACAGGCAGCTGGTGCTGGTGGAATGAAGACCTCCCTCCAGGTTACCCAATACAGTGACATGGAGCACCTGGAGTCTTACCTGGCCCAGGTACACTGCGCAGCATAGCACAATGGTCCCACGCAGACAGCCATCCACCTGAAAACTGCACTGGAAGCGGATGAAGCTTAAGCCCTTCTCAGCCTGACTCCCGAGGAACTGTGGGACTGCACTGCTCTAGTCAACATACTGGAGTAGAGGCTCAATCTCTGACCATCGGAAAAGGCGAGGGGCAAGCTGGTGAACTGGTGGCCACCCAGTGCGTTTACTGCAGACCAGTGCATCTCCTCCCCAGTAGTTCAGACCGGTTGGATGTTGAGGATTGCTTCTACACCCAGCATGCCTTGTAATGCAAGGAAGAATATCGTTCAGCTTGTGTCATTGTTTTGTGACGTGTTCTAATCAGTGTTGGGGCAGACACTCAAGGAGAGACATCCATTAAAGATTACTAATTACTTGTCTCAAACTGTAATTTCTGCAAAAACTAATCACATTATCAATTACTTTGCTGTTAAGTAACCTTTAAGTTTTAAAACTCCTACTGTATGAATCCACAAAATGGAAAACAGTAATGTAACATCCTGTTCTATTAT
>JAODJX010000136.1:5907809-5922150 GCA_026776945.1 Isichthys henryi | reverse complement strand
CCCCCCCCCCCCCCGCCCCCCCCCCCCCCCCCCCCCCCCCCCCCCCCCCCCCCCCCCCCCGTACACGACTGTCCAAAGGGCCAGAGATGTGATTACAGGGGTATCACGCAGCCGCCTGTTACGACCCCTACAGCCACGCATTAGCACCTTCCAGAGGCTTCCCAAGACATGTATGCGGGGTGGTCACGCAGTCACCGTGGTTACAGCTGACGACGTATCTCTGATTTCCGTCGGAAAGTCAGGCCCTCGACCTTCTCATTGTGACATCAGTGTGGTACAAAAATAACGCCCATGAAATAGCCTCTCGGATAAATACGTATGTGTATTTATTTAAAACAAAAAAATTATGTATTTTTATTAAGATATGGGACAACAAGGGATTAAATAAGGGCTTAAATTATCTAACCGTAATTTGACGGCCTTTTATGATAACAGGGAAAACACATCAAAAGGACTGATATTTTATGTCTAAAAAGTGCTTTTCACGTCTTTAATTCCATAACCCATCCGTGCTCGACTGTCGCGCTCGGTCACACAGCCGTGTAAGTCCATAATGAGTGTCGTATGCAATTGTACTTACAGTCATACATGCAATGTTGCGTTTCATTGAGGTTTATATCTTTCCATTCTATCATTTAACATTTCTTAATATCAGATTTTTATTTTCAGATTTTTTGAACAGTCATAGTGAGATCAAGTCGATATCAAGATCAGCCGTTTTTAATCATTACAGGAAATAAGTCCATATTCCATCCATCCATCCATTTTCCAAACCGCTTATCCTACTGGGTCGCGGGGTAAGTCCATATTCATATGCATTATTTTCATTATATATAGAGATGTTTAGCTGATAATAAATAAAAATTATATTTGCAGCAAAGTTATCCAAATTCATTTGTCGATAAATTTAATAGGTATAAAGATGTATTTTTTTATAAATTCATATTAACATCTGTTACTAACAAAAATAACAGTACATTTTGTTTTTCTTGCTTTCTGAATAATCTACTATTTTAATTTATAACCAGATAACAATAAAGGGTGTAAAAATTAATGAATATTTAGAAGTATTTGAAAGTAAAATACAAAATATGTGCCCTATATATACACCATTAGCGATGAGAAACATCGCTTTGCCAGCATCACGATCTCTGCTGTTGGACGATCTCTGCTGTTGCTCTGATGATCAGTCTTCAGTGTGAGACGTACGTCAGTGTTCATTAGCATTTCTGAACAGGAAAAACGAGTCTCAAAATAGCAGAGTGATTTTATTGTTCACCACTAAACGTCCTACCACAAAACTGCCTGTATATCAGACAACAGCACGTCAATATCTACAGGCTATGGGGGGAGGGTAAACTCTTTTGTTCTTTGCTGAAGTGTCATTTATAAGGCTCGTACAAAGTAATGAGATTTTTAATGAGCGAGTTTTCTGGATGGTTTCTGTTGTCCCAGTGCCGTGATCATTTTCAGCCACCACTGGAAACCAGAAACGGTCAAATTCTTTAAACACTCTGTTCATAATTCCAAAGGACCATCTCGTTTCCTCATACGATTCAGTGTTTAATTTAGATAAGCTACAAAATATTTCCTGATAAAAAATATTATCTAAACTGAGGTAAAGTCTATAAACTTGATTGTTATTTTTCCTATAAAGGATTTTATTTATGGTTGTAGAAGAGAGGAACAAATGATGTTGGTCTGGCCAGGCCGGGTCTTTGGTGTACCTGGGTATCTGTCGTACATGGTTTCACCAATCCTGCACGATTCATGATGTGATCCTCGTTCACTGCTGCTGCTGAGATGTTCTGCGTCATGCTAGCATGGGTCCCGCATGCCGGGCCGCCAGACAGCTGCAATGCTACATGCGTGTCAGATAGACATGAAAAGAACAGCTTCCCCGCCTTGACATAAAGCGCTCCTCCGTTCCCGCTCCTTGTGACAGAATCCAGCCCTCGTAATCAGGTTACACAGGACAGCTTTGTGAGTCCTTGCACAGCCCGTGAGTTGTGTGTATTCCTGTTATGGGGGAGGATAACAGACTTTTCCCGTCCTGTTGCGGTTCGGCTTTTTTGGACCCAGGATTCATTGTGATTTTTCACGAGCTTCAGTGCTGCTAAGAAAACTGGTGTTTTAGGTGAAATCGATATTGCTGCTTTTGACCGAATCTGTATGGGGACTATTCAAGCACAAACATGCACGCTGACAGATGAATAAACAGCTTCTTTTTTTTCTGGGAAAGCACTGTCCATGTGACCTCGTGAGCTGAGGCTGTAAATGGAAAGTTAATCCATTTCTGCTGCAGAAGTTCAGATTATAATTGCATGTATAATTTACAGCAGTGGGTGACACGGTTGCTTAGTGGGCAGCACTGGCACCGCACGGTTCGAATCCCACCCCTGCTGTGTCTGTGTGGAGTTTGCATGTTCTCCCCATGTTGCGTCGGTACCCTCTAAAGACATGTAGTCGGTGTCTCCAAATTGTCCACAGTATACGATTGTGTGTTTGTGTGTCAGCGTGTGTGTGTGTGTGTATGTGTGTGTGCACACCCTGTGCTAGACTGGCATGCCAGCCAGGTTGTTTGTACCCTGACCTTGTACCCTAGACTGTCTGGGATAGGCTTCAGTCCCCCCCCCATATGAATGGATGATACAGGAATTTAAATTAATTAGACACATTTCTCTTTTAGAAAAATAACATTATTGCTGGATTTGGTTATGATTATTTGAGAATAAATAAGTCTGTCATACTCTCTACAGTAGAATATGAATATTAACCAAAGTATTTCCTTATACTACAAATAATAATAATCAGTGATAGAAGGACAAGGCAGGGCTGCTCTGAAGCTGCCCCTTCTTCCTTGGCGTTGTCACTGACCCCCCCAGCTGCTCAGGGTCTAAGCAGCTAGGCAGGAAGCCGGCACTGGAGCCCCCACACCTGGCTTCTTTGCAGTCTGAAGATTCTGGATTCTTCATGTTAAGACAGCAGCATGGCTCCTGTTCAGCGTAATGGGGCCATTAGCGTCTATTAATAATGCAACTCGGCTGAGTGTCTGCAGATTCCCTCCCCAGGGGCTCATGAAGGAGACGCTGACCGTATCCTCTACTGTTTAATGGCGGTTTGGGTCAGGGGTCACCCCCATACCCCCATTCCGTTTACCCCCGTAGCTTCCCGATGGCATCACCTTAGACTTCTAGGACCCCCACATGGGGCATATGAGGCTGTGTGTGTGAAGTAGAACGTGTGGGAATATTTCAGATCAGTAGTGTGTGTGTGACTTATGTGTATATTACATTGTGGGGACCAAACGTGAGAAAGAAACTGTCATTTTGTCATTGGACCATTTTTTCAGTCCCCACTTGGGGAAACTCAATTTTATAAAAATCTGTCACTGCAATCTAAAAACTAAGAATGTCAAAAGTCCTGTATTTTGATTGGTCTCTTATGGTTAAGGTTAGAGCTGGGTTCGGGTTCAGGTTGTCATTTTTCTGTTTAGGATTTTTCCCATAGAAATGAATAGATGGTTCCCACAAAGATGTGAATACAAACGTGAGTATGTATGTGTTTCTATGTGTGAGTATGTTCACTAGCTGCAGGTCACAGTAATGATGGTCCTGTGTGACCATAGTAAAGATGGAAATTACCTCGGTCATACACATTGCCGGGAACCTTGTGTCATTCCTTGATTAAACTGATTTAACTACTGATTGACTTAGAAAATGAAATGAAAAAGCATTTCCATGTGTGTCACACTTAAATTACAGCTCTGTGGCATTGTACCACTTAGAAGATTAGCTAAATTTACGTCAATTTTATTGGACAAATTTAAAAGTTTAAATTTGTGCAAAGCGGGAAACCAGAATGACATGCAGCACTACTTTTGTACATGGGTACATACCATTTTGTGCATATACATTCTATCATATTATCTATACATTGTTAGGTGAATTTACTTGAATAATTAATCACCGAATGAGCACTCTGAGCATTTTGTGCAGTAATTTATTTTCCCGGAATTTTGATGCCGATCAGAGGCGTTGTCTAGAACATATTTGAAATATTTATCATGAAGTAAAGGGCTCTACGAGAGCTTGAGGAATATGAACTCAAGCACAATACGACAATAGGTCGTTTGCGTGCAGTTTTTCATTTATATTTGCTTCTTTAATGGGTTTATTTAATGGAATTTTACCCTCCATTAAGCACCATTTCTTGCAGTGTGCACGCTCTCGGCACCGAGGTATGGACCACTAGATTTCCATATCAAAGGTTGAATGCTATCAAAGGTTTTCCTTTTTTTTCCTCGGCTCTAAAAATAGTCTACAATTAGCTTGACAGGATTATTAATAGATCCAAGAAGCCAGCATGGTAGTATGGAAACGGGGCTGTCAGTTCCACGTTGACGCCTATCAGCATATCACTATGTCTATTTGAATTCCTGAAAATAAATACAGCCAGTATCTCTCCAGCGTCCCTGCAGAGCCTTGGTGTGCATGAACTCGTGGCTTTAAAGCTGCTCTAATGGTCACAAAAGCCATGCAATTTCGCTGTCCGGGCTTAGCCATCAGAAGCTATATGTAGTGATGGGCTCTTAGTCACCCAGCCTTCCTCCTACTAATCATTTTAATAGTCGATTCAATTGGTGCAAACCAAAGGACGTTTGTTATATAACCTGCGGCAAGATGGACACAACAAATCATTATTTATATAGTCACACACATACCTATATATGTATATATTTGTATGTGTGTGTGTGTATATATATATATAAAATTTACATAATTCCTTTAACTGGAAACTGACTGCAAAAACATTTAAACTAAAGTACTTAAAATCACGTTTAATGGTGTTATCAGGCCATTAATGAGAAAATGGAGGGAAAAAAAACAATTGTTTGGAAATGTTAAGATAAGGAGAATAACCTGAGATTTAATCACAGCAGCATCAGTGCCTGTTATGAAAGCGTGAACCCTCCTGACCACAAAACGGCAAGGTGGACGGATGAGTACTTCACATATAGTAATGAAATATGAGTAAAAATGAGTCACCGATGAAGAGGAACTGTTATTAAGATGCATGTAATAAATCTGCAGAGAGCAAAGAATGAACATAATGGGAACAGCATTCCTGTGAAAGCACTGAAGAATCAAGAAATGTGACTGTTAAAGCCAGCATAGCTGTCAAACGGAATCCAGCAGCGTTTATAAAATGGGTTCAGACCATTAATAAAAACCCTGATATCGAACATCCTGAAAAACACCCAGCAAGAAGGTTTACTATCAAAAATATTACTGTGTTGTATATTACAGCACTTATAAAGATCAAAAGAATAGGCATCAAACAGCTGTTGCTGCTTGGAGCCCTAATAAAATAAGGATAAAAGAAAGACATTATTGTATATTAATTATATACATCCATCCATCTTCCACCCTCTCATCCTGCTGAAGGCATGACGGCCTGCAGTCTGTCCCTAGCAGCATGGAGCATCACAGGACACAGGGCAGGGAACACCCTGGAGGGGATGCCAGTCCATCACAGGGCACAGGGCAGGGAACACCCTGGAGGGGATGCCAGTCCATCACAGGGCACAGGGCAGGGAACACCCTGGAGGGAATGCCAGTCCATTGCAGAGCAGATATACATATTTGTAAATCTCAGGTAATTCTGTCGAAAACACTAACTCAATGCATAGTGTATTTTAGTACAGTGTTTCCAAACCCAGTCCTCGGGGAACCCCCGGACAGTCCACATTTGTGCTCCCTCCCAGCTCCCAGTCAATCAAAAACACCGAATACCTGGTACAGGTGCACTGGGAGCTCAGAGGACTGTCTAAGTGGACTGTCCGGGGGTTCCCCCGAGGAGTGGGTTGGGAAACACTATTTTATTGCATCTAAGTGTGTCTTCTTGAGTGGGGATATAGAGATTTAAAGCTCAATGGAGAGAAGGACTTAAGGAGGGCGAGAGGTTGTTTTCCTCCTGTATCCCTGTATGGCTGTTTCAGTTATATGCATTACGGGCAGTTAGCATTGCACAAACACCGGCAAGGATCTTGGCGTTGAAGGAAGGAACCAGCTATGCTCTGGGGATGCCCCACCCTCGCTTGAAATCCTCACGCTCCCTCCTGTTCTCTGAGATTCCACTTAACTCATGCTTGAGAGAGGAGAATGAGGGAGGCGGCATTAGCCTAGATTCAGCATCTGAGGAACTCTAACCCTATCAGTTCCTGTCTCAGTATCGACAATCAATCTCTGCTGCTGCCAGATGCTAGTTTTGGTCATTCTCAATGTTCATCTCACAGGATGTTAGCTTCAATGTGAGAGATGAGCAGCGCCTGTTGAGTACAGCCGATAGACAGTTAATCATTCTATTGACTCAATCAATTGCTCAGTGTAATGTTTTTCATATACAGTACCATGCAAAAGTCTTATGAGCTGAAAAAAATGTTTAAAAGCTATTTATCTAGGTAGCAAGTGTCTATTTGCTTAGAAAAAGCACAATTTGACATTAGAATGTATGCCAATTAAGAGTAACACAATAAAAACTAACAAGAATTTCTTTTGTTCTACAAAAAAGTCACTGATATCTTGTTGGATGGCTAGATGAAAACCGTTAAGATCCCTAACCCGTCCTCAAGAGCACCCCAGCCATTCCTGGTATTTGTTAAATTTCATAACCAGCTCTTTTAATTCATCGACTTAGTTTAAAAAGTCAATGAGGTATTGTTTAGCCAAACAATGCGTACTAGTGGTCCAGTCAAATCATCCAGGGCAGCATGGGAAGCTTACTGCAAACACTGGGGTGATTTTAGGAGAGGTTTTGAAATAGCTATGCTAACACACCTTGACAGACAAAATGTCACAGTTATACACCAGCATAAAATCATTTCGCCTTTTTTTACGGCATAAGACTTACACAGTACTGTATACACATATACACAGTATACACTAGCTGTAGGAACTTAGTGAAACGTTATATCTACCTTGTGCATGATGTTGAGCAATAGACATTCGCAAAAATACAATTATAACACACAGCAAAGCCTCAGAGCAGTAACACCTTGATGTGCCTGTGTGTAAATACCTTGCACTATAATTCACAAAGAGGCAGAAACTCATTAAAGTAGTGATTCCTTTTTTTGGTGCCATCTGAAGCGTTAGAGATTTGGACCCCAGTCCTCACCACTCACTAATCATAATATATATATATATATATATATATATATATATACACACACACACATTCTAATGTTCTAACAGCTCATTTAATTCTGTAAAAATGTTGGAAATGTATTGCATTCATAACAAAAGCAACGTTTAACATATCTACACACATCATCTGCACAGACATTTTCTTTTTTATCAAGTGTCACAATTTTTTTGACTGACTTTAACTTTATTGGATAAATTTAAACTTTAAATCTGTGCAAAGCAGTCCTGTTCTTGCCATTTTGTTATTAATTGCAGCCATACTGACTCCCAAAGGGTTACTGAACAAAAGTGTTTGGTGTTTGACGTTATTGCAAAGGTGTTACTAATTAAAAAGCACCCAATGAGACTGCTTGCTAATTACCTTTTAACTCAGAACTATAACTTGGGTTTCAGTTTATTACCACTTGAAATAAATGTTTCCTTAAAACTATTGGATGTTTCTGATATATATTTTTCATAATAACAAATGAATGTAGTAATTAATGATTTTTGTTATAAGAGCATAAGAGCAATAAATTACATTTTTTTTCCTGAATTAAGCAAACCCAAGACTTTCTGTGAGTACTGGGTGTGTGTGTATGTGTGTGTATAATATATATATGATGTGAAAATAGCTACAGTAAACTATCTGGCTACAACTTCGTGAGTGTATTAGTTTGATTCAGAGAATTCCATACCCACGCATATATATATATATATGGACAGAGTACATGCAATACATCAATCACCCTTCTATTTGCAACAGGCTCTTGAATTTATAAGATAATTTCCCTTCATACAGACAGAACAAGTGCATCATGTGATTGTTTAAAGCCTTAATTGGATTTACAAGTGTTCTGGGCTAATTGGGAAATTAAGCTCTGCCCCCCCCCCTCTTATTGCCACCATGAGTATGACATTGGCAAACTGTCCAGCCTGCTCACTTGCAGTGCAGTAAATGCGCGTGTGAGCTTAGCGCTAATGCAGCGGCTGTCTCGCTACCTCATGCACACGGGGACCATCACAATGGAGGAGGTGAATGAAAGGTTTTCCCCAGAGCTGTTATATTTTCAATCACTTACACCAAAACAAGTTTTCCTCCTCTAAAATCTCACACCCCTGCCTTAAGGCACTTGGCACTCCTGCAGTTTTGGGAATGTGTTCAGTAGATTTACACACCTTCAGATGATCTGAGGGACCAGTTTAGGATCAATCTGACGCTACAGATCGCTGACGATGCAGATGAGGGAACTGAATGTTTCAGGTAAAAACATTGAAATGGATACAGTAAATTATGTTCCTATTCATTATTTCATACTTTTATATAATATATTATATACACATAATATATATTATATATATACACATACATATCTCCATAAGAAAACAGTAACAAATATACTGATATTTAGTTCCGTGATGCTGACACAGCTGGCTCTCTTTACATGAGCTTTTATGTCAAGGATCCATTCTTAGACACCATTTTGTGGACATTATACTCATTATCTCTCTCAAAGGAAATGGCAAGTAACTAACACATTTTCTGGGACCTGGGAACAAGTAATAAATATTCTAATATCTGAAAAACAACATATATTATATATTTATATTTAAAATGGAGGAACATTAGGCCCCCGGCTCGATTGTAGTGCCTAATTTCTGTAAGTGTCGGCTTTGAAAAGCGGACATTAGCCACGCCTCGGAGCGGAGAATCCGACATTGCGTCCGGCCAACGTGAAAATCAATGTGTGGTGAATCAGCGCCGGGCCCCGTGTTTCAGATCAGACATGATGTGGCGGATGACCTCGTTCAGCGGCTACAACCCAATCTGATCCCAAAACGCTCCATCCGGCATGTTTCTACACGTGCCAGGAGTCTGGAAGTTCAGCTGTGGATAGACCCCCACCCCATCAAACCGAAAAAAATGGAAGAATAAATAAGAGACTTGCTGCAGAGCTATTCCGGCTGAGCTTAATCCAGCGACGACCGGCCAGCTTCTCATTTAGCCGCCTCTGGAGATTACAGGCGGACTGAGGCTCACTGGCGGGTTCAGGCAGATAAAGGAGCCGCATTAAGCGGCAGCAGCAGGCGCCGCACACAGCCGGCACCTCCGGTGGCGGCACCCATCCCGGTCTCATGCAGTCAGCAGGAAACTCTCTCTCACCCCTACTTGCGAACAGGAGGCCGTTTTTCCTCACAATAACACTTCCTTTTTTTCAATTACAGCACAAAGAGATAGAAACTGTGGGGCAGAATGGGGAAGCAGCCACATGCCGGGAGAAGCCGGGCTTTGAGTGGCCGGGGTCAAGAGCGACCGCCGGCTCCTCCCCGCCTCCACCAACACCTTCTCTGTAAGAAACAGTGATTACGGCAGACGGAAAGGTCAGCATCTCACGTGCTGTTCCCCGCAGCCAAACAGTTGAACAGAAAATCATTAACGGTGCAAGTGAATGGGGAAGGTCAGGCATTCTCATGCTGCTAAAGCGCTGAAGCGCCTAGATGCGCAAGCCTTCGTGTCGGTTGGATAACGGGGCTACAGAAATCAGCAAAGTCGCAGTAATCGGGGTCACTCTTTCCACCCGTCTGCCGCATAATCTGGGTCACCCTTTACACCCGTTTGCCACGTAGCCGGAGAGGCGTGAGTGAGCAGGCAGCTCTATGCACATTTTTAATTGCCTGCTACTTCCATACAGCGATACCACAATTTCATATTTCTCGATAAGAAATGTGAGGGAGTCACCCATCATGAAGACCACTGATACCTTCTTGATCAGGTCATTTATATTTACACAAGGTGTGCACAAGGTATGCCAATGGGAAAGGTCGACGGCAGGAGATCATTTGATTTCATTTGATTTATTTGGGGAATGTTTAAGTACTTAAAAACATGCAAAGGTGCAGTTTGATGTTGGGCTTTCTATGGTGTGCGATATTAAATTAGAGGGAATTTCTTAGAGTCTAGCATCACGGAAGGTGAATGCAAACACCCCTAACTGTGGATTAGCAGGATTCTCTTAAGCATCAGCTAGGCAAAGTCATGCTTGATGTGTCTTCTGGCTTGCTGCTCATTAAATAGATAACTGAAACGTTTAGCTAGCACGCGTTTTATCACAGAGATCATATATGGATTTATATTAATCTAATGTGCTTAACAACATTTTTTTCCAGAATTTCTTATTGCACTTATGAATCTTATGATGGAAAAATTATGTTGACGACAGGAAATGACAGGGTGTATTTTGTCGTCTGATCATTATTAAGAGCCTTAATAAACAATCACACTGGGGGAAGGGTGTGTCGTGATGGAAGGCTAATATTTCATTCACAATCAATTGGACTAATCACACATCTAGTGCTGAATACAGACTGCAGATGCATGATTAATGGTTCCATTATCTCTGAAATGAAGTTTGTTGAGGCCGCTGTCCAAATACAACAATTTGTACTAGAGGCTGTATTTTTCCAGGTTGGGAAGGTAAGACATTATTCCTCTATATTCCTTGCTAACATTAATCAGAAAATTATTAAGCTTCTGTTAAGCTGATATATAATCAGAAGACATTGAATGACCTATTTTATGTAGATGTAAAAAATATCAGCATAGTCATGCATGTTAAATACAAAAAATGGGTAGAAGGTATTTTTTTTTTTAAATCAAGGACTTATATTCTAGCTTTTAAGGCAAACCTATACAGCACATTTCAGATCAGGTGTCCTCTGAAAACAGTATTTAAATACTTCACATCAGATAATGAGAGCGATAACTGGCAGATTTTTTGGTGAGGTTTTTCAGTTGATGAACTGGTCACATTTGCAAGCTGTAAACTGGTTTTCCGAAAAGCGAATGACAAGTAGCCCACTCAGTGTACTTACACTTCCAGTAAGCATTGTGGGCTCTCCTTTCGGTGGTCCAGCTTGAGTTTGGCTTTTCCCTCAGTTTGCGGGTCCTCATGTGTGGGTCTCCTGCAGGTACTTTACGGGTATTTATGCAGGTGTGTGTCTGGGTGCACAAATGTGTGTCGTATCTGTCTGAATATGCACCCATCCCCGTGATTCCTGGGATAGGAAGGTGTATATATGTTGCAGATAAAGTACGCATGTGGATTCTGATTTTTTAGTCCTGTAACTTTCTTATGCTCTTAAGCAGGAGTGGTATTTGCAAGATTATGATTTCTTTTTGAAAACGAGCATTATACACTGCTTTAAACTGATTTAATTTACTACGTGATCTCGTGTGCATGTACTTGTAGTCATACACTAGTAATGAAAGGTTCCACACACGAATACATGCAATATGTTAGATTATTCTAACAATTCTACACATCCATCCGTCTTCCAAACATTCATTTTGATCAGGGACACGCGACCATTATTTCCCAAGAATTTAATAAGACATGATTACAAGACTACAAACGATCAAAAATAATCAAAGAGCAAATGTTTACAATAGTGAGGCATGAATACGTTTCTGGAGATCAAAAGAGTCTTCAGTGAAAGGTCATTTGGTGGATAAAGGCTCACAAGTATCGGAGCTTGTGAAAGGAACCGCCATGGCGCTTTGTGAACCTGAGCGACAGCAAGCGATAGAGTGAGTTAGAGAGAGAGAGAGAGAGAGAGAGCTCTAAACAGCCCTCTGCCCCCTCGCCGTTCACACTTCCCATTTAATCGGAGATGCCACGTTTGCTAAATCTTCACCCAGCCAAAAGAATCAGTGCAGTCAAAGCCGCTGCTGAAAAGCCAAAAATAAATGTGGAATTTGCTGTATTATATCTGCATTTTTCTCCAAGGCATTCATTGCCTGGAGAAGGCAGCAGGGGTCGGGTTGAGGCCTTTCAGGGGGAGCATGAGTGAGGCTTAATCGATGTGCCTGCCACAATGCACGATCCTTTGCAGTGCATTATGGGTAACACTGTGATATTTCCTTTCTTCAGGTAGCGAAACAGAGTAATGGATATTACGGTACCCATAAAGAAGCATATATCCATCCATCTATCCATCTTCTCAGCACTTACCTAGCTTAGGACACCTCAAACTTGTTTCATACAGAACATATATTTACAGGACATATATTAACAGGGCATATATATCCACCGATCAGCCATAACATAAAAACCATCTGCATAACACTGTGTAGGTCCCCCTCATGTCGCCAAAACAGCTCTGATTGGTCGAGGCATGGACTCCACAACACCTGTTTTGCCTTCTTCCCATAATGCATCCTGGTGCCATCCCTTCCCCAGGTACACGGCGCAGGCCGTCCCTCATGTGACTCATAAGACCAGGCCAGCCTTCTTCCACCCTTATGCTTACTCATTTTACCTGCCTCCGACACATTGACTTCAAGAACTGACTGTTCACTGATAATCAATGTTATTCACTTCCCCTGTCAGTAGTTTAATGTTATGGCTGATTGGTATATGTAGCATATATATTTTTCTGAGTGGTTTTTACGAACTCAGAATTGAACCGAAAAAGAACATCATTGCAACTGTCAGCCGTCATGTGTAAAATTATAACCATTTCTGATGTAAAAAAAAAAAAAAACAGTTTTTCTGTGCAATTCTTCCACAATGTTCTTAATACCTCATGCAGGCATCATGTTTTTGGACGTTCCCAGTACCAAAAACAGGGGGCAGGTAATTACCTACAAGGCAAGTCAAGACACCATTTAAAATGTACACAAGGCAGATATTAGTCATTCCCTTTTGCTCTTGGCATGAGGAGGAAAGTATATTAAAATGAATGAGATACTACAAGTCACCAGCTATATGATTAGCACTTTGAAAAATTGACTCTTTTAAAGGTGAATTACAAATATGGGAGAGACCAAGCACGTGCACACACACACATACACACACACACAGGCACACATGTATATCTTTGTGGGGGCTGTCCATTCATTGCTGTGGGGAAAACCCTATTCCCAACATGACCACCTTAACCCCTAGACACCTCTAACCTTAACCATAAGAAACCAATCAAAATACAGGATTTTTGACATTCTTAATTTTTTGATTGCAGTCACAGATTTTTAAAAAATTGAGTTTCCCCTTGAGGGAACCGACAAAAAAGTCCCCAAAAGGTCAAAATAATTAGTTTCTAACACATTGTGGGGACATTTGGTCCCAAAATGTAATATAAAGATAACCCCCCCCCCACACACACACACACACGCGCGAGCGGCGCTGATTTCCATTTTTAATATAAAAATGTCACATGATCCTAGTAACAGCATAGAAGGTGAAGTTTCTAAGTAGTCAGCATTCAGTCTCACCTGCAGGAAAAAAAATAACATTTTGCATATCATTTACAAATTCAATTTTAAATGTGCTATCTTTATAATACAATTGTCACATAATTAAGAATTTCCGTGGAAAAGATTTATACATTTTAGAGATTTACTTTGCAGTACACTAATCAAATCGCATTCATTACTCTCTCTTGCATTATAACTAATTTATTTGCATATGTTAATTACTGTTACATGCATTTATAAATACATGAGCAACATATTAAAATAGACTGGTGATACTGACTTTTAACCATCTATTAAATGTGCTCTGACCATCACAGAAGTAATATTAAATGTTTCCCACTTTAATAATTTAATGAAACTGACAATGAATGTTATCAGTTTGGCCAAGTCTGAAAGGCTGAAAAAACACGTGTGGTCATATTTAAACATTGCAGAAAAGAAATTATTACTGAGAAAGACTCAGTACTGAAATTCTAGTCATGGCTAAATAAAAGCGACATTTTCTGACGAGTGGAGTGATGTGAAAAGTAGCACAAATCTCTAATTATTAGAGCACGCTTGTTTGAAGAGCCTGGTGTCTCTCGGTGACTGGGAAAAGATGTTCTAGATTTTTTTTTTTTTGTGATAAATGGAATTGAAATTTGTACAAAACAGGTACTTTTATAGGACAAATTTGAATTTTATATTTTATGCACGCCAAAAGAGGGTAGCAAACAGCCCATGTTTTGCAAAGGCTTCCTGCCTGTAGCAATAATACCCCCCAACGTCATTATCAACAACCTACATAACACTGCAGCATCAAATCATCCTACATGACACCGTGCAGCATCACATCATCCTACATAACATCGCAGTGTCACATCATCCTACATAACACCGTGAAGGGTCACATCATCCT
>JAODJX010000136.1:5881338-5906436 GCA_026776945.1 Isichthys henryi | reverse complement strand
TGAGGGGATAAATAGGCACACTGCTGGGGGGAAGTTAGCGGATCTGCGACCGGGCGGCTTTGTTTAAGCGGTGACATGCCCCCCCCCCCCCCCCCCCACCCGGAAAGGAAGACCAGTTGTCACCATCACGTGACGGATGTTCAGGTTATGTGATCAATGCGATCGATGGCACAGAACCTCTGCCCCCAATGCACCTCCACATGGAGGGCACCAGGCCCTGCTCTGTTCTGGACTTCTCTTATTGTTTTTCAAAGTGTGTGGTTTCAGCCTGGCACCACCTGACAGAATGCCCGTGTTGGCACTGGCATCAGTGCTGATCACCTTCCCTCAAAATCTGACAAATACCTGCAGCTTCCCGTCACAGACATGCAAGATGTTTGGTAAATGTTCCAGTTTGTTAGCCAACATGCGATGCCAGTAACTGTAGTTTTGCAGTCAATAATAGTAATAGTGATAAGCTCTAATAAAATAACAGTTATTATTACATGCATTCTGCCCAGGAGTATCGCAGCTATTCATGTAATACCCGTAGCTTTTCTGCATAAGCAGGGCGTATAAGTGCAGTCAGCACTAAGGCACTTACTCACCTTAATAAATGCTAGCTGACTGAACAGGGTCAATAAAGGCTTCCTCAATTACTAGGCCTCAGTCGCTTCCTACAGTTCCAATGGTAGGACCATGGAGAAAGACTAATCGGCATGAAAAAAGGGATGCAGAAAGTGAGCTGCTGATCTATTTAACACAGTGGATTTATTGCTTTTCTATGTCAAAATCCCAGCACTAAGGTGTACTTATAATTCAAGGATATGAAATTGAGTAATATCCATGCAAATGCATCTTTCAGCTCCTCTACTGAACTCTCAACTAACAATTAAACTTAACCAAAAAATGCTTTTCATTTAAAAATTAATTCCTTTCGCGGTAATAGACTTAAATCCTAAATTTCAAATGAAATACATAGAGAAAGACATTTCCCTATAGGAAGCTAAAGTTAGCATTTATACAGATAAAATGTATAACATGTAATATTTGTGCATGTGTATGTTTAGCTGCACCAGGGTTGTGGGTTTGAATCCCACCCACCGTCCATACGTTTGCATATTCTCCTCATGTTTTTTGGGGGTTTCTTCCAGGTACTCCGGGTTTCTCCCACAGTACAAGCACATGCTGTTTCTTTAAATGGCATCTCTAAAGTGGCCCTAGTTCATATGTTCTGTGATGGACTGGAATCCCCAAGCTGCCTGGGGTAGGATTCAGGCCCCTCCGTGTGTCGAATGTTGGAAATCTTGGTGGTATACCTGTAACAAAGCAAAGCTATCGAAATTAAATTTCTAAAGTACATTCAGCTGGTACCAATTACCTTTCCTGTTGTAATAATTAACTTATATAGTGCCCTTCCAAACATAGCTGGCCGGTGAGCTTCATATATAAACACGCAAAGCACCTTGTAGAAGAGGACAGCCAGAATAGCGTGGAGGAAACGAACAAAAACCTCGGAGGACTAGGAGGGTAAAAGATTAGCTGTTTACCAATCCCTACTGGGTATGATAATTATAATGAAATATGAACAATACAAAAGGCCATCCTGTAAGGTAGGGACAAAGTGAGCTGGGGCATTTGGTCACACATAATGTTAAGGTGAGAGAAGCCTGTTTAAGTCACACACACACACACACACACACAAAGTGGCCAACAGAGGAAATGATTTCACCATTAACTGTTGTCACCACTAGGTAAATTGTAGTATTACTGCGTTGTGAGCTTCCCTGACTATTTATGAACTCATTAGAGATGCAGACAACACAGAGAAGCCTACAGACTCACACGTTTGCAAACAGCAGTTGGCGTGTTCAGTAACTTCCACACATTAGCATGGCACAGCGCGCGGGCGACTCGACTCGAGTCTCTCTCAGCATCCATTTTAATTGCTCACACCTCCTTTTGGAATCCAAGCTGTTTGTAGTCAGCCTGACAGTTTTCCAGAGCTGAGTGCCTACCATCCTCCCCAGCATCATCAGAGAAACATGCAAGGCCGCAACCAGCTTGCGGAGGAACAGATTAAAAAAGACGGAGAGATGCAGGCCGTTGATTTGTCACTAGATTTCTGCTCTGCTTAATCAGAAGTCGTCCTCCTACCACTTTAAAGGCTGTTATTTGCAAGAGTACTTTTTATTCTATTCTTAATTCCTTTATTTTAAAATAAACGCTACACCTCCATCAAGGACTGAAAAACAATGCAGGTCTACGAACAGAACAGAGGTAATTGCAGTGCACTGAATAAATGTAAGTGTTTCCCAAAAAAGAAAAGCTAGAATGAACTGGTTTGACTTCTTTATGTAAGAACATAACTTGCACCTTGAGGCTGCAGACCAAAGCCTCAGAAAGAGCACTGGTCCCCCCCCCAAAGAAAAACTGTCTCAAATACATAAATATTTAGAAATGGGAATATAACTGAATATGACCAAATTAACGAAGATACCTGCACAACATATGTAGATATACACAAACAAGACAAAGATACTCTACAATGAATGTTTTCCTTAGCTTTATATCTAATTTAGTAGATTTTTGTGACCTACGAAGAAAAAATATTATGCAGAGTTTTTGCCTCACAGAAAACAACATAAGTGAAACAGATTGTCTGAACTATCCAGCCATAATATTTGGGCTGTTAGATATCCTTTATGTAATTAAAATAAAAAAAAGAAATATGGGAGGCACTAGAGAGCTCAGACAATAATCAGAAACCTTTGTGCAAGTCTAAAAATAATTCAGTGGTAATACCGTGGTATTTTATCAGATAGATGGACCCCCAGTTGAGTAGACTCTGGGGTGTTTTTCAGTTTCCTCATGCTTTTGAGTGTAGCTGAGCAACAGCTGAAACACGCAGCCATCGATTGCGAGCGAGTTCTTGTCGTCCCTGAAAAGCATTACAAAGCCTTTGCCCGAACTGGGAAATACAGCTGACCGAACAAGGATAATTCCTTTAGGAAACAAGCGTTTCCTTTCAGGCACTAAGCAAAGTTCAAAACTGTTGACATTTTGCAAGATAGACACAACTGCCTTCAAAAGAGAGGAAAGATGGAGGAAAGGTGGAGTTCTTCATCAGCACAAATTGTGGCTTGCTGGCAGAAGGCAGGGGGAGTTTTACAGTGAGGCTAAATTACATTATGGTACCATATCCTTTTGCCATTGGTTGTACCTCAAGTAATATTACAGATAAGTATTTTTACCTATGTTTATATAGCTCTCTAGAAAGTCTTCTTTTTAAATAATTTTTTTCTTGATAATATGCAACTGCATAAAATGTTTTTCTGTTTTTTTAATTTTATACGCATTGTCGCAGAGTCAGACGTCTGCCACTCTCGTATCTACTCGGGGGTGGGGCTACACATGGGCAGGGGGTGGGCACACCCAACAGATTGCCCCCACTCCACCTCAAACACAAAATGACTGGTGCCAACCCAACATACCCAGATGCCCATCCCATGGCCTCCTGGTAACGCCCCTGGATCTACCTGGCCTGTTCTTCAAAAGGTGCCAGGCTGACCTCATTCACATGGGAGTGTTTTTTTTTTATTACATAAACAGAGTATTGTGTTCTTTAACAGAAGCCTCTATGCGGGGGAAAAGAATTTTTAACTGTATCTTTATCTTTAAAATCCCTCTCTAAAGGGACCCCACTTGCAAACACCTCTGATTTTCCCGTCTTTGTTGTTCCCTGGAGACTTGCAGTGAAAATCACACTAAATTAGGGGTGTAGTTTTTTTTTTCCAGAAAGAAAGTGACATTCTCTAACTGAAGGACATTGGCATTTATCCAAAGCTCTGCTTAAACCACTTAATTGAAAAGTTGAAAGAAGTTCTTGGCATGAACCGCCATATGCAGCTTCTGCCGTGATTACGACGAACAGAAAGGACAGCGGGATTGATGAAACGGGATTAAAATAAAACTGCAATACAATGGGCTTTGTGACATACTCAACAGCACGGGGATTATTTTGGAATGGCCCCAAACAGTACCAGTGCACTGGGAAAAAAGACAAATTGCGATGTGACAGACCCAAACATACAAATTCATTATTTATCAAAGTTTAAACTAATGAGGATGAACATGTACTGCCATGTGTCCTTTTTTAAACCAATAATTAACTTAAAACAGATATACAGACGCTCCTCTACTTACGAACTTTCAGGCATACGAACGAAGAGGACTGTAAATCCAAATTCTGTTCCTTGGGCTCCTATTTCCTGTCCGCAACATCAATTTTTTTTTTCTGCTCGCCAATCCTGCCTAGTACGACTTCTGGCTGCTACTCCCGCTGCGCAGCAGTGTAACGTGTGTACCCCCAGCATCCTAGGTCTTTGTACTTGTGTACACCCTTAAAATGATGTTAAATGACGACTTACGAACATTTCAAGTTACGAATGGCCATTCAGAACGTAACTCATTCGTAAGTAGAGGAGCGTCTGTATTTGCACCCTATTCCTCACACAAGTTGGTTTAAAGGGTTTAATTACCTTTTTCATGTCGTTGCTAATTCACCCATCAGTTCCATTTATCTGGACGTCTTTGTGTCTCTTTGTCCATTCCTGACAGGTCCAATCTATGGAGAGAGATGGCAAGTTTAAGAGACCAGAGACCTCAAAGGCGAAGTCAGTGGGTGGGTATCTCTGCCCGCCAGTGTCTCAGGAGATGTACGATAAGTCATTATCCAGTTCCTGGCTTTAAAAATTGATTCTTAAAGGTAGATAGGCTTTTCAAAACATACAAAAAGAGACAGTGTTACTCTACTCTAGGAAGGAGAAAATAAAACCAGAAAGCAGCATGTATTTATAAAGAGTAGCTGCACCATCTTAAGCAGCACAGTGGAATATGACTGTGCTACACGTATCTTAACTCCTTTACCTCGTCGCTTAATGCACAGTAATTTCATATGCAGAGTAAATGCCGGAAGTGCAGAACAGCCCTGCGGAATTAATGAACTCGCAGGGGAACTGGCAAGGTGGAGTCTGGTCAGAGGCAGCCTGACACAGCCCCGGCGACAGCGTTCACTCCGGGGATATGGACGGCTGGAGCCCCACAGATGGTGTTCAGTCTCAACGCTCACCTCCTCCTTTCTGTGGCCGTCATGCAGATTTCGCTTTCTCACGGGGTGGATGCAAACACACACGCACACACTCCCACCGGCACTCAAGCTAGACAGCCAAGAAAATTGTTCATGGAAACCAGAATGGAAATACCTTGAAGATTAATTAGCCGCCTTTTGCTCTGTCTGATTCACATCTTGCTGCCTGACTGCTTTGTCGATCTCCTTCCTTACTCCACTCAGTCATACAGCCCAGACAGACATTTCACTGTATTCTCGAAGTCTTCACTGTTGTGTATATGAAGCCATTTTAAATTTAATTTAATCTTGATTTAAAATTTCACTGGCAAAACATTTAAAAGCAGAAAGTGAGTTAAACTTCAGTCCTTTGTAGGATTATCAAATGTTTGGAATGACAGCACAGATCGATGGAAGTGTGAGTGATTTCAACCATTATCTTTAATTCGTAAAATGCATGTCACAATGATTTATTTTCCTAATACTGTGAAGAACAACTTAAATTATCCAATAATGAAGTGGGATATCCCTACATTTTGTTTGGTGCAATTTGTTGGGACAAAGAAAACGAAATGTTTAGAAGCCTACGACTTGTGGTCTTTGCTTTGAAGTGCAGCTCTCCACGAGCGGCATACTTCCAAGGAGTCAGCTATCTGCTTGCAAAACAGGCAACATCTTCCTCAGAGGTGTCCCGGTGGAGTGAGGCAGCTGGTGTTGTGAATCAGGCCGCCGTTCATGCTGGGCTCGGCTACTTCACAACACCAGGGTCACACCCTTCCCCGTGCTCCTGTGCCACCAGCAGATCTCATAGTAGCAGGTGAGCTAACCTCGCTAATGGGGGATCATCTTCACTTAAAGGGGGCATCATATAGACTATGGCATTGCCTCAACTGATCAGTGCTCATATAGACATGTAATCATTCGACCGAGGTACTCGAACATGACGGACTCCTCTCGACTAAGATACTCATATAGACCATGACGGGCTGTCAGGACTGATGTTTTCATATAGACCATGATGTCATCTCAACTGAAGTATTCAAAGAGAACTTGACATCATTTTGACGAAGATACTCATAGGCTACGTTCACACTGCCAGCCACATTGTTCAATTCCGATTTTTTGCTCAGATCGGATTTGTCCATCTTGACGGTTCACATTCATAACTACAAGTGACCTGCACAGTATCTGACTGCAATGAGAACGCATCAGTCCTCTGAAACGTCACGCATGCGCACATTGATACGTTTTTACATGGGTCAACTGCGTCACCAACAAAAAAAAACGTCATATTTGTAGAACGACTCATGGCATTAAAAATGGACGCTTTAGTAGCTCACGCATGTATCACACTTTGCTCTGGAGGACGACAAACAGTGAATCAGCTATACATGAGCAGGTCAAAAAGGACAAAAAAAGTCAGACGGTTAGCTTTTTCTGTTTTCGAAGTTATTGCTGGAACTGCTGCACCAAGAGATGTGTAGGTACGAGCCTGTCGGTGCAGGCTGATGATGTCAGCACATGCGTATAAGCAAAAAGCCACAGGAATTCCGATCTGAGCGTTCACATTCAGGTCGCATGGCCGCGAATCAGATACGTATCCGATTTAGTACCACATATGAAAGTGACACAAATCCGATTTGAAAACGTAGCTATGTAGACCATGACATCATCACGACTGACGTTCTCATATAGACCATGATGTCATCTCAACTGAAGTATTCACAGAGACCATGACATCATTTTGACTCAGATACTCATACAGACTATGGTGTCATATACATCATCATCTCCAAACCTGTCTTACTAACCTGTGACCTTTTGCACTTCTTCATTTTTAATATTATGCCTCAAGATGACCAAGTATGGTTATAATAATGATGACATTTTACCCCTTACATACTCATTCCCCAGAATTTAGCTCAGATGATGTCAGCTGCTATTTATCCTGCTTGAATCAAACAGGAGCCACTGGCGACCAGCACTCTGGGTTGTTACTTTTGCAAATTAAGACATTTGCAGAATGTTCTAATATTACATTAAAATAATATTTTACGGCTTGCTTATGTCTGTGGAATGTCTTTGGGACATTTTTTCAGACATAATACACTCACTTGTTTTCATTCTTTCAGCTATATAACTTCATTTATGTCCAAAACTAAAAGGATGTCAAGGAAACAGCAGAACCGCTTTAGAATGTCAAAACCGATGCTATCTACCTAAAAAGAAAATAGCTGTTAAATATTGCACTTTAAAATAGTATACTGAAATTGGAAAGTTTTCCCTCCCTCAAGCACTTTCTAATATTTCAGTATTTACTTTGCTTGGATTACATACAGCAAAATAATCCAAACAACATTCAAGAGAAAAGTCAATGTCTCATCCATCCATTTTCTGCAACTGCTTGTCCTATTCTGGCTCATAGGGTGTCTGGAGACTATGGGCGTGACGCAGGGAACAACCCAGGATGGGGTGCCAACCCAGGGGACACTGGAGTACCCAGAGGAAACCTCTTGATGACATAGATTAGCATGATCTAAATAACACGTATGGGTTTCTATAAGGGGAAAACTGAAACAAGTGTGTGGCTCCCAGTAGGAACTTTCTCACTGAAGGTAACTTTTTCTGAAACCAGAACCAGAACCAGAACTGCTGTCATGTTCCTACTACAGGAACTGAACCTCATTGTAGTTCCTCTGAGGTACTACCTGAACCTTTTTAGGCCCTGTTCCAGAGTAGGTACTCAAGAAAGAACTACTTGGTGGAATCTATAGTGATCAAGTCATTTGCTGAACAAAAGTACCAGCACTAACTTGGAACCTACACAGAAATGCGGGAAAAATAAATAGAGGTAGTGGAGCAAAAATTTAGCATATGGAATTTTTATTGTGTCTCATTTACATTAAATGCATCAATGAATGCCTTTTTTGCTTAAGTCTCCTGCATCGGAAAATTTGATCGATAACTGACATACTTGTCTTACTTTTTATTCTGTGGAAAACAAATGACAGCCAGATTTAATAATGAATTATAAATATATCGTGGGGCGTATCAATAAAATGTGATTTGTTCCATATTTTTGGACTGTGCAATTGATCCCCCCAGTAACTAACAAAACAACTTGTTCATCCTACATTGTTTTGGAACTGCAGTGTAATTTCACATGAAATTACATAACGACTGCATGTGAAGTTTAACCTACAATACAAGCTTTTTGTGTATCCTGTGTTTATTTAGTATACAAGTCACACACATGTCCAAATTATAAGTGAAGCCATAAATAAATGTAGACCTTATGGCGATTAAGACACATCCCTGCTTTGACTCATGATGTGTTTTAACTCACACTACAAACACACTGCAAAGCTATTTGCGAATGGCGGCACACAAACACGTGTGTGATCACAACCTGGTATTAAAAACGCATGGAGAAATATTTAACGAGTTACAGAAATGGAAATGGTGTACGATGTTTTGAGGAAATTGGTTCTTGAGTTAATAGAAAACGTTTATGTTGTTTTTCTTTGCAAAAGAGCTACCAGCAGAAATGCAACATGATGATATTTTCCATTATATTTAAATAGGACAATAGCTCTCAGTTCCCAGTACGGTATTGGGTATATCATCCTGACTGCTATGCATCCCTGCCCTGTACCTCGTGCTGCCAAGGACGGTCTTCAGAAAACTCCACAAACCTGCTCGGCGTAAGAAAATGAAAGACAGATGGATTGAAGTATGTGAGAAGGAGACATGGGGGGGAATGTGTATGATATTCATTATATTAACCCCCAGCTCCATGGTTGCCGCTGCACGTGGCTGCCCTTCACTGCCAAGTTTGGACTCATCTATGTATGTCGTGTGTCATGGAGAGCAAGATGAGGTGGACAAACAAAATTTCCCAAATAAAGTGTAATTATTATTATTAAAAGATCTCCCAAAAAGCAAGCTGAATAACTCAATTAGAAATGCCCCATTTCTACTTTAAAATAGACAACATAAAATGTAAAATTATAAAATGCTAAAAAAATTATCAAAATTTGTTAGCTAACTTTTTACACATGCAAAATAATATATATCAGGTCGACAAAGAAAATGGTCACCATCTGTGAACACATAAAATTAATCATTTAAACGCTTTTTGTTGATGCACAGCACATTCAAACGTAAGAACATTATTATTATTATTCCCGGTGCCATTTTGCAATCGAATATATTATTGCTAAAAGGCTGACCTGTTAACTGTGTTATGAAGAGTGGGGAAAGGGGGCCAGATCGGATCTGCCACGCGGCTACCGTCGCCGTCCATCACAAGCGTGGGGGTCCCGGGAACTGCGCGACATGCCACGCGCCGTCTCCCACCCGAACGGCAAGAGGAAGCGCGAGAGATCGGGAAGCCTGATCGGCTGCATGCGGGTAACTAGTCGCTAACATGATCATGCTAAACACCATCATACAAAATACATCCATGTTAAACACATGGCAGCTGAATATTAATGTCTGAAATAAATGAAGCCTATACCCGCCAATCCATGGGCATAAGCGTCCTGATATAACATCTGTAATTCTTTAATAAATGCGAGGCCTACTGTACCTGAGCATATTTTATGTTTATGCCTTTTTGCATAATAAAACACTGTATACTACATGTTCATTACCCACTTGGTTATAGACAAAGAAAGTGCATCTATATAAATTCAAAAAATAACGGTACCGCTCCTCGCACAACACCCAGCTGTTCATTTGATACGTCTGGTATTAAACGTCATCAACATACGCATGTCAATAAAGAGACACATATTAACCTAATTTTATTTTCCACCAGAAGCTATTGTGACAATTACTCAATTACCACTCCTTTAGATTAAAATGAACAACTTACATCTAAAACATCTGACCCTTCTGACCACTGCGGCGCTACGCTGACAAAGTTTATACCAGAGACAAACAATGTTTGATTTGCGAATAAACGGTTTCTGCAGGAGACACCCCAGCAGTGATCGGGGTGAGAGTAATGGAACACTCTTCACTACCCCAAAACTGAATCTGAAATGTCATCACCATCAGTCAAATTTTCATTCGCGATTCGGGATAATTCTGTTATTAGAATGGGAGAGTGGCAATTTTTAATGTCAATTTATTTCGCTGCTGGGCTAAAAAAAAATCAATGTCCCCGTTTTCATATCTTGCTGTTCATTACTATGCACTACTGCTCATTACTCAACATTACTCCTCAGACATGCTGCTCATTTACCCCAACTAACCTGCTGTGACTGTGCTGCCATCTAGCGGTTGCCACCTTTAGCGCCCCGCACACCTCACGTCATCAAACTTTTTGCATTCTGCATACGTTTCAAATAGTAGCAGTACGACAATAAGGTAGCTATCGTTTGGATACCCTTAATTTACAAGGAAATAAGCTCGTTTGGTTTGCGCGTACAACTTGGTGTAGCGTGAATGACGTTAAGCGTTACTGCGTGCAGGCTCGCGGTCACATGATGTCACCTTTCGCCCTCACACGTGCAGGAATAAAAGGAAACTTACACTGGAGGTAAATGGGAGGAGCGGCTAAATGTGTCTGGGATACCGGGCAGTTTGTGAGGCTACAAACAACATGCACCATGCTGCATGTTCAGGCAGCGTTTAAAACTGAAGCATTTACTTTGCCGAATAGTTATGATTTATAAAATTCATCTGCGTGATACTTACTCGCAGTTGCTTCGTCAGTATATAGCTTGTTTACTGTTGGTTAATCAATATATACATTTGAAAGAAATGTCCAAACAAATTTGATATTTGGTATTGCAATATAAGAGCTAGCAGTTTAATCATCTTGCATATCGTATATGCAGAGAAATGGCATATTCCCGCTTTACTGTTGTAAGTAATGTGTTGAAAATGAACAATCCCCGTTTTATAGTTTATGGTAGTTGCGTTTTTCCCCTAACAGAATAGTTCATATTGTTAGTGGTTGTTTGTGCCAAAATTTGATTCGCAATTTGGTTTTCAATGAGAAAACATGAATAAAATTCAGTTATCTGGATCAAGAAGGGTAAGAATTAACCGTACTGTTCTTACTAAAGAGAGCAGCAACGCATCGGCCAAGCGGAGGAGGTCGTCATTTGGTGGAAACGTTAATAATGCTGTGAACAAACTGATCCAAGGTGACCCCTGTGCATCTCACAGAAATTCAGGTGGCGATCAGTGCTCATCACAAGAGAAAATGTCAGACAAGCCCAATTTAAGACGCCTGTGCACGTCCAGGTATGCTCACGTATCTAATGCGTGTGTTGTGCAACTTAAACCGCTGGATTCAAAGTCTTTGAGAGGACCAGCTCCAAAACACATGGAAGTAAGTTTGCGGAGTACTGGTGAAGGAGGACCAGAAACAGCTGGAGGAGGAGGTGGATGGACATCAGGTATGGGAAGGCTTAAGTGATGCGTATAGTACTCTAAGCTAAAGCTGCCTTTTTAATGCTTAAAAGTGACCTAAACTGTGACTCATCTATATTGCATTAAAATATGGAAATGAGAGAAACATACTGTTATGAAATCACCATGTACAGGTCCACACATGTATGATACAAAATAACAATATGACATTGTTATAGATTAGATGAAAATCCCTGTAGCAACTTTAAGTGGCCGCAGTAGGGCCTGTAGGTAATTTTGATTGGGGTGGCCATCAGGGGGCAGTTGTGTTTATGGCGGAGGCCATGCCTCACCACTTCTATTCTATGGTTCTGCTTAGAAAATGAAATAATGCATATTTTGTTTATATTATTTTGATGTGGGGTGGCAACACGGCTGGCCACGTAATTGCTAGTAGCGGTCACAGCCACCTCTTAGGTCTGGTCCTGCGTGGAGCATATTTGGAGGACTTCAAGAACGGCAGCTAACATTGCAAAAATTCCTCTGAAACACAAACTTAAGAAAGATACCGACTAACAATGGTTAGGTGCAAAAGTATGTCAAATGAATGCATGGATGAATGGTATCACTTAGCCTTTTTTAGAAGGTGTTTCTCTAAGAACAGGCCACGGACATTGTTAGTGGTGGAGAGGAGAAAACAGGTGATTTAATAAAGGCTGCATTTACTCATTACTGTTAATTTATGCAAGTTAATGCCAGCCAGACGGGCGTCTAACTCATGTTGATTGATGGTTACCAAGGCTAATTATTTGAGATTGCTCTGCATATACAGTATGATTGAGATCTGATTATCCACACGGAGTATTTAGAGACACGGAGTGGAGTTATAAAGATTGGAGGATGTTTTTCACCACATGCTTTATGTATTAGGTGGATCAAAAAGTGCTTATTTCCATCATAGAATTAGTTTACTGATATTACTGTAAGTACATTGACTGTGTTCTCATCTACATCTGATTATGCGGTTTTGTAATGTTTGCGCCAAGGAATAATGTAAACAATTATGTTCTGTTAGTATTAATTTTTACAAGATGGGCAATTAGTATAGTTTTACTGTTAGCAAATTGTTTCAGGTGCTGAATTATTCATAAGCATTAAACCCTAATTTAACACTGTTGCCTTTCAGAAACTGAAGGGAATGATACTGTCCGGAAGCAGTCCGCCTTGAGCTCGAGAGATTATTCTGTCAAGAAGCAGGAAAAAAGGCTTATTAAAAGTCCGTCCTGTTTCACGTGCTGTGATGTGAAGTTTGCCCCCTCCAGATATGACAGTCTGGCCGTAGGCAGGTCATGTGACAGCAGGGCTAAAGAAACCACCAAAAAGCAAACCTCAAGAAAGCTGGACAGAAGGACAGGAAGGAATCCTGTTGTTAAACTCTGTAACATTTCAAACATTTTCAGTATCCCTGTTGATTTCTTGCATTCGAGGTGCATTTTGCCAGAGGAACTAAAACGAAAAAGCATCCACTGCTTTAGGAGAGACTGCAGTGAAGGTATCTTATTGGAGTTCTATCCAGCATCATGTACGAGTGGTAGGGTTAGCCAACCTCAGCCAGGGTTACAAGCTGAGACAAAGTCCGCTCTTACATCCCAAAGACCTAATGATGTAGCAGATATCCTCACAAGGACTCCTTCAGGAGGAAGGTGTGACAGACATGTTTCCTGCGTTGACACGGACCCTAATGCTCATGGATACCGAATGACAAAGAAACTGAGAGAGTCCAATGGATTTAGTCCTCGGATTTCCCTGCCCACTGATGTTCTAGAGCCTCATGATATGGTTCCAGTCATCCAGTCCACAACTGTATCATCCAGCTGTGAACCAGGAGCCCTGCGTGAGCCTGGTCTACCCTCTGGTGCAGAGATGATGAAGAGAAGTTCACCAGGTATGCCACCGAATCAGGGAGATGCAGATGAGGAAAGCAGTCTGTTGAAAGGTGGTGGTCTTGCTATACGGACTATGCATGATCGGTCTGCGGAATGCAACCGGGATACCAGTCGGGAAGGGAAAGGAGGACTTGTCAGGGACATTACTGAGACTTTCTCTTGCCAAAGAACGACCCCATACCGAGGAACACTGTCTTGTGCGCGTACATATATCTCATGGCCTTTTCAGAAGCTGCAAGGATCTAGATGGGGATTCACAGACACCAAAACGCTACCCCTGATGCACGTGAAAGCCGAGAGCACTCCTGTGACTGATGTTCCTGCCAAGTCCAGAGCTCCTCACTTTGCTAAAGCTGTGGAACCGGTAACAGCAGAAGGCCCAGCTAGTGGTACAGAAGTCTACATGGAACGTGAAATGCTTTCTGAAATGAAATTGGGTCTCCGAGAGGACCGTTCCGAATCCGTAAAGTTAGATGAAATGGCAGCCAAACCGGCTCTGCCGGTTATTTCCTTACAAACAGAACCCCAGGGCAGTTCTGGAGGCTGTGGTCACCAGTCCAACACCCTGGATGACAAGGAGAAGAGAAATGGAATCTGTAACCCCGAGAAGGTTACAGGTGGACGTTTCTGGGAGATGAGTGTCACACAGAAGGTGAAGCTCCAGTGTTTCAAGATCCCTATGAAGATGGACACAGACCAACCTCGGTTCCATCCTTCTAAACAGCCTGGTGGTGTTGTCACACCATGCAGAGCAGCAGTTGGCACCAAAGCGCTTTCCTGTAGCCCAACATGTACAGGAAGACTGCCTGGCGTGAAGTCAAGGCCCCTTACTTCACCAGAGAGAAGCCGCGCTTCACTGCTTAAGGTTCCTGCTGGTTGCGATAGTGACGGCGACACCAGTTTGCTCTCTGAAGATGAGACTGGGGACTGCGTGCACCCATTGGACGGCGTCATCATGTGTGAGATAAAGGACACTTATACCGCTCCGTACCGACAGCCTCCTTCCCTGGGATCCAACTCCAGAGTGGATAGAGGGACAGAGGATGCGATGGACGTGGTCAAAGCATATGAGCAGGACGCCATCGTCCTGGATGTGATTCAGGATGACCCGGAATTGTTTGGCACAATAACAGAGGAACCTGTGTTGGAGCAGCAGAAGAAACCAGGGAGACCTCTGCATGCTAAGAAAGGTCACATTCCAAGAACCTGGAGGAGAATCATCTGGGATAAGAAGGAGAGGTGGGTCTCATTGCCCTTTCTCATTTCTTAATATTAGTTCATGCCTTCCAGGTTGATTACAGAAGCTGTTTTTTTCTGAGACTGCTGTGGTGAATTATTATTAAAGTTGATCTTTATTGGGTCTAGCTTTACCGAAGGCCCAGATCCAACCCAGAAGCACACAGATAAGGGAGGCTTCCTGCTTGATGTAAACGGTAAATGGTAATTTATATTTTACATGGAGCTTAATTATATTTAGCACTGTTTAGTTAAGAAACTTCAACTGCTCAGATTATAGCTACTAACAGTGTAGGCTGATTGTTGGTTTCAGAAGTACCACCAGGTGCATTGTGGTAGTAGAACAAATAGTTTAATTCCCCCCATGAACCTCCCTGAGATGGATAGATGGCATTATTAGTGCGTGTTTACCTTAAAGGTGCCTTTCTTAATATTTCAGGAGAAACAATGAGTGAGACAGTGGTAAGTGATGGCCAACCCTCTAACACCATGGCTGGTGATGAGCGCCACCCGCTGGCAGAAGAGGTTAGATATCATGTATTGCTAGTCATCATTATTGACCACTGTGTGGGTCTCTGTGTTTCTGTTTATAGAGAATAAATTTTGTATGGAAACAATAATGAAGTAGTTGTGAAATGTGTTTAACACGCCTACAAAAATGTGATGATGAAAAGTGATTGATGGTTCCTTGCTCATTTTCTGCTGTAAATCCTTCTTACCGTAATATTGCTTTTGTTTTGGTTACATGATGTGCTTTATGCACCTCATCCATAATGCTGTCACTTATCTGGAGGTTCCTACGTGGAGTATAATTAATCGTACGAGTCAGGTTCTCTAGCGCTGTTGATACCCCATATCTTTGTATGGGCGAAGGTAGAGTTTTATATGAACAGAGGTCAGGCCACCTTGTAAGGAGGAAATGTGATGTGAATCCCAATGAATGATGAATTCACCGCCCAACCCAACCCAAACAGAGCAAAGTAGGCCCCACCGATGACGGAGCAGGCGAATGGATATGGACAGATTTCGTGACCAGGTACATACACCAACGTGTCTGACGTGCCTGGAGTCATGTCTCCTTGTTCTAAAGCTACTCTTGTGAAGTTCCATATGTTGCTTTTTATAGTTTCCAGGAAGAGCAGTCGAAGATGCACCCAGAAACCTTTGCTCAGCGAGCCATGAATTGTACTGGACCGGGGGCCCCCAGCAGCGGCTTCTCAGGCGGGTGGCTTCATCTTGGCCCCCTTGATGCACCATTGTGATAAATATCCCAACAAATGTACAAAAAGTTGACAATTGATTTTTAATCATAATTATGACTACAGTGAACTGTGCCGAGAGAGAGACCTCCACCACTAGGGGGAGCACTCCCAACACAGCAGGTCCTGTAAGTAAGAGCTAGTGGCGTTCCTTCAGACTCGAGGTGTGTGAGGACACTCGGCTAGCTCTGCTTCTGTCTCTTACCCCTGCAGTTAAGTGGTCCTCCTGACCGTGACGTTTACTGCAAGTATTACTTCAGCAGCAAGCACCTGTGCTTCAGGAAGGTCTGCTGGTTCCTGCATGTGCCTCTAGATGGCGATGAGCAGGTAAGCTTGGCTAGATACATTTTTTTGAGTGTTAAGGTGTAAAACAGAATGTAAAGTGCTGTCTCCTGACCGTTGCAAGGTCTTTTACCGCCATAGAAGATGAGTCAGAGCTGTGTTCACACATCGCTTGTTAATGGGCGTGTCTTTGCAGTTCTGCACTGAAGTCGTGATCAAGTTCAGCAGAGATGCAAATCAGTCCCTCTTACAGCGGGCAGGTAAGGACTCACTACGGAGGGTCATGAGGTCTCAGTTACTGGGGGCTGTATGCATAAGGTACTTAGTAGGGGTAACTACTTGACAGGGCACAAATACTTAGTACTAACTCAGTTACTACTTAAGTAAATTATGAGCAAATCATGGACAAATATAATCACTTTTTAAGATAATAGATGCATCACGATTCAGTAATGATAAATATGAGATCAGTGTTTCACTTGTGTTATTCATTACTTGTTCCTTTAGAGATCAGTATGTAACTATGACTTAGTTTATGGTTAATTAATACGCAAGTAATAGTATAATACTATAATATTTGTGCCCCATCAAGTAAAGTGTTGCTGGTCTGTGTATTGCCAACTAGCCCAAGATACAATATTCATTATGCCAGAATTAGGATTCAATACACATTATATTGAATCACAATTAATTGCAGTACAAATGCTCCTCACTTAACAACTGAGTTCCTACTACTAGCTCTTAAAGTGAATTGGTCGATAAGTGAGCCCCTTATCGATATTTCAAGCATACTGTAGGCTACTGGAATTGCGTTTGTGTCTTTAGATATTGTTTTAATGTCATCCTTTCACTATTTATAACATTTTTAGTATATTTGTACATGTTTATACAGTAGTGTACTGTATACTGTAATAAACAGGACACTTTTCACCGTATGTGACATGTAAAAATCTGTGAGTGAAATTGTAATAAATAAAACACAGAAACGACTTGGGAGGTCTGTTATCTAGCATAGCAAAATTGCACCAAGCTGACCGCTAAGGGTAATCGTTAGATACCCGACAGGCACCCACGCTGATGGCACGTTGGCTATTCTGACTACCCAACTGCTGCATCTCTTCCCCTTTTCCAGCTGCTGTGTTTGTTAGTTACTACCAGAAATGTCCACCTGGGATCCATTTTGACCTGCAAGCTTTGAAACATCTCCTGTCAACCCTATTCAAACACGGCATCATTAAAGACGTGCTCTCTGTGCTGCGGGTCCTCACGTCATACAGAATTCTGGTGAGATACTTCAGTAGTAACAGGAAATGTGCTCATATGTGATACGTTTTAAGCTGTGAACTTAATCCCCCCAATCGCTTTTATAGCGACTCATTCAGCCAGGTGATTCCTGTAGACTGTAATACTTTGTTTATATGTTCCCATGATGTTTTAGTTAGTCCAGGGGCCTGAATTTTTGGGCTAGCAAGGTTACTTGCTGGATTTAAGGTAGTCTGGGCTAAATGTAACTGAACAAAAGCAACGTCCATTTAAACTGGGGTACTTCAAATCTGACATTATTTAGCTAGCTCAAAGATACAGCTTCGTGATACAGGCCCCAGGTCTGTGAAGGTATGATCCATGACTTGGTCTAACCGACCCACCCTCGCCCTGTGATGTTTGTCCCTCTACAGCCACCGTCGGAGTTCATATTGGCGCTGTTTGATCACGTGAGTCAGTGTTGCCTCCGTGTCGCGACCGCAGACCTCATGGATGTCACGTCCATGGCAAGTGCGCCCCCCGATGTCAGCCCCACGCCCTTGCGTGCCGAGGGTCCCAGTACCGCCCGTGACCGTGCTTTTGTTGCAGTGTGTGGACGCCGGGCTGCCCTTCACGCCCGCCGACTTCCAGCACATGCAGTGGTGCCTGGAGTTGCTCGGCTTGCCTGCAGCACAGATGAACAGCTTCCTGGCCTTCAAGCTCCGGTCTGTCTTTGTCGGGGTGGGGGGGAGCCATGGGAGAGCCAGGGTCTCATTCACATCACGTCTCCATGTATAGGGGCCTGGGGACAGATGCATGGAAAGCCAGTGGGGAGGTGCAGCTAGCCGTTGCAGAGGTGGAGGTGATTCAACACACGCCTTGGAGCATATTACTGCTGTCTATCCATCTACCAATCCAGAAATCAATCCATTCATCCATCAATCAGCAATCCATGTTCCATTGTTACTTATCCAGTGTAGGGTGCTCTGTCCCAGGGAGTTCGGAGTACGAGGCAGGGGAGCACCCTGGATGGGATCCTAATCCATTGCAGGTTACACACAGACACTTACATACACTCAGTCACACACATATTGGGCAGTTCAATGACACCAGGTCGCATGGATGCAGGGAAATCCCAGATTAGGCCCGAGATGGATGCGATGGATCCTTGAATAGCACTGACAGATCCCACAGGATGTTGCTGTATGCTGCTAGATTGAGACCACCTTCAGTTCATTTGGACCAGGCTTCTCTCCCTGACTGTCCTCCCAAATACACACATGCTCTCTGTCTGTCTGTGCCCAGCGCTGCAGGGAGCAGGGGGACTGGACCAGGCTGGGCACCATCTTCTCCAGCCTGTGTGCGTCCCAGCACAGCCTGGCAGACCTGCGACAGCTGAGTGGCCGCGTAGCCCTGGCTCTGCTCAAGGACTCGGCCGCCGCCCCGCTGCCCTTCACCCAGTTCACCCAGGCCGGTCAGCCCCGGCTACCAGGCGCATTGGCGCCCGTCTTTCCCAACACTTCTCATAATATGAATGAGTTTTTGCCAAAGTTACCACGAAAAATCCATGTCTGTTTTATGTTTATACATTTTATAATGTTGGGAAATTTGCACAGCCAGTATGGAGAAAGTGTATTGCTGTAAATTGATTCATTCCTCTATGATTGAAATATTTCCTGATTTTATAAGTGTCTGATGTGGAAGATGACAAGGCACAGTTTCACTGAGATTGCAAGCTTGATTAGTTTGGGCTGATGACCCTGCTGATTCGGTTCCGCAGTCTTCCAGGGCAGCTCTGGCAACGGCCTTATGAGCAACCTGATTGGCCGCATCGGGGTTTCCTTGATGTTCCGGTACTACGGTGCGAAGCAGTGGCACAAGGTGAGCAGAACCCAGTGCTCTGGCCCCATGTAGGGGCTCCGTTCCAGATGGTTCTTCAAAGCTGCCCCGATGGCTATGCGCTGCAGTTCCTGTGCAGGTTTAGTTCTCGGCGTTATCACACAGGGAACGCAGCTGCTGGATATCCTGAAGGGCTTGAACATTAACTACTCCATGCTGAATAGCCTGTTTGGCAGTGAGAGCGGCGCGTCCCGGGGCTGCACGGTCAGCGTGGCCGTCGAGCTCTTCCTGAACAGTGGAAGCATGGAAAGCGCTCTCCAGGTGCTCAAAGGTAGGGTGGCAGCCCTGTAGCTGAACATCGCCCTGCAACACTCAGGTTGTGATTCAGCTGGTCCGCATTCATTCTGACTTGCTGTTTCTGTGTCTCTCTGCGCTGATCGTGGCCCCTGTCAGTCTGTTTTTGAATCCCCAAGGGGGTCATATTTCACCCCCCCCCCCCCCGAAACACAAATCCACTGGTAGTGGCCTGTTTCACTGTTTCTGGCTTTGATCACAGGAATTATGTGGATCTTGAGTTATATCCCTTTAACTTCAAAGAATACAGTTTCAAGTTTAATGTTTCTAGCTGAAATTCCATGTATATTGCAATGAAGGACAGGCCTTGTCTGTCCAGAGAGTGGGGCTTTTATCCAGGGGCAGTGGAGGAGCATGGATACTCTGGCAGATTTGGGGGGCTATGCCCCCCCACAGCAAAATGTACTGAGGGGACATATAATTCAGGCCGGGGACCCGAGGTGTAACATCATGCCTTGGGTTTGATTTAATCAGACGGGAAGAGTGCAGCTTTCAGCTAAGAGACCAGCTCTGGCCTTTCTGTCAGTCACTGGGCCTGACACTGCGACCATCAGTTAACGGCTTATTAGAGTAACGAAAGCTATACTCTAGCTATGGGCAGGAAGTTCATACTCCACTTCATTGGAGAATTATGGCCCCATGAGTATTAAACTCCAGAAAAAAATCCCCAAACTACGCTGTCACAGATAACGACTGGTTGAGCGGCTCCTCCCCGCGCCCTTGTGATGCCGACACGACGCAGATCCGCCAGGCTGTACTGTGCCAGCTCGCCGACAGCTGCATTCAGAAGGGCGTCCACCGGGTGGCGCTAGAGGTGTTGTCCAAGTTACCAGGCCTGCAGGATCAAGCAGGTGAGGGACATGTGCTGGACACTAAAATGCCCATTTGATTTTTATAGACTGCCACTGCATTGTATAGATATTATAATGAAGTTATTAATAAAGCATGATACCAATAGTGAGTATTGCTGAGCGTGTTTAATGGCATGTGATACGCTGGTTTAAAGAGCAGCATGGTAGATCTGAAGTCCGCAGCTCAGGCCCTCAAACCCAGCAGAACCTGGAGTTTCTGTTTCATACCCAAACGCCTTCAGTTACTCTCTGGTTATCACTGGATAATGCCACTCGCTGGCATTCCTGCGGCTGAACTCCCATCCGGTCTGTGATCCTTCTGCCTCCGTTTCAGACCCGGCCGCCGCGTCCCAGCATGGTGAGCTTTTCCACCGACACCTCAGCTCCTGTCTACAGAAGCAGAACTTAACGGTGGCATCTGAAACGGTGGAGTTCATGTTCGCCAAGAGCGTTTCTGTGGATATACGTCTACTGCGGACACTCATCCACAAGCTGGGAAAGCAGAACGTCTGGCTGAAGGCTCGTTCGCTCTTCAGATGTAGGCACCGGCCTCATCAGACGCCCACGCGGTGTTCATGGGTTCCATAACTAATTCTAGAAGCTATGTTCAGCCACAACTGTTATACAGGTGCTAGAGATGGGTTAAGTGGGGATTTGAAACCCACAGCTAATAGAGTATAGTTCCTGTCACAAGGGATTTAACCCACCTTTTGGGTGTCATGTGGCTGAGTTAAAACAATGGTTGATAGTGTTCAGTAATCCCACCCATTGTGGTTCGTTCCCATGGTAATCTGTATCCATGCTGATTGCATGTTTACCATTTGACTTTGTGAAATGTGGTTAATACAGCTGTGGGAATGTAGCAGTTTTCCCTGAATCACATGCTGCTGTCCTCCAAGGTGCCTTATCCATGGGGTGCTACCCCCCAGCCCAGGTAAACCCCTACTGTAGGCTCCTGCCGATCCCCTATTCGCTGACCGAGGTTGAGATGGCCATAGCCATCGAGATGTTCATGGTGTCCAATGCCGACGAGATCCATGGCCCGTCGCAGGTCCCTCTGCAAGTCGTGTTGAAGAGGTGAGTGTCGGTGGCACCGCCTGGTGTTTGGATGGACTCCCTCTGGCGTTGCTGGCTTGTGCACTTGTTCGTATCTCTCCCAGGAAGGAAGGCTCGGAGCTGGCCAGTGACGGCGACTACAATGCAGCAGGGAACTGCCTGCTGTTCGCTGCCCAGATAGCCAACCCCAAGCTGGTGATAAAATACGCCACCGTCAACCCATCTCAGGAGCAAGTCTTCACGCTGGACCCGCTGTCCGTTCTCAAGTGGCTGACCCAGAATATGAAATGGGCGACCTGCATCTGGCGTGAGACCGGCGATGACCCGCCAGCTAGTGACTGCCTCTCCGGTTAGCGACGTTTTAGAAAAGACTGGAAAAGTGTACATAATTATTTGTATGTACCATAAATAAGCTGTTTTTTTTTAGGAAACATTCAGCAGCTTGATTCAGTCAAAAAGGTTGGATGTACATTTTCTGAAAGGTTAGAAATATGTTTACCTTTTAAGAACCTGTTTTGTTGTAAACGGCAAGATATTTATACTGAATCTTGTTGTTCTTGTTGAAAAGAGATTATGTATATAGTTCAACTGTGTTAACTGACTGGGTTTCGTGTGTGTACAGTTACTGCACTTTCTTTCAGAAATAAGGACTTAAAGATATCCTTAAGTGTTCAGTAGTTGACTTAAATTTACAATGTAAATGTTAATTGTAATGTCGTTTTTCTTTACAAGTACTAAGAATTTCACTCTAGATTCGTTGTTAAAGATTGACATTATTGCAGATTAAAACGAAACACTTTGTTTAAATATATGTAATTGTTTTGGTAACGTTTGAGTATTAAAAACTATTATAAAATTGAAGCAGTTTCAGCATATTCAAATTATCTGTTTGTTTTTTGTTGGTTGTAAGTGAATCTTAATTATTTTACTTAACTTCATAATCCCTGCACCCACGTTCAATGTCGGTGTATCCGGATCTTGTCCTGTTACCGTGAATCGCAAAGAATATCAAATGTCGGTTTTCACACCAGACATGCGCAGTTAAAAATCATTCTGAAGCACCTCTAGACTTGAAGGGAGGTGCAACGTCCGTTCATGTACAGCAGATTAAATCTTTCGTCCCTTATATGCGTCATTATACCATAACAACGGTTATCGCTGCCCGTGAGAACCGTTACGAAAATTTTTAATATCCCATTAAACGTGAAATATAAGTTGAGACAATGGATAAAATATAGTTTTGTGATAAGATATTCGACAAAAACCAGTGTATTCCAATTTCCTTAAAAACTCGTCGCTCGGGATATGGGCAGAGTTCATTCCCATACAATTACGCCACTCACACTAATGGATTTACGTTTATTCTTGTACAGTCACCCCTGTCGCATGCAAGGGAGTGAAGTTCATTCCCATGCAGATGACGAATTGACAACAAGCGGTGCTGCCACACCATGGGACTACCGAATGACAGAGCCGTATATGACTGTATATGAGCGCCAACAGAAAGAATAGCGCCGGAGGAAATAACATCCTGTTTACAATGATTTTATCCTACGTGTTTCTGAATAAATAACTTCGGGCTAAAGATAACACAAGCGATCTAACACCATTTCACTTTTTATCCAAATAAAGATCAAATGGATGGTAGCGGTGTTTGCAGTTGTGTTGTTTACATGGACAGAGCAGCTGCGCAGCATGACTTTGATGAACACGACTAGAGCTCGGCCCGATGCGGGGAGCGATTGTTTTAGCCTGATTAAACTAAACGTGTGTAAGCAGACGTGCAGCCGTAAGGAGTGCAGTGGTGGGCGTTTATTACAGTCAGAACTCAGTTTTACTGGCGCTGCAAGACAGACAGTACAGAGTACGGAGGTGTCTGGCTTCTGGAAACGCGTTCATTTCTGTCTGCCTGGAGGAGTCCGCTCTCCCTGCTGTGTTTATCTCCAGTATTTATAGGAATGTGACAGAGATGGCTATGCTCTTGTACTCCAAGGTTACGGTGCAAAGGTGACAGTATTGACAGTGTTTCTACGCCTGTCACGCTTTAATCTGACCTCGGGATTCAAACCGTGGCTGAATACCAGCATTTTTCAGAAGTTCAAAGGTGTAAACAGTCCAGCGAATTCTATCGCCGTGCACCATTCCCAGCCAGGAAAAACTGTTGTCGTCCGTGCTGTCCGTGCCGCGTCGGTGGACCACGTTTCTGGTGAGAAACCTGCACTGATTTCCTCAGAGCAGCTCAATCACCTGTAGATGCGGGAGGGGACGGGATGTCTATGATCTCCTTTCTGCGCCGTGCCTTTAGGTGCGTATCTGAGGCCGATCGTTCATCTACAAAATGCATTGACTTTACCTGTAGATTCAGACATCTACGTTTTAAAGTAAATAGATAAACATATTTTAAGTTAAACGTATTTATTTGTGACTGCTTCTCATTAAAGCCATATTTAACATGAAGTATGCTTATATTTTATTCTTTTTATATAGTGTACATCTCAAAGTTTTTATTGATTTATTTGAAGCTGGGGATGTGAACATGCCACTTTTGCCCTAATCCATTGACCTGCGTGATAACGGCACCTAAATAATTCCACCACATCAAAAGCTCAAACTGGGGCTCAAATAAGCAGCTTTTCCTTCTGAGGCTCTGTCTCCAGGTAACACCATTCCTTGCATTCCCTTCCTCCCTCCCTCCCAGGCTGTGTGGGATTCCCGGTGTGACTTCGATATTCCAGCTGAGGGCGTTCTCCGGGGCGGATGCGATCAATGCACTGCGGCCTTTCTACTTCGCCGTGCACCCAGACTTTTTCGGTCAGCACCCCAGGGAACGGGTAAGGGTGCTCCGTATTGAGATGCCATCCAGGAGCCAGGAAGGCCTCCGACAGGCTGGGTCTTTGAGTGTTTCTAAGGGCATGAATCTGAGATCTTTGCAATTCTGCCCTGATTAGTTCTCTCTGGCCCCATGTAGTTAATAAATTCAGCACGAGCTCCCATCGCTGTGCACGTCTCAGAGGTCCATCAGCACAACGTCTCAGTGTCTGAGAGCTTCCTTCAGCTTAAAGATAACAGAGAAAATGTTCTTCCTGGTGCATCCAAAAGCAAAGATGTACTTGTCGTCTGTGAGCTGTTTTTGAAGGCCAAAGACTATTAACGAGTCAATTTCAACAGCATCCTTAGCATTAATAAACCTCTCAGCTGCACCTCCAATATATAATGCCACCGGCTTCAGAATATTGCCAAGATCCACAACACAAATTCTTATAATAGCTGTTCAATGCCTCCACAGTCTGCCTCCTCCGCATCTTTCTAACATGGCTACAATTTCCCTCCTCTGGATTGGGGGGGGTTACAAACGATCTAAATATGAGATGTCATCTTAAGGGGGCGGCATGGTGGTGCAGTGGTTAGCATGGTGGTGCAGTCGTTAGCACTGTTGCCTCACACCTCTGGGACCCAGGTTCGAGTCTCCGCCTGGGTTACGTGTGTGGAGTTTGCATGTTCTCCCCATGTCGTCGTGGGGATTCCTCCGGGTACTCCGGTTTCCCCCCACAGTCCAA
>JAODJX010000136.1:5855443-5867046 GCA_026776945.1 Isichthys henryi | reverse complement strand
GAGAGAATGTGATGCAGTGCCCTATAAGGTGCCCTTCCAATGGAAAAGGGTGCCCTTATGACGTGCCGTTATAGTGGAGAGAATGTGATGCAGTGCTCTAAAAGGTGCCCTTACAATGGTCTAAGTGGCCCATATGGGCACTATTCCAATGGAAAAGGGTTCTGTTATGAAGTGCCCTTCTACTGGACAGAATGTGATGCAGTGCCCCATAAGGTGCCCTTACAATGGTCTAAAGCAGATAAAATGATGAACCCTCTAGGTGTAGCCTTTTTATTTTTTTGCTCCGGTCATTCCAATAGCCTGAATCTGCCACTGAGCCAAACTCACATGATCTCACACATTATCAATAGTGGATAGAATATCTTCTCTGAGTTCTGCAAAGAACTCAACGCCACGCTTATCTGCAAACATTTCCGCAACCTCCTTTCTAGCGGCTTCAAACTTCTGCAATCTTGTAGCACTGGTTTGAATCCATTTTTCCTTTGCAAAAACATCCACATAAGCATCCAAAGTAACCATGATCTCAATTATGAGGTTCGCTCTGTCTTTCCACTCCTGGTTTCCATCTTGCAGGAACCCTAGCAGATTATCTTCCAGTTTTTTAATGAAAAAACCATACACCACTGCATTAATATTGATGTACAACTCATCATCTTCAAAATGTGCCACCATCTCAGACATGATATCACGTTTAGTGTTTTCTGCCAGGGGGCAGCGTACATCAAGACTAGTCTGATGTAATCTACCATTCAGATAGCGTTTCACAAGTTTATAGTGAAATTTAATGACATTGTTGTTGATCACATGCTCACCCCTTTTAGATTTTTTAAAAATATCTATATGAGGCTCCCAGATCTTGGAGTCTTGATCTTTAAGTTGAATCTTCTGCAGTGTCTTTTTGTGGATTGCCTCCTGTTTTTTTTATATCTTTCGCTGATTGTTTCCCTGATTGTTTCCCTTTGTGATGTTTGCCAGCTTCTATGACACCAGGAAGGTCGCTCAATAAAACACCTGTAAAAGCAAATCATTGTTTGGGTGAGTTACCAGTAAGAGAATCTGACACCTAATGGTTCCCAGCTCCAGTAGGAGACGGTGTCGGGAGCAGTGTATATATGATCTTCAATGTGTCTGTATTTTTCACTGTCTTTCTGAGACCCTAATTTTTTCATGGATATTTTTTATACGTTAAGGGGAAAATCCTCTGGTAATTTTGTAATCTCTCATAAATATTGAATAAATGTGCTTGTGCCCACGGAAATTGCAAGTGTCATTTTGTTGGGTCTCAATTCAAATTGATAAAAGGTAACATATCAATTGTGCAGCTAAACATGTTGACAAACAGTAAACTAAATAATTTCTTTATTATTATTCCAAGTTTGCCACACAAGAAACACACGGAAAATTTAAATAGGAATATGGCATGTTATACACGGCATGATCTCGTCACACGTCTCTGCCATTTTATGGTGACAGACCTTGAATGCAAAATATGGTGCATATGCCCAGAATGAGATGATCCACTTCACATTTCCCCATTGCCCCTCCCACTTACCTTCTGCATGAACATCTGCCCTTTCTTCTCCCGAACAGTACCCAGATGAGCTTGCCGTGGAACTTTGTGAATCTGTCTTCTCTTCTAATCCCAGCCTGGCTTTCATCATGCTCTCTTTCTCATTGACCAGTAGAGGATCTCCATCAGCCACAGCTAAGACAAACTCCACAGCCTCTTTTACAGAGCCAATGACTGGAAGAACGTCTATGAACCCAACCCACACCAGTTCCCCATTATCTGTGGACATTTTGTCAGGACTGGATATGCCACAGGTGGACATGGGGGTAGACATGTGTTGTGCCATGACAGAAGTTCAGATTATCTTGGATTAAAGGGTGATCTGTAAGGAAGATAGTGGCAACAGTTACTGATCGCGACCTGTCGCCCTCTAATGGACAAATCTTCATCTTGCCTTTGCTTCTTTCCATTTCCTCCTCTGAGTATTTTGTTTCCTAGTGTCTGTCATATAGCCTCGGCTCTGCCTCGTGTTTCCTGTCACTGTTCATAATTATCAGTTCCACCTGTGTCTTGTTTTTCCTGTCATTGACTGTGTATAAAACCCCTGTTTACCAGTGACTTTGTCATATCTGTGTCTATTGAGTGGTGGTTATTATTTCCCAGTTAGTTTTTAATACTTACTTGAGTTGAAGCTGTTATAGATGTAAAGGGTGGGCCAACTCTATATTAACGCCTATGTACAGTATCAAGAATGTGATGTCATTAAAATTCATGTGTGTGTAAAGGCAGGTGTCCTAGTACTTTTGGCAATATATAGTGTATTTATGTAGGCCAAAGTGTGTATGTACCCTATCATTCAAAAGTTAGTAATCATTGAAAAAATATATATATGTTTTCGAAATAATACTTTTATTCAACATTAGGTGTCATTAAATTGCCATTTACAATGTAAATGCTATGTAAATAGTTATAATACTTATTGTTTAGGAAATAGACAAGAAAAAAAAAAAGTCTTGCACATTTTCAGTACAGACGCATAGTAGGCCTACATGTCAGCAACAGCGTAAAACTCTTTCAACACCCACACATAAATACCTAGAACAAAACAGAATATTCAAAATACAAGTCTCTGCAATTTGTATTCCTATTTTTTGACGCATTCCTGATTGAACCCATGGATACGCACTGTAATGTTTGAAATAACTCAATCCATTGTATTTTTGTACCCTTACACATGAATCCCGCAGATTGTTAAAAAAAGAAGCCATTCCCATTATATTTGAGCAACTGAAACTACTGTGCTGTTTACTGAAAGGAAAAATTCCCATTCAATGCCCTTAGTGAATCCAAACTTTTGGCTGGTAGTGTATGTATGTATGTATGTATGTATGTATGTATGTATCTTGTGTGCCTGGCCACTACATATTAAAAACAATCACGTCACTTAACGCAAACAGAAATGCAGGTACTTACTGTAAATTAATGCTGTTGATTACAGTCACAGTAATTAAATCTTTCAGCGAGGTGCGATGTTTGGCTGCCGAGAGGCAGAATAATTAAGTGAGAACTTTGGAGAAGATGATGTTGCTTTTGTTTCCTGCAAGGAACACCTGTTTCGAAACCTTCTTTAACCTCTTTTACATTTCTCTGAAATCATGTGATCATTTTGTGTGTCAGTTAACACACACCTATAGCACTTATACAGTCTCCGGTTTATGGTTTAACATGGTGTACTTCCACGGTCTATCGTTTTGTGAATTTTGGAAAATCCGCTTTTAAATAGCTCATAGTTGGCTGGTAAATATTTTAACTTATATAAAATGCCCATAACTTGCTCATAACAGAAAGCACCTCATTATACCTTCGCCCAGAGAAACGTCACAAACAGTGTACTTGTGACGTTGGTTGTTGCTTTAAATCCGGAAGTCAGTCTGGTATCCCCAGTCAGTGCTGCTTTGGGGTCCTGAGGTATTCTGGTCAGTCCCCTCAGCAGACCCGGCGTAGTACGCAAACTGATGGCACATTTCTGCAACAATTTATGGTGACAGACACATTTCTTAGCTTTTCCGTAAGGCACGACAAACTGGAATATTACATGTCATTCGGATATCTCTGAGAATTCAATGGAAAACATAGTGCGATTTGCTGAAAGAAAGGACTGCTCTGTGAGGTAAAATCATGCCTCAAGCACTGCCGCGATATGAGGACTGAATGCAAGAGATTTAAGGAAGAGCTGGATATGTGCGGATGCGGCAGGACGCAACTAAAGGGACACAGATACACGGAGGCGCTACTGCTGCTGTGATCTGATCGCACTGATGGGTCATTTAACTGCCTCTAAGAACTCAGCCTGTTTCTCGGGGTCTTTACCGTGAAAGATGGTGCGACGGTGAACTAACATGGAAAGGAAAAACCCTATTTAGTATTTAAAAAAAAAAAGTCAAGTGTATATCCGAAGAGAGGACTGGCGAAGAGTGCATAGTCATGCTTTAGTTTGGGAGGATCGGAACTGGAAACTGGACGATTTTATGTTTCGCAACAATGTTGCTGCGGCACCAAAGCGAATTACAAAATAAAGCTTTAAAATGGCAATATTTTTTAATCGACAAATGACAAACAGTATGTCAAAGTATGTCACGTTTGGGATTTTTTGCGATTAACACATTACATTTTTGGAGGTTTATGCAATTACTAAAATGCTAAATTAATCTGAACATGAAGGACAATCGGTAATAATTCAAATTTTTAAGGAACAACCCGTTTTCGTAATACTACATACTCTGAAATGGTTTATATGTTTGCTTTAAGCTTATTTAATATAGTTAACTAAGTGATCGATGTGATGGGTGGCAATGTGGTGTTGATATACTATATTTTATTACGCATAACCGTAAGTGAACAAAGTTTGGTAAATCAAGCTCTCAAAAGAATGCAGATGCATTTGTTAATGCAGAACATCTCCTAAGTTCATGCCGCTTTTAACAATTTCCTCAGCAAATGGCTTCGTTTTTGGACAGCGATTTGCAAACATGTTCGCTTTGCAAAGAGCTCTGTGGGTCCTCTGCTGCAGTCTCCTGCAGCTCGTCTACCTCATCCTCCTCTTCCCAGACATCTGGCTCCTCTACCTCCTCTGCTAGAAGGCTGCATGTTCTCCCCTGCTTTCACTCCTACTGCAGCCAGTGCCTGGAAGGACAGCGCGACAACAGCGATCCTCTTAAGCTCTCCTGCCCAGAGTGTGACCAGAAGGCTCCAGTCTCCGATTCAGATGTGGACACCCTGCCATCACCAACTTTTCTCTTCAGGAACCTGTTGGAGGCAATAGTCTCCTCTGAGGAGCCGAGGAGCACGGGCTGCAGGAACGATGGCCGACCTCAGGGTGCTGTGCTTAGGGCTTATGGCCAAGATGAGCCCCAGTGCCTTTCCTGCGACGAGGGCAACCCTGCTGCCTCGCGCTGCCTGGACTGCCAAGAGTACCTCTGCAGCAACTGTGTCCGTGCCCACCAACGTGTCCGCTTGACCAAAAACCACTTCATGGAGAAGCTGGTGGAGAGCTTATACCTGGCCCACCAGAATAATAACTCCAGCACACCAGTCAATGTGTCGCACTCCTTTCACCCAAAATATCCACCACCTGCTTTCCAAGACAGGATGAGCTTCTGCCAGGACCATGACAATGAGGTGAGTACAGTATGGGTTCCTGCACCTTGACAGTGAGGTAAGTACATTTCCTGCATCATGATGAGACGATTAGAGTTAAGGGTTCCTGCATCATGATGAGACGAGTAAAGTTAAAGGTTCCTGCATCATGATGAGACGATTAGAGTTAAGGGTTCCTGCATCATGATGAGATGAGTAAAGTTAAAGGTTCCTGCATCATGATGAGATGAGTAAAGTTAGGTTTATACCTACTACAATTTTTTTAGCAATGACCATACAGGTCTGTATGTGTTAAACAATCAAGGGATTTAACGTGGATGTAACTAAGGTGTTTGAAAAGAGAATGACAGTTTCAGTGCTGTCCGTAGTTGTCTTGACAGGTCTTTTTCATTACAGAAGCCAGCTAATTCAGGTGTCATTCACAGGCACAGTTTCCTATGTTATAAAAACATCAGAACAACGAAGCAGTCTTTCTCGAGGTCTTTTACATTTGTGATTAGATATGGTCTTTCTTTCGTTGCCTATAACAACTTCGTATTATTCTCGTATTTGTCCGTAACATCGTTATAAATACTGATTGATTTTCATTGCTCTTGTTCGGACACACTTAGCATACTGCCACAAGTGACAAGTATCGTGTGCATCATGCCAGCTGCGTTCAGAGAAGAGTGGCTGGGTATCTTAGTGACGCCCGGCCCACGTTGAACCATGACGCCAGGGTGTGGCCCGTTCCCCATCAGCCCATCAGCGTGATCCCTCATAGGCCACTCGGGGTGGCTCTGACTGGGAATGCGTCCAGCAGGATGGTTTGAGACAGCCATTGAACATGGTTCTTGCGATCAATCGGTGCAGTGAACGTAACAAAAAGGCTCTGATACAGAGCACCACTCTGTATATCTACAGTGAGTGCATGGGGCCCCTTTACCAGCACAGCTTGTTCTAAGCCTTTATCAACGTTCCTGAATCCAGGGGTCTCATGCAGCATGGGGGGGTTACACAGTAACAACAAGAGGTTTCCGTGCAGATTGCAGGATCTATGGAAGACCGGCACATCAGCTTCAGATGGTGGCACAGGTGGGGCACGCGAATGGGATCCCCATGCGCTGCCTGTACCCTCCTCCCATTAGATTCCGCCCCCTGCCAGGTGCCACATATCAGCTTGACCACAGGGGCTCATTTGAAGCAGCCCCCTTAAACGTGGAATGCCTGCTTAGGAGACCTTCTTCAGAAGCTCAGTAACTTAACATTCCCATTACGACAGGAGGGAAGGAAATCCTCGGGTGAAAGGTCAGGCAATAGCGGGGGCAGCACGCAGATCTGGGGGCCTAAATCAGTCACTTCACGCCCCGGCCTTTAATAACCTGCATGCTCCTAATGGAGCCAAACTGCAGCCATCCTGTCTCTGCGGAAATCTGGGATTTAGTCCCAAGGTGGGGGGGGGGGGGGGTGTGGGTTGGGTTTACATGATGCAAGCCCTCCTTTGAGCTGGAAAGCTATTATGGCTCAACGAGATACCAGTTAGCTGCTACTGATGATTCGCTATGGCAAAGTATTCGGCAAGTTTTAACGGCTGATCTCCTCCGTAATGACCAGGGGAGGAGAGTCTGCAAAGCTACTCAAAGACAAAAAATAAGCCAGAAAAATACCACAAACATATGTTGTCTTTCACCTGGACCCCAAGTCTGTAATGAAAGTTTGAATGAATGAATAAATGAATGAATGAACTTAAAGTACATAAAATAAAGTAGATAGAAATCTAGCATTGCTGCAGTACGTGTGTGTTACTTTTTAGCTTGTGGGGACATTTCTCAGTGGACTTCAATCTAGCATCGCCATAGTTCAGTGTAACACTCAGTGCTGTGCGTGTGTGTGTGTTTTTAGTTTGCGGAGACATTTTTCATTTTATAAAAATTGAAATGTGAATTCAATCAAAAAACTAAAAGTGCCAAATGTTTGGTTACTTATTACGGTTAGGGCTGGGTCGGGGATAAGGTTGTCAGTCCCCACAATGATATACATGCCTAATCTGTGCGTGTATGCGTGCATGCGTGCTTGTCAGATGTCTAACCCTGAACGCGGAGGGTCCGGCTTTCACTGGCTGAATGCACAGCATCTGCTCTGACTTTGAGTCCCGGCTGAACAGCACTGCCCCATCACCTCCGCACAGTGGGTGACTTTTTATGGCACTATCAGAGGAGCACCTAGAGAAGTATTTTAGTGTACAGTTTTTAACTCCTCGTTTACTCCTGGCCCCACTTCTCACCTTAAATAAGCAATTACCCATGGTGCCCCCTCCCAGGCAGAATCCTCAAGGAAGTGCGGCGGGGGGGGGGGCTTGGATACGTTGGGGGGTATAGCTGAGGTGTTGAAAGTGACGCAGCATGTGGACGGGCCTTTCTGCCTTGCAGACCCGTTACATCTTTCAACACTATTCTTGGGACGACTGGTGTTCAAATTTAGATTTTCCGGCTTCCAACGGTAGGTTTTAGATTGGATCATCTGGGATGGCATGATCCAATGTTACAGCTTTCCTCTGCGGATAAACATCTGATTCTCGCAGGAAATGATTCCCCCCTTGGAGTATGTTGACGTTCCTTTCATTACACACTTAGTCACTGGAGTTTCTCTCGTTTGAGTTTCTGTCAAACCCGAGTCACAGGGTGATACAGCTGTCTGGTACATCAGCAAGGGTTTAGAACTTCAAAAGACTGCAGGAACAAAGGCGAAATAGTCTCCTTTGTAAAGACCGTACGTTGTTATAAAGTACAAAATGACAACCAATGTGATACTTGGCATCTGGTTAAATGGCCGTCAAACCTTCTTTGTCTAACAATAGATATTCTTTTCATGAAGGGTTATCTCCCAGACATCAGAGAACGTAATCAGTCGATCAGATAAGCTGGAGGTAATTAGCTGAAATGTATGTCATGCAGTTTTAGATTCAGACAGTACATCTTGTAAGCATTGTGAAATGAGGTTCCACTGAAATGACGTACTTCACATCTATTATTAGACTTGGGGTGTTTGTCAATACCAAGAATGTGAAGATCATACTTGTTGTCTCAGCAAGACCAGTCTTGCCAACTTCCCAAAATGAATTATGGGATTGGTCTTATTGCAGCTGATGCATCATGGATATTTGGGGCGTAGCACGGACATCCAGAAATTTTTACTGTTCATTGTATTTCTGTTCTTGACTATTGGAACTGGTCTTCGGCAATGGAAGATGCCGTAAATCAGGTACATTTAAACACAAGCATGGTCAAGTATCCGTATTGAGAAACACCTCTAGTTTCACCCTAGGAGGATTTGGGCAATTTTTTCCCAGAATGCATTTGCCCCATTTCACATTCACCCTGGGTTCTCCAGAGCCAAACAGCACTCCTGCGTACTTAAGGGGGTAGCGTGAGCGACTGTAGCAGATGAGGGGGCACTGTCAGCACAGGGACAGATATGGAACACACTAAGGCAACATGCGGCATCTTAAATCATGTAACATGAATTCACTCTGGCGTATCATCAAAATAGCTCTTTTTCTGGAGTAGGGTACTGAGCAGGACCGAACAGGGTTCCCATGTTGGGGTTTGGGAACAAACCCTACCATTCTGGATCCACTGGGCCTATGTGTGGCTCAGAATGTTCTGGAAGTCCATCACACATGGCCCTCTATGGGCCCCAGCTGACTGCTGCTAACGGGGTTCACGCTAGCGGACACGTTCTCAGCATAGCTGCCTGTAGGACTCCAGAGCAGCCCGAGTATACATGTGGTTTCCAGACCGCCGCCATTCCCTCGCTGTCAGACGAGTAGAAAGCATTCTTGGTTGCTGATTTGTGGATCTCCTGCCTCATTAATGTCACGCTTAGGTTGACCAATTATGGACCTGCAGATAGATTTGTGTTCTTGGGAGCTGTAACCCTGAGGTCGGCCTCAAGCAGACTGTCATTCGACTGACATTGGCAACATTTCAGCTTATGTTAAATACATTTCCACTAATCTATTTGATAGTTACACGAAAAAGACTAGTAGATTCTTCTGTTTTACTCAGAGCCAAAAATGTCAAGACTGCGAATGATTGTTACCATGTTTTAAAAGACAAGGTTATTATGTATGTAAGAATGCATCCTGCAGTGTACCTTACTGTCACACTGCTTTGACCGCTAATTAATTATCAGGCCATCGGGGACACCAGTGTTCCTGCTAAACTTCTCCCTTTCTATAGAATCCTCAGGTAAGGCCTGAACAAAGACCCTGACTAGAAAGTGTTTTCAGAAAGAGCTCCATTCCTCCCTATCATGCTCTCATTACCCCTGATAATGCAGGGGAGTAGGTTACCGTAACCCTATAGAGAGCATGGGGGTCACCATATGACTAGTAAAACAATATATTTTACAACATGGCTCCTATTTAAGAAACCCAATCCTTAGACACCTGTTAAGACACTTTAACTTGAGTTTGTCTGGTGATGGGGGTGGGGGGGGGGGCTTTCTGCTGATCAATGGAGATACAGAGCTTAGCCGGATAGAGAGATAGAGAGAACGGCCCCATGAATGATTCATGTCGAGAGCAAAAAGATATTTGGGCTCCTGCAACTGAAAACTTAACCGGCAGCCTTGCAGTGATGGGAATCTACTCAGCCTGAAAGCTGCTGTCAGTTTATTTAGTAAGAGAGACTTTTGGGACCCTGAGAGGGCTGTCAGGAGAATTATGTAGCTGGTCATTCCATCTGTCACATGCGCATCCGTGTTTCCATGGCGTGCGGTTGGAGACCAAACCAGCCCGCATGGACCTGCGGCAGTTTTCAGTGTTTCAGAAGATATCCTACCCCAGCTAGTTCCCCACGGAGGCTGTGCGCTGGTAGTCAGAATTTCCTTTACTGTCAGAATCTTTCCATATGCCTTTTGTGCATTAGCATTGATATCTACGCAAAATGCAAAACATTGATAGATTATTGTATATTACTTTTGAATTGATATGTAATTGATATTTTATATAGGTGAGCAATATGAAGTATGCTTAATCTGCCAAAAGCACGGTGAGGGGATTTATCATTGAGGCAATAGTGCTGTTTAGCTCTCTGTCAGTGAGAGACAGACATCTGCTTTAACTCAGGCATCTGCCTGTGATGTTTTGTCTGTTAACTGCTTACCCCACAATTCAATCCACATTCCTCACTTTTGTTCCTGGCAGAGACCATTGAAATATCTGGGGGGGCTGAACACTGGAGGGCGTTTCTGCCCACGTCTTTGTCATTAGACTGAATGAGAAACGTTTGGGTGGGAAAAAAGCCATTTATTTCACATGGATTGGTTTCCTTGCATACGTGATCAAAAGCATTGGTGACATGTTTGCGTGAGAAGATGCCGTCTGGAAAGGCTTTGTGTGTAATGAGTTTGATGTTCGCTTTGGGGACTGACAAACTGCGTCGTCATCTGTACCCCGTAAATATACACAACATCTCTGCATTGCAAAGGCTGGCAGAAAAAGCTGAAAACCACTGACCGCTAAAGGCATTTTTTCCTTCCATGTTTTTAGAAGATGCAGATCGCTGTGAATATGTTGGATGGTGGTTAGGGTGGGATTTGATCGAAGTCTTTTTCTTCTGTTTGAAATGATTCTTTTATCTGAAGAAACATAAAATTGTACCCCTAATAAACACTTTAAACCTAACCCCAATGCTAATGCTAACCCTAATCTATATGCTAATGCTAACCCTAACCCTAACCCCGACGCTAACCTGATCCGTAACCCCGCAGGTGCTGTGCCTTTTCTGTACCACATGCTCCCTGCCCATCTGCCAAGCGTGCGGCGCAGGTCGCCATGGAGACCACCACCTCATCTACCTCCACGACGCCATGCGGGACTGGCGGGCCGTGACAATGAGGCTCCTGGCAGAAGCCCAGCAGGGCAGGCGGGCTGTACAGGTGAGGCTTCTGCATTCAAATCCCAAACTCATGTCTGTCACAGAGCATTACGCTCACTGCTATTGTTTGTTTGTCACCTACTCGCAAAACCATGACATAATAAGCACATTTCTGATTGGCCTCTCTAAATCTCCCAGACTGTATGATGGCTTCTCAGTGAGTTTCCCCTTCCAGGATGTTCCCTTGCCTAAAGCTCTGTGTGCATGGGGATGTATGGTGTAAAAGGGTCATTTTCAGATATGTTACACTAACATCTTATAAAACAGGATAAAGAATTCTTAAAAAGTTAATAATTTAACCTCCTAAAAAAAAATAATTACTTTTTGTAGATGTTCTATTGCGGCATCCATTTTTTTTAAAGCAATTTTTTAAGCATTGAGCATGTCCAGTATATATGGATTTGATTGTGTGTGAGGAGACCTGAGTAACCTGGACCCCCCCCCCCGCCACCCTCCAGCCTTGATAAATCAGAATGATGCACCCCAAGGTTATATGGTGCTAAGGCAATTAATAA
>JAODJX010000136.1:5837082-5848119 GCA_026776945.1 Isichthys henryi | reverse complement strand
CGATGGGCTGGCCCCCCATCCTGGGTTGTTCCCTGCCTCGTGCCCATTGCTTCCGGGATAGGCTCAGGACCCCCCGCGACCCAGTAAGGATAAGCGGTTTGGAAAATGGATGGATGGATGGATTTTAAACACAATTCTTGTTGTTAAACCCATTATTAAACACATCTTTTGGCCATACTGGTCTATGTCCTTTACCACAAAACCACCAGCTGAGAGCATTAACTTTCCATAGGGTTCTGAAAGCTTCCCTGAGATGTTCTGCATTACGTCGGCAGCTGGGGGCCACATATGTCTAAACTGGCTTTGAGGAGATGGTTTAAGCATTTTAGTTCCCGGCAGTTTTCTTGTTGTTTTGTGGCTGTTTCTAGTCTTTGTTTACATTTCAATTAAAATGAACGTCATTGATGCATTATGCGGCTTCAATGACTATGCTGTGATTACTTAAATGTCATGGCAATCTTGTAATTTTATGCAACGTAAATCTACATTTAGGGTTGCAAACTGTGTACAATCCACCTTTTACAATTATGAATCGCAATTTACCAGTTTACAATGTTCCAGGTGTGATTATGAACCACAGTTTATGCATTTGAAACTTCAGTACTACACTGATGAAGCACTAGGTCCATGGGGAAATTACATTGCCAATGGCTAGTGGGGTTTAACAAAACTCAACAAATCTCAATTTGATTTCGGATTTGCAATTAATTTTTTATGTACACTATATTGCGAAAAGTATCGGGACACCTGCCTTTACACTCACATGAACTTTAATGACATCACATTCTTAATACATAGGCTTTAATGTGCAGCTGGCCCAGCCTTTGCAGCTATAACAGCTTCAGCTCTTCTGGGAAGCCTGTTCACAAGATTTAGGAGTGTTTATGGGAATTTTTGACCAACGTTCCAGGAGAGCATTTGTGAAGCCAGGTACTGATGTTGGATGAGAAAGCCTGGCTCACAGTCTCCACTCTAATTCATCCCAAAGGTGTTCTGTAGGACTGAGGTCAGGGCTCTGTGCAGGCCAGTCAAGTTCCTCCACACCAGACTTGCTTATCCATGTCCTTATGGACCTTGCTTTGTGCACTGGTGCGCAGTCATGTTGGAACAATAAGGGACCATCCCCAAACTGTTCTGACAAAGTTGGGAGCATAAAATTGTCAAAAATAGCTTCGAATCTGCAACATTAAGAATTCCTTTGACTGGAACTACAGGACCAAGCCCAACCCCTGAAAAACAACCTCACACCATAATCCCCCCTCCACCAAGCTTTACCCTTGGCAAAATACAGTTTGATTTTATACATCTTAAGCTATGTAAGTGATGGGAACACCTGAATTCAATGACTTGGAGGGGTGTCCTTTTGGCAATATAGTGTACATTTACTTCAGACTTAAATCTTCCCCCACGTTCAGCTCAGCCCCCTCAGTTCTCTGGGGTTCTCCATTTGCCTTATGCTCATCACAACTTTATGACAGTGAGATTTTTCATTAAAATACAACGTAACTTTTCCCATTTTGTAAATGTAGTGCTTAAGTTGTAAATTCGTAATCCCAACCTGAACATCAACTTAGAAATTAGGATTCCTAAATGTAATATGAGGATTGTGCTTGTGAAACTTCAGTGGCAGGCACAGGCACTCATTCGCAACTCATAAAATTACGATATCATTGTGACATTAACGTACGATTACTTTGGACATTAATCTGTCTCCATATAGTGAATGCACTTTTGAACAATGGCACCCATACCTTCATGGGTTATTTCTGAGTGTTACGCTGGGCTAGAAGGAAAAAGTACGACTTCACAGCGATAAGCATTCTGTTGTATGAAAGAATATTACGCATGAAAAAAGACCATTATATCATATGACCCTTGCGAGTCATGAATTAATAACAGCCCACAAATCCCCTAAAAGAGGTCTATGTGGCTGTCATCCTTTTTCCATTCTGAGAGTCCGGCCCCCTGCAGGAGCACCATAAAGCCACAAATGGCCTTTGAGAGTGACAGCAATAGTAGGTACCATTCGCCATCTCCACAAAGTGTCAAGAGGGTGTGGCAAGGTCACTCAAGGGCTCCAACTCATTCAAGAATCCAACTTAAGACCACTATCCATTATAAAAGACACATAAAGACTGAACTGTGTCAATTACCATCTCCACAAGTGCTCCACAACTTCCCCATTAAGGATCACGCCTCAATATTATTTAAAAAATTATGGTGGAACAAATTCAATACATTTAACGGCTTTAAATGTCAACTTATACTGGTGAAGTAAGTGACTGATCACCCATTTAGAGTATTAGGTTGATGGGAATCCTTGCTTATTGCCACAAATCAGAATTTTAGTTTTTTTTTTTTTTTAACTCTCATTCTTGGAATGTGGTTCCCTCAGTCAGTACTGGTGGTGAGATGAATATGACGAGTACTCCAGCCTGGCTTTGTTGTGTGTGTGGTCCTGCCCCTCCTCCCTAGAACCCCTTTCCTTTCTCATGCTAAAAACTTTCCCTCCCCACGCTAACCCCCCCTTCCCCCGTTAGCGGGACAAGCAGCCTGACCCATTGTCCAGCCTGGCCCTGACCTCACTGCATTCTCCAGGTGGCTCACCAGAAAACCCACAGGAACAACTCAACCAAGTCGTTGGGGAAACCAGAAATCATCGTCACGGTGCCCGTACTGATTTCAGGAGATTTGATAGCTTTTCAGGTAATATATGGAAAATCTGGGGATCATAAAATCTATCAGTGATTTTTCAAAAGATCTGGATATGTGATACACACACATGAATTGTTGCACCAGTTGTAATATGCCATGCAAAGCTTCTGATTTCACATTTCTAGTACCCTGATCCTGTGCGCAGTGCTGGGAGGACTGATCTACATGTAATTAGGTGGAAAGTTCAGGATGAGGAAGTGCAAATCCATCCATCCATGCATGCATCTTCTACCTGTTACAAAACGTGGGGGCACGGACCGGGGAATCAGGGTCACTTGGGAGACCCTCAGGTATTGATGGATTGGGGGGCCTATTTTTATTGAGCAAGGAGTCAAAATGTTTTGTCCATCACTCCATGACTTGTTGCCTGTCCTTTAGTAGTTGTTGTCCATCAGTCAACCTAACGTGTGTGACAATGTGCTTTTGGAGGCCATAAAGTAAATTTCTTGCTGAATAAGCGGACTGTGTATTAGCAGTATCTGCATCTGTTTGAATTCCAGTGACGTTTTAAAGTCACCACTCGTTCCCGATAAGCCTCAGCTGTCTTTCTGTCTCTACTCTAGTACATTTCCATAAAGACGGAAGCTCCTGAGGGTAAGAGTTGGAGGGAGGAGCTGCATGGATTTTATGCTTCTGATGAAGAAGTTGCTGTATGGTAATCAAATTATTACTGAAACAATCCTGGTGGTGTGTCAGAGTGTAGGCCAGTGTCTCAGAAATGTCATACAATTAGGGGCAGTCAGCTGGGGCCCATAGAGGGCCTTGTGTTTGACTATTGACTCCACTGCTTCCTGAAAGACGTCATAATGTCAGAAGCACAACCTCACACTCAATGTTTGTTTTGGGTGGGCTACAAATGGGGATGGGGTTGGGTATCAGGGTCTGGGTACATTTAAGGGAGGTGAGAGAAAAACATTCAATGAAGTTCAGTTCAAATCCGTAATTTGCATATAATGTGTGTGGGCATGTAAAATTACACTGTAGGGACCAAATTTCCGCACAATGTGATAAAAGCCTGTACTTTTGCCTTTGTGGACTCATGATGTAGCACAACTAGGTGTTACTTAACACCTACCTTAAGACATAATCAGCTCCATTACTGTACGCGAGCGCATTATCTAAAAATCATAAACTAGTCGATCACATCTGACAGCAGTGCCTTCATGTGCTTTTGAATGGAACAGCGACTAAATTCAATGAGCACAAGGCTTGTGTCAAAACGAAAAAGTTATTAGACTGGATTAAACACTTAATTTGCCACATATAACAGAGACAAAAGACCACCAGATGATATGGAAATAACATTATTTAAGATGTCATGAATTTCCAGCATAACCTAATATTTTTGAAAAGGCTAAACATCATACATGCAAATTACTACATTGGGACTGTTTTGGTACTGCCGTGATGCTATTTTCTTGTAGGCTCTGTCAGAGACTTTCCGAAAACCGTTTATTAAGTCTCCTCCCTCACTCTGTACGTGCAGTTCTTTTTCCGTCCACCAGATGTCAGTATGTGATAACCCTGCAGTAATACATGCATTGAGGCAGAATCTGTTTCGATTGCCTAGCTCGGACTGATTCGCTGGGGGAATCGGAATCCATCCCTCACTGCATGGGTCAAAAGCAGGGGTACATCCTGGATGGGATGCCAGTCCATCACTGGCAACATTTCCACACACACAACAAACAACCAAAAGTCACCAATTAGTCTGACTGCATACCTTTGGACTAAGGGAAGCCCACACAACATCAGGTCCACATGTAAACAGCACCAGTACAAAGAGCAGGGGTGGGATTCAAACCCACAACCCTGAAGGAGAAAGGGGCTAGTGCTACCCACCACTCCACTGTGCCCAGTAGGATCACAATTCCTTTTATTTCAGCTCTTAATGCTCCAGTGGTACTGTGGCTTCCCTGATGAGTCTGTCACAGAAGAATTCGCATCAATCTCCTGCAGTACAGGTGGCAATTTGAGCAATGTCACCAATAAGCTGCAGTCTCCTGCTGAGGCACACGGAGTGCTCTCTCATGGCCGGGTCCCAGGACTGGGAAATTGCTTCCGTTTCTCACTTCTAACATCTGCGACCCGGGAGTTATGAAGAGAATAAAGCTTATGGCTGGTGTAAAGGTTCCAAAGCTGGACAGCGAAAGCTGAAGGATTGAAGGGAGCAGGAATAGTTTTTGTTTATGATGGTGAATCTGCTGATGGTGTGTTAGTATCCGGAAGAAGTTTTAAATCAATTCACAACATAAGCCGCATAGAGATGGCGAAGATCTGCTACAAATTATCCAAGTGATTTAAAAAAAAATTATAATATGGATGTTGCATGTGATACTAACTTTCTCAAAAAGGATTGCAGTCATTCGAGCAATTATGGTGAATTTCCCCTGTGTGAAACACATCATGTTAAAAGTTAGCTATCAGTACAGATGATTTCAGATCTTGAAGTCCAGTAATACATAAATACATATTAGAGGAACGTGGTGCCATGAGAGAATTAATGTAGGATTTATGCAGATACTGTGTGCAATACCACCCCCTATAGAACAATTGAACTCCCTCTTAACATTAGGGGAATATGCCCCCCATACTTCACTCCAATTTTCCAAACACCCCCCCCCCCCATTTTGTATTTGATGGCAAATCATTTTAATTATATAAGCCATGTAAGAATTTTTTGCCCACATTATCCATTTTTATTTTCAAGCACCCTCTTGCTGTAGTTAGCTTATAAAGAAAAAATCCTTTTATTGTGAAGGTGTGAAACCACCCAGACACTGAGCAAACCTGCTCGGCAGTCTGTACACCAGGGGTGGACAATCACTGTACAAAGAACCTGGAGGGCTTACAGTTCTGGAACAGCTTTGGTCTCACGGCTGTTACATAGACTAATAAAAGGAGAGCCAATTTTCATAAATTTAATAAACCACCCTCTGTCGGGTGGAAAAATGAGGTGTTTCCTTTGGGAAATTAAAATCCAGCACTTTCAGAACAGTGCAGGTTCCCAAAGCAGGACTGTAGAAAGTAGAAAGATACAGGCACTCAGACGCACAACACAACGTAGAGAAGATGGTAAGAGAGCGTACGGGTCATCTGTATTCAAAATACAGAAAGAATAAGTATCTATTCAGAGGTGGTACATTGTACTGACATGCTGTCCAGGGTGTATCCCAGCCTTCTCCCATGGGGGACGGGCTCCACCCACCTTAACCCGGACCAGGGGAAGAGGCTGAAGATGATTGGATAAATCAAACTTTTTACCTACAAACCAACTGAAATTAAAACTGAGCCAGTTTAACAGGAAAAGGATGTCAATGATACCGTGTGCAGCATACACATGATTAAAAGCAGGCAGGCAGACGGAAAGTTACTTTGGCTGAATAGCAATTGCACGAAGGACTCTCGTGTTGATGCGCTGAATTTTCACTTGAAACTCCTTACAAGCATGTTGCAGTCACATAATCGTGTGTTTTGGTGGTCCATGAAATATTTTGTATGCTTGGCCCAGTGTTTTACCATTATTCAGAGCAGAACACAAAAAAAAAAACCCAGACACACACCATAGGAGCAGATAATGGAATTGGTAATTAGCAATTAGCATTGTACGTGCTATTAAAAAGGACAAACAGTATCCTGGTCTTTTGAGCAAAAAAAAAAAAAAAAAAGAATTCAGAAGAGAGTTTAGAAAAGTATTTAAAATCAAAAGTACAGTGTAGTTTAGCGGACAGTCAAATGAAAGCCTTACTTCTACTCTTAGTCAAAGTGAGCTCTATTAGTGGTACGTATGACAGGCTAAGGGTCAGCATTTGGTTGAGTGGGGTGTTGAAGCAGTAGCTACATAAATTTACCAGCTGAGCTTTTGCAGTTGCCCTTTGCCAACTGCCACTTACGCCCTATGAATAAGCCTCTCTGATAAATGCAGGTCTACAGCCTGCTGAGCTTGTCTAGCTTCCTCACATCTACATTGGTTTTTCCTACTTTCTTGTTTTTAGCTCTTCAGGCCATGAAATGCTGCAACATTTCCCTGGTTCGTGTCAATCTGACTGAGAAGAGAAAAAAAAAGGAGAATCCTGTTTGGGGCTGGGGAGCGTTGCAGAGAGAAGTTTCACTTGGGCAAACCAACAGTCTATCTACAGGCTGACTGCCTCTACTATGAGCCCTCAATTGTGAAGGCAGCCACTGCCTCCTCCCAGCTGTCCCTTTGCTTGTTGAGAGTGCTTTTCTATGCCTTTTTTAACTGATGAAATACACAGCTGGTAGTGGATAGAAGCTCAGGCCTCACTGTGGATATCCTCAGCCGCTAAGCTATAAAAGGCAATCAGGCTGCTTGAGACACTAATTTTAAAGACTTCCTGGTCTTGTTCAGCACAGCATTACCCAGATGCTCCTCATGGCAGCTTATTATGGATCCCTGATTACACAACAGGAAGCACCTGACCAACAATGGACACCTGGCAGCTTATTACCATTGACTGGCTCAATTATCCTGAAAAGGGAACATTGAAAACTTTATTAACTTCACTAAATATGTAATTCTCTTTATTTTAATAGAGTAAAAAAAAAATATGAATCTTAATTTATAGTTTTAACACATTTTTTGTCTGATTTTCTCCTGTAAATCTTACAGGCATTGTTAAATTTCTACATTACATAACAATATGTTAAATATTTCTATATATTATCCATAATATTTTGGGGATTGCAGGAAGCATTTAATGCTGGGGACTGGAAGAGCAGGGCCCCACCAGTGCTGACTGCGCTGACCAGTGATGCCAGTGATATTTGGGTGCATATAAAGATTTTTGTTGTTGTGTTGTTTTAAAATATAAATGAATACTGTCAATAAACAGGGAGGAGTGTCTTTTTCTTAACATAATTTCATGTTAAAAACCTTACCTATTGTCAGTGTCTCATTATTTACAGATAGTTAAACATAAAATGATTTCAGAATAGTTTGATACATCTGACAACAAGGATGACAGCCCACATAAGCCGACTGCTGTGAAATCCATGTCTCAGGCAGGGTAAACATAAGCAATACCTGCCGGGTGATTGGGTTGAGTCCAGTGGCGGTATACTTTACACCACTCCATCCGATACTTGTTATTGCGCTTAGTGATGTGAGGCTTGCATGCAGATGGTCAGCCATGGAAGCCCATTTCATGAATCTTCCGGTGCACAATTTTTGTGCTGGAATTAATGCCAAAGGAAGTTTGCAACTCTGCAGTTATTGAGTCAACAGAGCTTTGGCAACTTTTACGCCCTATGGTGACCTCGCTCTGTTACTTTACCTGATCTGCCATTTTGTGACTGAGTTTCTGTTTTTCTACTTCCACTTTGCAATAATACCACTTACTGGTTTTATTACTGGTATAACCCTTACTGTAGAATATCCAGCAGGAAAGAAATTTCATGTAGTGACTTAGTGCAAAGACTAAGACAGTTACCACGCATGAATTCACCGATGTCTTCAGAACAACCCATTCTTTCATAAATGGTTTGTAATCCTGACTGCACGGCTAGATACAATATCTTATACACCTGTGGCAATGGGTCTGAATGAAATTCAACTGAATTCAATGATCAAGAGGTGAGTCCCAATACTTTTAGTCTCCGGATTCATTGCCCATTTCTGATTCATTTATTGATTTCTGCTTTCTGGTTCATAACAGTGAACTAACTACACAGTGAATTCTGAATGCATCTAATGGAAAATAAATGTGTTTTTAGGATTCTTGTCTAATATGAATAAAATAAAAAGTAAGGAGCTGAAAATGTCTTTGTATTCCTGCCCAAATCATGCCATTTTCAGGAATTTATCCAATGTTGTTATGATTCCAAAGCAAGATGGTGCCATGGTGCCAAGTTAAGTGCGTCGGCCCTTTCTGGGGAGCTTCGGCCGTCTGACTTGGCTTATTGTCTTCTCCATCTTGGCTTGAAATCTCAGACGTGGGCATTAAGCTTTAATGGTAGAATAATGTAACACTTCATAAACAGACTGACACACTTGTGAAATGTTTTGAAGGGTCTGGCTGCGACATTATGATCATTTTACATCATGGATGAAAAGCTCTCTGCCTGGTTCTATGTCACTTAGGATAAGTCAGGGGACTCTGCTGGACTCTTTGTATGCGTATTCGGCTTTTAAAATGTGTGTGACAGGTGCTGATTTGAATTATTGATTTCATTATAAACCTGGGAAATGAGTTATCCTCTAACGGTTACTTCTTTGTATATTCTTGCATTCACACTTTAAAATATATGCAGTCAGTCAAATATATAAATGTAAAAAATAATGCAATGACAGTTATAAATTATTCATCCCGTTTTGTAAAATTTTACAAGAAACATTCAGCAAGTCTCTGCCAGACATCATTTAGAATGTAAAACATCACGTTAAATGACTCCAATTCACAATAAACCAGGAAGTCATTAAATGAAGAGAGAATGTCTTTATAGGGCTCAGAGGGCATTTGGTTCAAAGAGCTACACAGGCTACCTGGGAACGGTGCCTGATGTTCAGTGGCCTTTAGGATAAAAGGTTCCCATAAATCTGAATCTGCTTGGAGATGAATAATATCATTTAAACCCAACTGAAAAGCAAAAAGGGGATTAATCTTCTCCAAGAAATCGGTGCCAGACCAAGGGTGTGATGTAGAGCATTATTCTGAAGATGAAGTTCTGTGCTTTTTATTGTTGGAATCGCGTCGGGGAAGCAGGCGAATATGGGAAAACAGGGTTTATTTCGGGCAAACGGAAACCACAGGGCAGCGACAAACTAACATTAATGACAGATCTGGGGAAAACAGACTCAGACGCGGACTAAATACACAGAACACATCGGACTGATGGAAAACAGCTGGGCACAATCGGGGGAGCGCACGTGGTTGATCGGGGGGCGTGGCACACACGAGGGCAGGACACGCGGATCATGACACTTAAGGCATTTCCAGGCATTATATCCCACGGTTGTAGTGTCATGGTTTTATTATTTGCAGAGGAGAGGCTATTCCTGTACAACACACAAGTCTTACTAAACCAGTACTATGCCGAAATAATACAGACTGTCTGCGGATGCAGGCGTGGGGCCCAACATTCCTTTGGTCATTGAAGCAGAGGCCACCTGGGAATCCCCAGCCTATGAATCCCTCTATTCCAGTCACTCTCAAAGGAACAGTGCTAATCTGTTCTGCCACCAGGAAGCTTGCCACACCAAATTACACTTCATACATAAGCCATTATCTGCCGATTATGAAAACTGACCTGTAGGCTATTTTCATAATATTACAAATTCAGCTCAGATATAATTATACTATATTCTCTGAACCCTAACTTAATATAGTAACTAATGTAGTAAGAATGATTTCCATTCATGCAAGATGCATTACTATCTGGCTGAATAAAACTGGTAATGCTTAATAAGCCTGATGAGGATGCATACCTGAGAGTGTAAACAGTTTCCCCTAAAATCAGGAAGTTAGTCTTGGTGAGACTATTGATCTTGACCAACCCTGTCTAAGCAGACAAAAAATGGAACCTTTCAGCCCAGAGCACAGTAATAGAGAACAATTTGTTGTTATTTACTGATGACACTGTAAAATTTTCTAAGTGCTAACTTAGCATTAGCTTGTGGCGGCACATAAACAGCAACCATTTAAATTCTCTTGGATGACACTGTCAATCAGGAAATCCAGAGTCCTTGATCCTTGATACAAGAAACATCTGAATCATAACTAGCGAGTGGAGGTCATTGCTGCATAATGAATGAATGAATGAATGAATGAATGAAAAAACAAAAAAATCAACTATGAAAAGTTTCCGTAATAAACATAGCAGAGTGGTATGTACAGTAGGTCATTTGTTATTAGATCTTATAATTCTGTGTAAACATCATCAGCGGATGTGACAAGTGACAATTATTACACAGATGAGTAAAACAATCGAAGAAGCTGCTCAGAGCTAAGAGGCATCAGTGTCGATTTACTAAATCTGATTAGACTGTATTAGCCGAGAAGCTGAAATACATGCTTCATATTACCATTAAATAAAGATGGACAGTGAAATAAAAAGAATATGAAAATATGACTTCAAACTGTATCTAATTTAATAAATAAGAACTTCTTGTTATGGGGCATAATAACTAGAAAAGGCTGACAATGTGATTTGTTGTTAGGTTTACTCTACACAACACCAGTCTGTTGCTTGTAGCCTACCCCCTTATATATACACTCACCGGCCACTATATTAGGTACACCTTGCTAGTACCGGGTTGGACCCCCTTTTGCCTTCAGAACTGCCTTAATCCTTCGTGGCATAGAT
>JAODJX010000136.1:5823349-5837068 GCA_026776945.1 Isichthys henryi | reverse complement strand
TAAACCTAAATCGATTAGGTTCTGTCGACTATAAGAAATGGCGGCGTTGCACAAATTAAAAAATACACTCAATAAAAATAATAAAAACAAGCACCAAACTGGAGAGCTAAGAGCCGCTGCACCCGCGCGCGCCGCCATCTTGAGGTATAATATAATTCTCATCTTGCTCGGTTCAGCGACCTCAATGCTTGGTCACCTTGTCCGCGCCATGTCCAGTTAACCCAGTCTTGATCACTGCAAATAAAAGTGTAAAAAATTGCCTTACCCGTGTTTAATTAAATCCTAGTTTCAAAAAGTGATTCCCGGCGCACTTTCCTGCTGATTAGCCAGCTGTGGCCAGCGCCATGAAGTTATTGCTAAGCATAGCTTTAAGGAAAGGGGGTGATTGTAATATATTATTGAACTCATCTTTTTACTGGCTATTCGGTTTCAAGGAGCTGCAGGTTATGGAGTGGCCAAGAGGTCCGTCAAAAGAGAGTATTCCCTGCATTTCGAGGTGGTTACCGAAAGAACCTTGCCATTCGGTGAAAGATTGGCTCAGTTGAGGGCTCATTTTGTACAGGAGCCCAAGAAATAAGTATTGAATGAATCGTGTGTATACACAGTTTACGTTCTGAAATCATGGGTAAATACTGATGACATCAACGATGCTGAGTAAGCAGAGGATTCTACGTTATGATTTTTTCTAATGATTTTTGAAGTCAAACTAGCAGACGGCCCGTGGGGGTGTCCTAGGGAGGGTGCAGTTATAAACAGTACCACCACACCAGCATTGTCTTTTCTTCCTTGTTCATACACAATATATCCTTTAAATGTTGTGGTTGCTGAGTTGTCAGTTTCTTCATTGACACTTGAAGCTTCCTCTGAAGGAGCACTTCTATCCTTTGAAGGAGCAGTTTCTATTTCTATTCAGGTCAGATCAGGTCAGGTCGGGAAGCATGCGCTGATGCAGCATGTTGCCGCACCCACCACATAGCGAAGCTGCTTTGGATCCCAGCTGGTGATCCCCCCATAATATCCAGGGTCCCCCGATAAGACAAAGCACCTCCTTCTGGGAACACTGGCAACACCAACACAGCCCTCGGCAACTTTCAAGGTCTTATCATGCAAGGTCTCTCACATCACATTAGAGTCAGCAGACACACCAAAGTCTGCAAGCTTCTCACACAAACTGCTTGCAGACTCATCAGAAGGAGCTTGATCTTGGAGCCTGGCCAAGTCGAGCAACAAGTCTGTGGTCAGAATTCACAAACTGGGCACTTCTGTAGTCCCTGCAGTTTTGGAGAAGCCTCCAGCATCTGTCCACGAGGATGTGATCGATCTCCTTCACTGCACCACCAGTATTAGAGTACCAAGTCAAATGATGCAGTTCAGGGTGTTGGAACCGGGATCCGGCGACCTACAACCCCTGACCTTTTGCAAAGTAAAGGAACATGGAGCCACTCTCACCTCGGTCTCCAGATCCATGGGGACTGACACAATCCTCATAGTCAGCTCTGTCAGTGACTGTAATCACATTGAAGTCACCCATGACCAGAGGAGTGTCACCTCTTGGGCACTCAATAACCACCGAGTGAAGTTGCGAGCAAAATGTCTCCCTCAACGAGACAAAACTCACCATGGTAGGAGCATACACTGAGACAACAGACAAGGAGTGCCTTAGCCTGAGTCTCATAATATGCTCATTGAAAGGAGTGACATCAGACACCATCGGGAGGAGTCTATCCACTTCAAGTCAGCTACTCCCTGTGTGTGGCAGCCATTAAGAACAACCAGACCAAAAGTAGGTATACCCACCTACAGAGATCTGGCCACTCCCAGTCACTCTCACAGCCTTCAACACCCCTACTTGTCACTACGAGTATCTAGTGATGCCTTTCGGGCTAACTAATGCTCCAGCAGTGTTCCAGGCCTTAATTAATGATGTCCTTCGAGAAATGCTGAATAAGTATGTATTCGTGTATCTAGATGACATCTTGATATTCTCATGAGCAGGAGCATATTCAGCATGTTCAGACAGTTCTTCAGCGCCTGCTCTCTCATAGATTGTTTCTTAAGGCCAAGAAGTGTGAGTTCCATAGACGTACCATTTCTTTCTTGTGTTTCACCCTCTCAGAGGGTTCCATCCAGATGGATCCAGATAAGGTCAGGGCCGTGGCTGAGTAGCCACAGATCTCATCTACGGGTTTTTCTCCCTTCCAATGCCGCCTGGGGTACCAACAACCCCTGTTCCCATCCCTGGAGACAGAGGTCATGGTCCCTTCTGTTCACCAGTTTTTATGCTGTTTCCATCGCACCTGGAGGATCGGCAGGATTTCTTTGCTGCGCTCCAGAGTCCAGATGGAGAAGTACGCTAACCAACGTCGGTCCCGAGCACCTCCCTTGGGGGTTGGACAACGGGTCTGGCTAAACACCAGTGACCTTCCCCTATACGTGGTTTCACGGAAGTTGGTTCCTCGTTTCGTGGGTCCTTTTCCTATTACAAAGATCATCAATCCCTCCGCAGTACGCCTCCGGCTCCCTGCCACTATGCATAGGATACACCACACTTTTCATGTCTCCCTGCTGAAACCACATGCTGTTAGTCCCCTGGCATCTCCTGCTCTTTCCCCGTCAGGAAGACCACGCCTCTGGGGATTCCTTGATCCACATTTCTCCATTTAAACAAGCTGTCAGCTTGCGGTTTTGCGTTGCTATACCAGGTTGTCCGGTTTCTCCAGTTTCAGTGCAGTCACCTACAGGTTGCAGGTTATTTCCAGTTAAGGGAGACTATTTCAGCCATTGGGTCTTGCACTCCGATGCAAGATCTTCTAGGGTTTTTTTTCTGAGTTCGAGCATTTTCCGATTTCTGCCTCTCCGAGTTTTCTGTCCTGTGTTCTGCCTTATAGTCCCCAAGTTTCTGTTCAGCCCCATTGATGCCAAACGTGAATCGCCTGACCCCCACTTGTACACTGACCACAATATTTGCCAAGCCCCAAGATCGACTCCGCACATTGCCCGACCCCAGCCTGCCCCATGACAACAATCCTGCCAGTATCTTGGGTTTTGGTGTTCTATGTTCTACGTTATTACGACCTGGACAACGAACTGCCTTTTTCATAATTAAAGGACTTTCTTCGCATCTGATTCCGCAACAGCGTCCTCTTTTCCCCTACAAAACCTTCACGGTGGATGCTAGACCTACATATTCTACCAATATGTTTTGTAATTAGCTATTTCATTACATGTTTTAGTGTTGACTGTTTTAGTTAACTGGTGGCCTGTCTTAGCTCTTCAGTTGATTGTTGACCCCCTTCGCTCATTAGTTTCCTGTTGCCAGTCTTAGTTCTCTGCTTTCCTGTTGACACTATTAGCCATCTTGTTGCCCGTTGACAGTCTTAACTCTTCAGTTACCTGTTGACAAGCTCTCTGCTTTCCTGTTGACACTCTTCACTTATTGATTCCTTGTTATCATTTATAGCTCTCAAGTGTTCTGTTGACAGTCTTAGCACCTTGGTTTCCTGTTGACCCTCTTAGCTCATTGGTTGCCTGTTGACAGTCCAAGGTTTCCGGCAGTAACTTTCCCCCATAGTGGCCCACAACCATTTAGTGACTTGCTCGGGATTCCTGCCCTCACCCCCTGTTCACGTATTACAGAATTCAGTTAGTTGACATCATACAATAATAGGCAATATTACATTAGACATTACATTGATACTTAGGTGTTTTCCAAGGAAAAGAAAGACAGACAAAATAGGTATTTTTTTGAGTGGGGTTGACAATGCATCTCCCTGTTCACTCTCATATACCCCATACACACACTGGTTTGCAAGGAAGATTTTTTTCCTCATTAACCAATATAAAGCAGCCATGCATAAAAACTGTATAGTGCAGTGGAGCATGTCTCACTCTGTTTGCAGAAACCCAAGCTAACAGTCATGGCAGGCTTTTAGCATTCATAATGGCTTCAAATGACCTTGTTAGATATCAGCATCAACCTGTGTCTTCAAAAGATTAAGAATTTACTGTTGCTTGTACAATTATTTTATATCTTTTATTGGATTTCTTTTATGGCATTGATTATCTTTGATAGCTTATAGTACCATGAGAAATAAAGATATGTTGCTAGCACATTTCAAACTAGGCCTTTATACCATTTTGAAGTTGCATCGAGGATAAGAGATTACAAAGCACTCAAGGACTCATTTTTGAATTACCATGAGTGTTTGAAAGAGGCTAAGATATATTATTAAATCTTGAGAATATTATTACAGTCTGAATCATCGTTATCAGGCACTAATCAGCTATTGGTGAACTTTCATTGCAGCAGCACTGACAACATCACCACACTCCGCATCCCTGTGTGCTTTACCAGTTGCCCTGCTGCTGACAAAATATCACTAAGGCGAATCTGCACAAAAACCACCCAGTCCCGTACCTGAATAAGGAATTAGAATGAAGAATAAGGAATCAGTTTCTACTCAAGAACTGTTACCCTGCTGAACCAGCAATAATCAATCCCGCCTGCAATACCATTCACATTATTTTGCCGTGTCCTTTAGTCCCACTGTCTTTTTGTCCCACTGTCCTTTAGTCCCACTGTCTTTTTGTCCCACTGTCCTTTTGTCCCACTGTCCTTTAGTCCCATTGTCTTTTTGTCCCACTGTCCTTTAGTCCCACTGTGCTTTAGTCTCATTGTCTTTTTGTCCCACAGTCCTTTAGTCCCACTGTCCTTCAGTATCATTGTCTTTTTGTCCCACTGTCCTTTAGTCTCACTGTCTTTTTGTTCCACTGTCCTTTTGTCCCACTGTCCTTTAGTCCCATTGTCTTTTTGTCCCATTGTCTTTTTGTCCCACTGTCTTTTTGTCCCACTGTCCTTTAGTCCCATTGTCTTTTTGTCCCACTGTCCTTTAGTCCCACTGTCTTTTTGTCCCACTGTCCTTTAGTCCCACTGTCTTTTTGTCCCATTGTCTTTTTATCCCACTGTCCTTTAGTCCCACTATCTTTTTGTCCCACTGTCCTTTAGTCCCACTGTCTTTTTGTCCCACTGTCCTTTAGTCCCATTGTCTTTTTGTCCCATTGTCTTTTTGTCCCACTGTCCTTTAGTCCCACTGTGCTTTAGTCTCCTTGTCTTTTTGTCCCACTGTCCTTTAGTCCCACTGTCCTTTAGTACCATTGTCTTTTTGTCCCACTGTCCTTTAGTCCCACTGTCCTTTAGTCCCATTGTCTTTTTGTCCCACTGTCCTTTAGTCCCACTGTGCTTTAGTCTCATTGTCTTTTTGTCCCACTGTCCTTTAGTCCCACTGTCCTTTAGTACCATTGTCTTTTTGCACTGTCATGTTTTTACACTGTCATGTTCTCACACCTGTTGTTACTGCTGATTTACTGCATTATCGCCTCATGGTCATGACTCTTTACTTCTCATCCAGTCTTTTTATCCTTGTAAATGTTTATTGTTGTAACGCATACAAATTATAAAATGGTATTCAACTAATTATAATATTATTTAATGTTCATATGTAATTGTAAAAAAGTTTGATATCACTCCATAAAACATAAATGCTTTTGTAGATGTTCATAATACAGCCTAGTAATAAGCTTAAGTAATTGATTAATTCAATGACTTTAACAAATAATTGTGATGTTCCTTATTTATACCATGTAGTTAACACATATTGCTGAATTTTGATATTGTACATTACGAAGCTGTTTCTAATTCAGAGATATTTGCCCCAGTGTCAGTTAAAAACCTTAATTACCATTAATAAAGGCATGACTTTGGGTTAAGCTCTGAGGGGTTGAGATCTCCATCTATTTAAGTTTAGGGGATTTTATTGGCTGGTTTTGATTATTGGGGGGGGGGGGTTACAACCCCTCCCATCCTCACCCTCCATAATTTATTCCCATGCTTGTGACTATTCATAGTTTTTACCCCATTTACACAGTTATCGTTGAATGAAATTTTTAATTATATTTTGGCTCTTTGAGGCTCTCGTTCCTGTATGCGCGGTGCCTCAGGAGGGAAAGGAGGGAGCCGGGATAAATCAGCCCTGACCATGAAGCGTTAAAATCCTCACACTTTCCGTATGAAGAAATGGGAGTCAAATGTGAAAATTGAAGATGGTTGGAGCAAAGTCTGGATATCACACTGAGGGAGGAGCTGATGCAGAAGGGTGTGTGACAGGACTGGATTAAAAACAGCTCCAGGACTGACTGTTCGATCAATCACGTTGTTCCCTGGGGCAGCTCCAATATATTCTTTGAAATAGCATGATATAGACAATTACGTCACAATATAAAATTCAGTCAATGTAAAAGTGATCTGGATTATTAAAAAAAAAATACAAAACTGGTAGGCACAGAATTCTAAAATACAAGAAATTTGATACCAGTGCTTTTGGTTGTAGTAAATTAAATGTTTATTGTGCAACATTTGATGCTTACTTTATGATATTTACATAGGGTCTGGAAAATACCTTGCAAATAGACCAGCATGACCGTTTTACAAGAACAGACTTAGCAGTAAAATATTGTGAAAATGCCCTGTGCTTGTAAATAGCAGCCTGTATTCATTTAAAAATTGTTCTGACCTTCCTGACAGATTTTTTTTTTCATTTTGACTGCTGGTTTAACAGAATCCGAAGCATAAAACTCTTTTTCACAAAATCTCAGCGCAGGAATAAATATTGTATTTTGTTAGCTTTTCACATTTATAGTGCCCTTGTTGAAAATGTATTTTGCTTTTCGGTAACTATATGGTTTTGTCACGACCTGCCCGTCCAGTCCTCGTGAGCCACGCCCCCTGATCATCCACGTGTGCTTCCCCGATTGTTCCCAGCTGATCCCCCTCAGTCTGTGTATTGAGTCCGTATTCCCCAGACCTGTCATCGATGTTCGTCGCTGTCTCCCCTGTGCGTCCGTATAAAACCCCGTATCCCGCATTCTCACCTGCCTGCCTCATCCTTCCCCGCTTCCCACCTGCTCATCTACCCCTGGACGCGACAGGTTTTCCTGCAGTGAAGTCTGTACTGTACCTCCCGTTTCTGACAAATGAACTGGCCTGAATCGTCAACAATAACCTGCATAATTGCATATGATAAACTAGTTCAGGTTCCAAGATTAAAGAGCTTGAAGACCCTTTGCCTCTGTTTTATTTCCAACTATTTAGTTGCTCTCCTGCCATATGTTATGTGCCAGATCATGTTTGAAAAATCATTCTTAAGAACTCGTCTAATACTCCTAACAAGGAACTCTTAAGAGACCAGCATACTGTACATGAAAAGCAAGTCTCATGAGCCAATAATTCTGCATCTTTTTTATGATTTATGAGCACAATAGTTTGGTGCTTCCAACTCCATTTGGCTGGCAAAGTAAAACAAAAATGTAACATTGAAATATACATTATGTGAGCCTCCAGACTGACAGCTGCCATTCTGTTGTGTCTGTAAGTGCACCCAGTGAAAAGCCACCAATATGTAAACCTGATATAATAAAGAGACAGTAATAAAAGGAAAGAAACCCACTTCCCTGTCAAAGCAAAGAGATGTAGAGGTGTAGCGAAGGGGCAGTGAGCCCAGCAGGAGAGTCACAGCTTACCCTAAACCAAGAAGCTGGTTCTTGCTCTGGACAGCAGACCTAAGAGCACATTTTATAATATCCTCCCGAGACCCCACCCATTCATTTATGTCCATTGTAGTGGACATATTGTTTTGCATCTATCTTTTCACTGATGTAAGGAAAGGTATTTATTCCTGTTGTACACTAAAGAGGACATGCTGTGAAATTAAAAATAAAAATAAATTAGAAAAAATCTAAATTGTAAGATGTCTTATTTCCTCCAAAGACACAGAAAATCGCAAATAACCTAAAATTGAAGGACACTTTTTTCCTTGGATCTGGGATATAAAGCTTATTACTGTATAATACTTATCTGCAATTACTTGGAATTGGCTGATTGGTTTCTAACAGAAACATAGAGGTAATGTAAGCAGCTGTTTGGTTCCTAACAGAAACATTGAGATGATGTATTGTCACCAGCCATATCACCTGCAGTTCAAGTTAAGTATTCCCTCTGAAGTTAAGCCGGTTTGGGCCTGGCCAGTACTTGGATGGGAGATGCCCAGGCTAAAACTGCCCACTGTGGCTCTTTCGAATCTGGCCTCCTAATCATCCCCTGTATCTTACTGGTGAATTCTCTCCTGCCCCCTTCACCACCTTAGCTACTGTGTGGTGAGCGTACTGGTGCAGAGTGGCTGCTGTGGCATCATTCAGCTGGGTGCTACACATTGGTGGTGGTTAAAGTGGCTCCCCGTTGGTTTATGGAAAAGCGCTGTGTTATATATTTGTGACATTCCTTCATACAGTATTGTGCAAAAATTCTTGTTCAATCAAAGAAAATTTAAGGTAAAGTGCGCAAAAAATACAATATTTTAAGGGTAGCACTCAGAACAAAATATAAAATTTAACATTAGAATTCACTGTATGTACAAAAAAATTGGGACCCACCTCTTAATAATTGAATTCATTCAATTGAGCCATTGCCACAGGTGTATAAAATCAAGCACCTGGCTGTGAAGTCAGGCTTACAAATATTTGTGAATGAATGGATCATTCTGAAGAGCTTGTGATACAGTAATAGGATGCCAGCATTGCAATATGTCAGCTCATGAAATTTCTTCCCTGCTAAATATTCAACTGTAATTGGTATTATTGTAAAATAGAAGCACTCAGAATAGCAGAAACTCTGTCACAAAGTGACAGACCATGTAATGTAACTGAGCAGGGTTGCCAAGTGCTGAGGTGCATAGTGCATTAAAGTCACCAATACTCTGTTGCAGTTATTGAGTCAGAGTTCCAAACTTCCTCTGGCATTAACTCCAGCACAAAAACTGTGCACCGGGAGCTTCATGGAATAGGCTTTTATGACCAAGCAGCTGCATGCAAGCCTCAGATCACCAAGCACAGTGGATGCCGTTGGATGAAGTGGTCTAAAGCATGCCAGTATTGGACTCTGGAGCAGTAGAAACATGTTCCGTGGAGTGATGAGTCACACTTCTCTGTCTGGCAGTCTGATGGGTGAGTCTGAGTTTGGCAAATGCCAAGAAGTAAGTTTGGTGTGGAAGAACTTGATTGGCCTGCACAAACCCAAAGCCAGTCCTTTTTGGATGAACTTGAACGGAGATTGCGAGCCAGACCTTCACATCCAACATCAGTGTCTGACCTCGCAAATGTTTCTCTGGATGAATGGGCAAAAAATTCCCATAGAGACACTCCATAATCTAGTGGAAAGCCTTCCCAGAAGATCAGCAGCTGTTATAGCTGCAAAGTGAGACCAACTCCATATTGATGCCTATAGATTTAGAATGGGGTGTCATAAAAGTTCCTGTAGGTGTAATGGCCAGGTGTCCCAGTACTTTTGTCCATATAGTGTATATGCAGATTAGCAGTAACACAATAAAAACTAACAAGAATTTCTTCTGTTCTGATGTTTATCTACATGTTGGTGTAAAATTATATTATGTCTAAGTATGTCAGTTTAGCCATTTCAAAACCTCTCCTAAAGTCACCCCAGTATTTGCAGCAACCATTTAATATACCCATGTATACACAACCTCGTATGGCTAATCAATACCTCATTGAGTTACTTAACTAATTAAGTTAATTAGTTGAGTTGGTGGTGAAATTAAACGAATACATGGAATGGCTGAGGTGCCCCTGAGGAGAGGTTGGGGAACTGAAGCGGTGTACTTCTAGCCATCCAACAAGTTACCCGTAACAGAACGGAGGAAATTCTTGTTAGTTTTTATTGTGTTGCTGTTAAATTGCATGTAGTCTGTTAATTGCATATTCTGTTCTGTGAGAAAATATATACTTGTTATCCAGATAAATATCCTTAAACGTTTTCATCGACTAACACAGAACTGTATGTGTAACATTCAATCAGCATTTCATTTAATGTTTGAAGAAGGAATTCTGCTTCCTCACCGGCTCTTCGCTGTCCATGGTGATCAATATGGCGTCACCATCAGCAGATATCCATCAGCTCTATGGCCTGGAATGGTTACATGCCCCCCACCTAACTATTTTCTGTTTCTTAACATTATTCTCAAATGTCCCTTTGGATCCTTTATACTCTATGTCAAGAAATGGATCATTCAAAATTGTCCATAGGTCAAAAATCTCTAGGTTTTGGAACAGATTGAGGCGTCCAGGATTCTTTGTTGTACTTTACAAAGACAGACATCCAAAGCACTGTGCGCTGTTAGCGCTGATAATGGACAAAAACAAATGTGAAAAATGAGGATGAAAACCACAAATAATCTTCTGGAAATTACAGGGCTCTGCTATGATTTCATTGAGTCAACAAACAATTCAGAAATTTCAACAGATTTGCAAGTATTTCATAGACATTAGATCCCTTTTGTTCTCCAAACACTTTGGTATCCAGGAGGTACAGTGAGAATTGAAGTCAAAATCCCACACCAAGTCAAAAAGTGTTACACTTAGATCAGCAATCACTGAAATATATCATTAGCAGGCAGATAAAGATGTACCAGCATAAACCTTTACAGGAACTTTGAATGACACACCAAGTGACGTCTTAATCTCTCATAAGCATTTCTCTTAAGATCACCAAAAGTTTCATACAGTATAAGGTAAAATAAGATCAGATGAGCTTAGATAAGATAAAACAAAAACTTTTAGCAAATTGATTAGACACATTAATGATACAGATTATAGGATTATTTCATACATTAATTCAAATCACAGCTGTGCAGTTCTGGCCATAGTTCATTTATTTACATTTACAAGAGACATAACCAGGTGGCAATATCATATTCAGAAATGTTTCCAGAAAAAGTAAAATGCTAAACAAAAACCACGGTCACCCATAACTGTTGAACCTTAAAATATACCGACATTGATCATTATTTACACAGTGAAGGATGCATGAAACCAGGGAGGTATTGGAGAAGGCAGGTTCAGGTTTCAACCTTGAATCCGACTTAGATAAGCCTGAAACATAATTATCGATTCCAGAAACACTGATTGCAGCTCTGGGGAGTCACATTATGTACATGCTAACTGAAGTGTGGTCTTGCTGAACAACAAAATTCCATCATCAGCGGATCGCTGAAAAAAAGATTCACCATGGAAACGGATGCTAAAAAAGTGCGGAGCGGAATACTTTGCACATGGAAATGGAGATATTGATTACTGAACGAACTGGCTAAGGTGCCCCTGAGGAGAGGTTTTGGAACTGAAACAATGTTCTTCTAGCTGTCCAATGATATCATTAACTTTTTGGAGAACAGAAGAAATTCTTCTTACTTTTTACTGTCTTACTGTTCATTTGCACACATTCTAATGTTAAATTGTGCTTTTCTGAGCAAATGCTTAATACACAGCCGTTTTCTTCCACTGCCTAAGACTTTTGCACAGTACTGTCATTTAATGTTGGTGCATTCCACTTGGGCCCAAAAAAATGTGGCAGCAAGTTTCAGTGAAATATATAAATGGAGTATCTATCTGCACCCGGGTGCAAATAACATATGCTGATTTGTTGAGCTATTTACACCCAGCCTGGCTATCCACCCTGGGTACAAATAGCATCTGCCTACCATATACACCCAGCTGCAAATAGCCACACTGGCTGTCCACCCCGGGTACAAATAGCATCTCCCTGCCATATACACCCGGCTGCAAATAGCCACACTGGCTGTCCACTCCGGGTACAAATAGCATCTCCCTGCCATATACACCCGGCTGCAAATAGCCACACTGGCTGTCCACTCCGGGTACAAATATCATCTGCCTGCCATATACACCCGGCTGTAAATAGCCACACTGGCTGTCCACCCCAGGTACAAATAGCATCTGCCTGCCATATACGACCGGCTGCAAATAGCCACACTGGCTGTCCACCCCGGGTACAAATAGCATCTGCCTGCCATATACACCCGGTTGCAAATAGCCACACTGGCTGTCCACTCCGGGTACAAATATCGTCTGCCTGCCATATACACCCGGCTGCAAATAGCCACACTGGCTGTCCACTCCGGGTACAAATATCGTCTGCCTACCATATACACCCGGCTGCAAATAGCCACCCTGGCTGTCCACCCCGGGTACAAATAGGATTATTGGTTACTGACACCTAGGTGCAAATAGTACCTGCAATATGAAAATATAATTCGAAACGGGAGAAATGTTACGTCATAAAAATATTACTGCTTATTTTTAATTAATCCCAACATTTGTCTAATGTAGATTAACTAACTGAAGGTAACTTTCATTCTGTAGACAAGAGGAATACAGTTGTGGTTTTTTTAACAGGCGGAGGGCCGCTTCCTCTCTCCCCATCAGAAGTGGTAGCTCTTCAGATTCAAGTTTTCCTTTTTTGCAGTTGAGGTGGGGGGTTGCCGATGTTCATCCCCTAGTAATTTTAACGATTGACAATGGCTTTTAAAAGTAATCATCAGTCTCTTCCCAGTGTATAATGGAGTTATCGGTGTAGTGGATCCTCTTGCTTTAGTAGGTATTTGAATATCATACAACTGCCTGATAGTGCAGAATACGTTACATAAATTAAAGCACTTATTAAAGGAAGAAAATGAGACGCCATTTCAGCCTGTTCAGTGATGGAACATATAGGCAGGAGAACAGAACAGTTTTTCCCCAAAAGTGATACTTGAACTGAACCCTAACCCTAACCCTAACTTAACCCTAACCTAACCCTAACCCTATCTTTTACAATTTCCCTAAGACTGACATTCTGACTTTGGATGATTGTTGTATTATTTTTTTATTATTCTAATCCTGTTACAGTGCATTTTGGATTGCGATCTGGGATAATTTGCAAGGGAAGTGTTGGAGAGCTTTAGGTTCATATGAAGTTTTATTATCTAGGTTTATAAGTTTTATTTGGGTTTATATAAAGTTTTTATTGATTATGTTATTGTTATACCGCATATCTATTTCTTGCATCCTTTGTATGCTGTCAAACCAAGGCAGGTTCTTGCAACCTATACATTACGTCGTACAAAAATGCAATCACAATAAAGATTTTCAGAGCTTCCAAGGTTTCAAAGAAATAGGTTCACACATGAGTATTATGCATCGATATCTGATTATATGCATTAGTTTATCGTCCTCTAACAGAGTTTGGTTGACCCATTGCAAGATAATGAGAGCCCGCCCATCTTGACAGCTAAGCACAGCACTGCTAAGGCCATTATGAACTTTGTTCCTAATGTTCTGTGTATAAGTAAAGAATGAAACTGCTTGCTAAGGTTCATCTGGAGAAGAAAATGAAAAAATATGATCTCCAAATCGGAGTGCATTAGTCTTTTAAAAAGAAAAACTAGTTGGACTGCTGGAAAAAGAGTTAAGTGCGATTTTTGTGGTTGTCAAAAGATGCATGATTCTTAATTGCTGTGAGATGACTGGGAAATGTGTGTGTGTCATTTTTATTTGCAGGCAATAAAGAGCACATGAATGAAACTGTAGCAAATTTCTCGTAATATAATTTATTGTGGTGGTTGTGAGCCATTACTGAGAAAAATGGTTATTTGCAATTATGTTCCTGAGAAATCTGCCATCACTGAGGTCTGCAAGGTGGAGAGATTGTTCTTCCATGGCTCAGTGTGTGATACAGAAGGATGGGATTCTCGCCCGATTGTGGCGACATTGTGCAGTACCATACATGTCACAGTAACATCTTCCTGGGAGATCATCTTA
>JAODJX010000136.1:5807917-5823249 GCA_026776945.1 Isichthys henryi | reverse complement strand
ACCCCGGCCCCGGGGGGGCTTGAGCTGTGTGGGGGGCCGCGCCCGGCCGGGCGCCGGGCAGATCCCTGTTGGTACATATAACTGAAACGTTACATGCTTCGAAGATACACCCAAACACCAAGAATAGCCAAGCAGTCAGATGAGCGATCTTTGAAAGATGTTTTGCCGTGCGGTTCGTGCAGGTGATTCAGTGGATGGCGTAACACTGTTGGCATTGGGGGTTGAAGCAGAACCCCCGGGTTTTGTGTGTGTTTACAGGTTCTGTCCCTGCCTGTGTGGGTGTGTCATGGGTACACTGGGTTCCACCAAAATCTATAACACATATGGGAAGGCAAATCAGTGTCTGTAAATCACCAGCAGCTTATGGGAAATGTGTCCACCCTCGACTGCACTGGCATCCCTGTCCAGGGTGGTGTAGGCATTCGGCTCACTACCACCTTGTGCTGAGAAGGGGGCAGAAGGTTGGTGGAGGAGTGGATGGACGGATTATCAATTGATTTATTATTTAAAGTATTATATTATATTATTTTAGTAACTTCCTAAAAGCAAGCTCTAAAAACAGGTTATCAGAACGTCAGTAATAAACACAAAAGTGCACCATCCATTTGGCACCACAGAATCATCTGGACTTCAACTCACTGAAGCGCACGGAGATGGCAACCTGCTCAGGTGAAATTCGTGCTGCACTTGGACTCACCATTCTGACATTTCACCGCTCTGCAGGCTGGAAAACTGCCTGATCCTCTAATGAGGGCTGATTCGCATGGGAACAAGCGCAAAAAAGCTTATATAACCTCCATAATGTCAGAAATGTTTACTTTCTGCATTGTTTTATTCAGGGATCAGGCCACTGAAAGTGCCACTTACCTCAAAAGTCTCCAGATTACCCTTTGAAATGTTGCTCATTTTCATCGCTCTCACTTGGGCTGCCTTGAAACAGTAAATAGGTGTAATAAATGAAAAATATAATAAAATTTGAATAGTTTCAGAACAAACTGTGGTTGTTTAAGTGTGAAAAATTATGTTCAGGTAGAAAAGTTGGTTAAACATCTCCAGGCTGGTACACTTGTACACAGTGTCAGTGTTACAGTGACTGAAGAGTCACTGTAGAGTCCGGTGGGAGACCTAGGGGCATTGAGAACTGTCCTGAGTTAGAAGCCTTATGACCTGGGGAAAAAAAGCTCCTCTTTGACCATTCAGTTCTGGTCACAGGGCTGCGGAACCCTTTGCCTGAGTTCAGCAGGCAAAACAGAGAGTTACTGGGGTGGGATGGGTCCTTGGAGATTTTTGTTGCTCTGGTCCTACAGCGGCTGTTGTAGATGTCTTGTAGGGAGGGCAACGCAGATCCGCTAACGAGGCTATAGTTAGTATAAGCAAATTGTACCTGTAGGAATATCCTACTAGTCTCAAACACTAATCCCCAACTAGATGTGCGTGAATGCATCTCGTTAATGTGAACGGTTACTACAGAAACTTAGTAGAAGAAAAAATCAGAAACATTTAGTTAATAACAGTCTTTGTGTCTTTCTTTTTAGAAAATTTGTATTTTCTAGTAATGATATTGATGATATAGTCATATCATCATACACAGTCAAAGTATAAATCTATCTAGTCTGATAATGTTTTGTAACCCTCGTTCTGAACCATGGACCAGGTCTGATAAATAATTTAGTGTCAGTTCTCTAATTTTAAAAATGTGCAAACGGCACCTGGGTTTTAGAAGAGACCCTCTCTGTCACTGCCAGCCTGCAGAGGGATCTCATCCAGAACCATCTTAGCATGTACAAAGAACCTGCCGCCACCCACTTCTCCATCTGTCTCGTTTACTGTGAAACCGGAGGCCTCCATGCTGATCCAACGCTACGTTTCCGACACCTGAAGCATCAAGACTGGACCTTCTGATTCCAGATGGAACCAGCAGACTCATCCAAATACTGTTTCATCCACACCTCTCTCATTGCCACTTGATAGTCAAAACAGCGGCAACAACTTTCTGAAGGCTATTGTGATGAATCTGTTGAACTACTGTAATATCATTGACCCTCCTGTTAGCATTTTCAATAAACATATGGTCCCTTTGTCTGAAAATAAATGCAATTGTCCTGCCTGAACACAAAATATTCAAACTGGGTTACCGTCCAGTAAAGTACTTTCTACTGGCAAACACTGCAAAAGCGTGCATTCATGCTTCGAATACAGAGTGCTACCTTACATAAAACTAGATACTAGCAGAATATCTACAGTGAAAAGAATACAGCAACTATACAATAGGCAGCAATGTGACCACACTGCACACTTTGTATTGCATGCAGTAAAACATTATAGCTTGTAGCAGCAGCACAGAATGGATAATCTGACTTTATTTACAGATACAAATAATCAGAAATTCTGTTAAATATCCCAAATCTAATTAATAAAAATGGGATTAGGTCAATTGACAGATCCCATAGAAATACTGATATCAATGGACAACAATATACCTAGTTAACCTCTGACAACACTGCACAACAAAGTATTTGCTTCTTGAACAGTGTTGGGTGTTCCTTTTAAATTTTTGGCTGCTGATCACAAATATCACATCCAAATTTGCCTATCACATAACGTTTCATCAAAATCTTCAGTTTTGTCATGTTTTTTTTTGTCTTATATTTGTGTCCAAAAATGTTTGTTTCTCCAAGAGACCTATCAACAATGTTTTATTCAGTCTGGGAAATGTCCAGGTATGGAATCTGGCCAGGTGGGAAGCTGTTCTGTGGAAGTTTGCAGCCTGGGCATGCCTGGTAGTCCAGAGCCAGCTTCGCCTCAGAGAAGCTCAATGACCGCTATTGTGAATAAAACATATCATCTGTACTCCGGCTGTAAAATTGATGATCAAGACAAGTAATGGGTGCCTCGCATTTGTTGTGTGACATGTGCTGTCTGTCTGAGACTCTGCCTCAGAGACACTTGAAAGACAATGTCGTTTGCTGTCCCGATAATATGGCGAGAACAGAAAGACTATGTGACGGACTGTTACTTCTGTTTGACTAATATGTCTGGTTTCTCTGACAAAAACTAGAAGTCAATTGAATACCCTAATCTGTCTTCAACAATGAAACCAGTGCCACACGACAACAGTCTTCCAATTCCGAAACCACCAGAATGGACCTTAGAAGAACCAGATGAAGAAATTATATAGGGAACTGGCAGTGACAATGTTCCGGATTTTAAACCGTGCTCATCGGTGTGGTAGCTCTGAGGTTAGGGTTCTGTGCCAGTAATCAGAAGGTTTCGGGTTCAAATCCACTGAATGTCCAGAGTGATTCTACTCTGTTGGTCCTTTGAGCAAGGCCCTTAACCTGCAATATTTCACCCTGGGTATGATGTTAATCTACAAGGCCATGCAAAGAGGTTCTCCCACTCTCAAGGAATAACTTGGGGGTTGGTGGCAGGATTGTCACTCCAGCAACTGGAAAAAACTTCACACTGGTCCATTCAGTCTAGTGTGGTGCTGAGGTATCACCTGCCACATGGCTGCACTGAGGTTCTCATCCCTGAGGTGGTTTGTTGCGTGGTGGGTGTGGCAAATGCACTGTAATCGGTGCATGCTCCTTACCTCCTCCTCCGTCATCAGGTGATCCACATCTCATAACACAGTCAGAATTAAACGATCGTGCCGGAGATTTGGGTCTGTCAAGAAAAATAGCTGAATTGCTGGGTTCGAGGCTGCAGGAATGGTGTTTGCTGTCACCAGGTATGAACATTTCTGCTGACTACTGTTGGACACTGCAATGTGATGCACCTGATACTGAATATAAATGAAAATGAAGAACACTTGCATTTATTTTGAACTTAATAGCGAATTGGAATCATAAACGTGATTATGTCATTGCCGGTAAACAGTTAACTCTGTATTTCTCAGAGTTCCTATGTGATGCAGCAAAACCAAAACTATATTTGTGCATATCCACCAGGTACCTGTCGCAATCAGAAAAAAACTTTTCAGGAAGCAAAACTACTGTAGAAAACTAACTAACTAAGAATAGCCAATGTGTCGCGAACGCCGGCCAGAGAAGCGAGAGCAGGGAGGCGAGGGTGCAGGGAACAAGGGATTTATTCAAGAAACACGTAAGGCAAAACACAAGACTTCAATGACCTGACTGGGGAAAACATACCTAACGCAGACTTAAATACATTTGGACTAATGACAGCAATCAGTAACAGCTGGTAAACACGGGGAATCCACACGAGGTTAACTGTCATGCCCCGCTCGTCCGATCCTCCTGTGTGCCACGCCCCCTGGTTACCCACGTGTGATTCCTCGATTGTCTCCAGCTGTGTCTGATTAGTTTGCTCTGTCTTGTTGTATTTAAGTCCTGGTCTGACTTGTTTCCCCTGTCCGTCATTGTGGTTAGGTGAAGTTTGTCAATGTCCTTGCCTGCCCGTTCCGTTTCCCTAATTAAACCCGTAGTTTACCCCGATCTTTGCCTGTGTGCCTCCTGCTTGCTCGCCTGCCCGCACAATCGCCGCTCTGCTCGCTCCTGATCATGACATTAACGAGGGGTGTGGCACATGGAAGGAACGGACAAGCGGGGCAGGACACAATGTCTGTCGTTACAAATAAAGAGTAAATGAATAGTCAATAAAAAACGCCCAAGAAAATCACAATTATAACATTTTACTGTATGTGATAAGGAGGACAGCTAACAGTCTGTGTAGTGTGTAGACCTCGGTGTGCACTGTCTGTGTAAATCAATGGCATTGTCTTTCTCTTTGATTGTTACCCTTTCAGTTCAAATTTTACACCTATAACAAAACCCAAACCATAGTAGAACATGAATCTCCATATGATGATACTTACTGACACAACTTAGAGAGAGTCAGGGCCAAGGACCGTAAGTAGATAAGTAGACAGTATTGTGTCAGATGTCTTGTTCAGGTTAACCACAGGTAGTACTAGGCATATTCTTCACTGGAATCAGTAAAGGTAGTTAAAGCTACATTCATTCATTTGAATTTACATTCCATGGTTAGAACATGCAAGTAACCTAAATGCACAGAAATGTTCATTTATTTTTATTGCATTTTATTATATTTTCCGACATTTCTGGGAAGCCTGATTCAAGATAGCTTGTAAGGATTTATTTAGTTCTTCTGGAAACTTCAGTTCTCATTCCATAGTTTTGACAGACATACATACTCAACTGCAAAAGGTTCACGCTGGAATCAAAACCTCTTTTTCAAAAGCTATCTAATAAGCTCAGGAGATCAAAGTCTGCAATGTAATTCTGCAGCTTCAAATTCAGCCAAGTCAATAGGGCCAAAAGAGACAAAATTAGAGAATGGGAATGTGTTGGATGAAGGATCTGTTCCCATGGATACGATTCAAGATAAAACTGTTACAATCTAAAAGCGAATGCAGAAATTATGCATTGAAATTAAAGTGTTGCTGTTAAACATTTTACATTTTAATGTTTCTGTATTTGTCATTTGTAAATTCTTTTCACTTGTCAAACTGAATCACAATTTAAATTGCGTCTATAATGATCAGTGATAATAGCTGTTAAACGGGGGACCCTGAGTATATGTAGCGTCTGTGTACTATGCATGCAGTGTCCGTGCAGCGCCCATGCGGTGCCCATATAGTGCACACATTCTATGAACTTCAAGTCTACACTTAGCTACTGAGGATATTAAGCATTTCAGCATCTGAGCTCTTTCACAGTCTCTCGGTGAAGCAGATTTCTAATACCATGTGGTTCAGGCTGCAAACTGAATACACAGCCATCACACGAGTAGGAAGCCTGCTCGAAAGCTGTGGCTCGGGGCTGACAGTGATTCTGCATTCCCAAGTTACATGTTGGATTTTGAGATGGAATAAGGTATTTTATCCTCTTGCGAATCAGCAGCCCGGAACGCTCCAGGAAATCATGTGGTATTCAGTAGCCCTTCAAATCCCTACTCTGTCCAGTGAGAAATGCTCCTATTTAACCCATAAGATGTGTTCATCTTAAGTGCTGTAAGCATCTATGTTAAGTACAGCCTGGGGACTATGATCTGAACAACATTACACTATCTTAGCTGTGTTTAGGCTTTGGGTACATGCTTGGTTCAAAATCACTTCAAATTCACTATTCTATAGCCATATGTCATATAAATATTAATATTTTTATATAGAGAGATTATTTGGTTTAGGACAAGTGGGTATAGAAAATGGATGGATGGATGGATGGATGGATGGACTTATTTGTAAACATAGGCAATCTTAAACTTGCCCTTGTCATAATAGAGAATTCTCTAATACACAATAGAAGTGAGTCACTAATTTGAGGACACTTATAATTTGAGGACTCTCACCTAAGTAGATTTGCTGTTGATTTGCTGATGTGCAGTGCACCCATTTGACGTGTTTTTGTTGACCCGCTATTGGCTCGTGCCCCATGACACCGCCCACCATCACACTAGGTACTACTTGTCAGTCTCCTGTTCGGCCTTCACCAGAGGAAGCGACATTCAATAAACGCCTCTCCTATCACGCAGCACAGTATCGAACACCGAGCACTTCCCAAACTCCCACAGGGCAACTGCAGCCACAAGACGATAATAGGTGGTAAATCAGTGGCACATAGTCACTAGGCTCGAATCAACAAGGTGGATAATTTCTATCATCAATCTCTCTGAGTGCAAGACGTCCTGTTGATCCCTGGAGCATGAGAGGCCTTTGTGAGCTTAAAGAATATGAGTTGGCTGTGAAGGGAAGGACAGCAGGATGTGTGATCATTTCTGCAGGATATACAACTCAATCTGAATTGTTTTCTATATCTGCATTGAATTAATAAGTATGTATTGTTAAAATCCCCCATATGAATGATCCAGATAAATACTGTGGTGGTAGAGCAGTGCTAGACAGGAAGCCTCCCCGGAACAATATATGTGTCATTCCTGTCCCCAGAAGGTGTTATAAGGGAAACTATTTTTATATGCCTGAATTGGTGTTTAGGTTGGCCGCTTTTGGTCAAGTTTCCACAGCAACCGTGTTTCAAAGTGGGACTTTGTATATTGTTTTAAGTCCGTGTCAATTTAGCAAATGCTAACTTCAGATTTTTTTTTTTATATTTTCAAATGAACATGTTGATACTGTTACTACATTCCATTACAATTCCTTTATCTATGTTTTTTAAAAAGATACTTTTAAGTACACTTATATCTCTAAAACGTACCTAAACGATGAAGATATATAACTTCAAAGCTTAGGGAGATTTGAAAATATTACACTAGATGTATCATTCTGAGATCCAGGAGGAAAATTATTATTTTTTTTTTTAATATCGATTAAAATTTTTATTTGACAGGAAGAGGAAGTTGTCCAGGTCACACCCCCCCCCCACATGTGATGTCATCTTAAAGCCCAAACTGCCTTTTTTTATATAAAGACAGGACTTAATAGAGCATCCATAGTATGAGAGACACTAGCAAAAACATTATGAAATCAAAAATGAGTTGCTAGATCTGAGGAGGATACAGTGAAACTACAGATAATTATTGTACAGTATGTACAACTGAGAACTTGCAAACAGCACATTATCACTAAAATTGTCTCCCCAAATATACTGAAAGTCCAGCCGTCCATCTTCTAAGCACTTATCCTAGTCAGGGCACAGGATGCTGTAATGGGTGAATATATATAAACTCACACTAAGTACAGGTGTACTTATAATGCTTGATGCTACAATAAAAAAAATATCTTAAATATTTCATTTCAAATTTAAGGGGAGAAAAAAAATGATAGTATTTCTGGTGCTTTAAGAAATAATATTTCCTCATTTATACTGTATATAAAAGGACATCCATGAACTGCCCGTTCTTTTAGAATAAAGCTCTTTTCTCACCACTGTTGTACCAAACAGCTGTGTTCAACAGTTAGCTAGTAAAACCCGTCCACACAGCCTCCACTCTATGAGTGGCAATCAAAATGGTACTTTTTTGAAGAGTTAAGGGAATAAGAAACACAAATGATTGCAGCTGGCCTGAACAACGCAGGACTCCAGGGTGTGACTGACTTTGAAGAAACCTGAGATGTGATTCTCCAGGCATGCATCCACAATCAGAAGACTTTTATTGCAGTCACCCTGTGACAGATACACTATATGGACAAAAATATTGGGACTCACTTCTTAATCATTGAATTCAGCTGTTTCATTCGGACCCATTGGCACAGGTGTATAAAATAAAGTACCTAGCCATGCAGTCAGGTTTACATATTTGTCAAAGAATGGGTCATTCTGAAGAGCTGAGTGAATTCATGCCATCGAATTCATGTCATAGGATGCCACCTTTGCAATAAGTCACGTTGCATAACTCGCTGAGTGCTGAGGTGCATAGTGAGTAAAAGTCCCCAATGGTCTGTTGACTCAATAAATGCAGAATTTCAAACTTCCTCTGGCTTTAACCCCAGCACAAAAACTGCCCTGGAAGATTCCGTGGCCGAGCAGCTGCATGCAAGCCTCACATCTCCAAGCACAATGCTAAGCTGCAAATGGATCCACATCTTTAGCTGCAAAGGGGGGACCCACTCTACATTGATGCCTAATGATTTAGAATTGGATGTTGTAAAAGTATTGGCGTACTGTAATGGCCAGGTGTTCCAATACTTGTGTCTGTAGTTTATGTAGGCATTGCAGAACATGAAAGAATGAAATCGTCCAAAGATGCTACGTTATTTCAGTTTAAAGTCAGTTTTATGGGGTTTCAATAGCTTCAATATACAGTCTTAAAAATATCCCAGTAAGCCGTAGCATGGAGGCGGAGGTGGGCAGGCCTTCACACCTCCAGCTTAGTGAGTTTGACTCCCGCCCCCAGCTCTGTGGGATTCCGCTGTGCTTCCTGATTTACTCCCACAATCCTGTGCACATGTGCATCGCCCTCTCTAAACTGGCCGTTGTGTTTGTGTGTGTAGCAGAGCCCCCTGTGATCGGCTGCCATCCCACCCATCGCCCTTTCCCTCCAGGCTCCGGATACAGGCATGCAGTGATCTCAAATCCGATGCATGAATATGGAAAACGAATGAATAATTATTATTGCCGTCGTTGTTGTTTTGTTGTTGCTGTATACAACTGTTATTAATTATGACTTCATTTATGTTTATATGGTCAAAACGGACTGATGGATTGATCTGAGTAAACACTACCAGTTTAAATACTCTTGCCAGAAGCTTTGATGTTTAACATCATACATATTTCTGCACACATTTGAAAACGGGAATCTGCGCACCGTGTTTGAAATGCCGGGAGGGATTTACAGAGCTTCATCGCACTCTGTGGCAATCCATGTAACGATAACATCTGTCAAGTTAGCTAATGTCGAAACTGGCAAGTTAGACTCCAGTAGCAAAGTTTAATTTAAAAAGCCAAACTGCTAAACCTAGATCAGAATCGAGTGCTGGACGAAACAGATCCAGCAAACAGAGTATTGGGGGAAGAAGAGAATTAGACTGAGTATCACACACTAGAGCAGTGTTTCTCAACCCAGTCCTTGGGACCCCCACAATCCACATTTTTGCTGTCTCCCAGTGCCCAACACACCTGTTCCAGGTATTTCGGTCTTGGTTGCTTCATTGTCTAATTCGGGTATGCAGGGAACTGAGAGGGAGGCAAATTGTGGACTGTGTGGTGAAATTTTAGATCCATTTTGGGAACTGCTGACTGACTACATAAATAAGCCATACATGTGCACATGAGGGAGGAGAAAGTTGTACGATTATATAAGCTTCAATTATATTTATGTAATGTAAATATTCATATATGATACTTGTAGATCTTAAGGGTGTGATATATAGTGTGAAATTCACTGTATTATATTACATACATATATTAGACGCAGTTAAACTTTCTATTTATTTCCTTTGCCTTGCAACACTACAGTTGACATAATTTATTAAATTGTAAGATTTCACCAAAAGCCTTTTAGCGCAAACAAAATACACATCATCTATCTATCTTACATAGCCAATTATCCAGTACCATTCACACTCTATATATCTGTGCTCGCCCTGCATTTGAGAATCCATGTTCCAGTGGTTCCAGTTCCAGGTTTTACATGTGTACACTGTGCCAAAATTGTTTTTTTAAAAAAACGGTTTATCATCTTGTTCTCCTACAGAATAAAAGAGGAACCTAAAGCCCCTTTCGGGAGCTTTTTGTGCTCTAGTCTCTCTTAGCAATTGATTGTGATTGGTTATTCTGTGTATTGTGACCTCAGTATTTGGCTATTGACTATTACTTTTGTATTTCCATTTGGCTTTAGTTGTTCTGTGTATATAATATGCATTTGTATTGTGACTTTTGCCTATTGACCACCTTTTTTGGATTCTGATTGGGATAGGGTGCTTAGTCAATATATATTATATAAATACTCCACCTGCGATTGCCACTAATTTTGCATGTATGTTGTTTTGTTTTTTATTTAGTTAGGGAGGTGGGGTAGCGTTTAGCTTTTATGTTTCATTTTTCTTTTGGTTTAGGGCAGGTTTCATCATGATATCCTCTCAGTCACCTCATCTGTCTTCTTTGTTGTCTTGGCCTGTGCCTGTCCTGATGTTCATCCTTGTGTTTATACCATATAATTGGAGAAGAACTGTGTCAAGACTGTGGACAGGGACGTAACACAGGGCTGCAGTGAATCTCAGATTTGCTCCTGAACAGACAGAGAACAGCAGATGCCCCAAATGGTTCCCCCATCCAACCGAGGATGCAAACACCCTCAAACACACAGTCACTTATATCCATCCATTTTCCAACCCGCTTATATACTTCTGGGTTGTGGGGGGGGCAGAGCCTATCCCAGAGGCTACGGGCACAAGACGGGAGACAACCCAGGATGGGGGGCAGCCCATTGCAGGGCACAATCACACACCATTCACTCACACACCATTCACACCTATAGTCAATTTTTAGTAATTCCAATTAACCTCAGCATGTCATTGGACTGTGGGGGGGACTGGTGTCCCCGGAGAAAACCCCACGATGACACATGCAAACTCCACACACATGTAACCCAGGTGGAGACTCAAACCCGGGTTCCAGAGGTGTGAGGCAACAGTGCTAACCACTGCACCACCATGCCGCCCCACAGTCACTTAAACTAATAGAAAATGCAGAGAGAGCATGCAAACTCCGCAGAGTGTGTTGGAGAACCACTGTGTGGTTTTCGTCTGTTTGAAGGACATGCAATATAAGAAGCAATGCATTTCCAGCCAACCTCAGAAAACCCCGTGCTTCACAGAAACTTGCATAATTTGTGCTTCTGGATTCCTGAGCTGGCTTTTAGTGAGGCGCTGATGCACACCCATGTCTCACAAACTCCATTAATCTCCTTACGCATCCGGAAACCGCATATGCTTCATGTCACTGCTAGGATTATCCTCCAAGTTTCAAATGACATGCAATATAAACACGGCCGCAGGGCACCACTGGGATGGCTTGCCGTGTGAGTTCAGCAGGCAATATGTCCTCAGTGAAATAAGGGTGTGTCTTATACATATTGAATAAAACATTCTTGGATAAAAAAATATGTGTCTGGGGACTTTCTTTAAGGATTTAACATGACAGCATTATAGCAAGGTTATTTTATACCAGAGAGAGAAGAGCAGGGAATCCGTTCTGTAGCTTAACAGCTTTGCGAACATCCATCAGAAACGATGACATGAGTCAGGCACAACAGTAAACAAAGGGGTGACGCACTTTCTGCTAGGAGAACAATAAAAGAAGACTGATGTAACAAAGTGACAGAGAATGGTACACATACCCCACATCATCTATTAAATATGATGTGCATACCCCATATGACTTACTAAGTGCAATATACATACCCCAATTCCCCAAATGAACATGCCTTAAAGTTCCCCAATCCCCTACTGAACAAAGTGTACATGCCCAACATCATCTACAGAATGTGGTATAATTACCGCACATCACCTCCTGAACATGGTGTACACATCACCTCATCAGTAACTGAACGTGGCCTACATTCCCCAAATCTCTTACTGAATATGATGTACATGCTCAACGTCACCTACTGAACATGGTGTACATACCCCAGCTCGCCTACTGAACGTGGTGTACATACCCCACCACGCCTACTGAACGTGGTGTACATACCCCAGCTCGCCTACTGAACATGGTGTACATACCCCAGCTCGCCTACTGAACGTGGTGTACATACCCCACCACGCCTACTGAATGTGGTGTACATACCCCACCTCACCCACTGAACGTGGTGTACATACCCCAGCTCGCCTACTGAACGTGGTGTACATACCCCACCTCACCTACTGAACGTGGTGTACATACCCCAGCTCACCTACTGAACGTGGTGTACATACCCCACCTCACCTACTGAACGTGGTGTACATACCCCACTTCGCCTACTGAACGTGGTGTACATACCCCACCTCACCTACTGAACGTGGTGTACATACCCCACCTCGCCTACTGAACGTGGTGTACATACCCCACCTCGCCTACTGAACGTGGTGTACATACCCCAGCTCGCCTACTGAACGTGGTGTACATACCCCAGCTCACCTACTGAATGTGGTGTACATACCCCATATCATACCCCGGTATATTCTAAATACCTAAAATGGTATGTTCTTGGAGGAAAAGGGACTACAGCCCACGCGAAGTCAGCATTAAACACAGCAGACAGGAGAAAGAAGAAAAACAAAGCCCAGAGAAGCACGGACAAACGGGTGATGGTGCTGTGGTCCAGGAGAAGTATAGCCAGACTAGAGGGCATCTGCTCCTCACTTACAGGCGAGCCAAATATGAAATATTCATCAGCCTTAAGCACACACACAAACAGCCGGGAAAATAAATCTGCCTCTCTTTCTTCTGTCAGACAAGTTGCCTGATTAAACTTTTTTTCTCCGAACATAACAAGCATGACGGTTTAATGGATCAGAGTTCAAGCTGATCCTGTTTGACATTTGAAACCAGTTTGGAGGGGGGGGGATTACTTTCTCTCCATTTTTGCACTAATGTACAATAGAAAATGAGTGTCCTAGAGATGTGGGACCGGTATGCCTATTTGAGACATTTTCCTATTAACGTGGCATATGAAACGTATAAGGAAGCTGGCAATACTTTGGAAACATAAATAAATATACAAACAAACATATGAATTAAATAATGCTCTGAGTTTTTGTAACCTGCACAGCACCTAATTTACTGTAACTACTTATAAGAGTAACAATGGTGAAGCAAAGATGCGTGTGTACATCTTGTAACGTGGCATGGTGACAAAACCGGACAGATAAGTTAGATAATTAATCAGCTCCCCGTGTAAAGCCTAAATACGCTGGGCAGGGAAACGCGCTGCTCAGCTAAGGGGCGATCCCGAACATGCTCCAGGGCCTTCATTATGTTTTATGTCTATAGTAATTCATCCTGTTCCCTCCTGGGAGGCTCCGAAGCTTTATATTTACTTTCATTTTATAGTAAATAAGCAGAATGATTTCTGCCATCGCTGCAGACCAAAAGGCAAAAGGCAGTTCCTAGCGAAAAAAGGAGGACGTCACTTATATACCTTGCATCGATTGTCATGTGCATTTTCAGTGCAGGCTGCTCGCCGGCTCTGTCTGACGGGCCAGGATGCCTTGGGGACCGCGACATCGACTTCGATTTTGCCACATCAATGACTGAGACTTTTGTGAAGTTGTACGCCTCTTTGCTTAGTTAAGAGGTATGCAGAATCGTAGAATTCAATTTCTCAGTATGTACTTATAAATACCTGCCATTTACATAATTTTTTAAAAATTACAAAACCTTCATGGCACCTTCATAAGCTCTGAATCATATATGAATTTAGTAGTGCTGCAGACAAGTACTCTAAAGTGCAAAATGCAGCTTACAAATGTCCGTCTTATGTACTTCAGATACGCTATTGACGTTGTGCTTTTGTCAAGCAATGCTGACCTACTTGATCACTTTTCAAAAAATCCACAATCAAGTGATTGCATCAAATCTCTAGCGTTTTTATTGTGCATAACACGTAACTGATTTCGATATTTGCATGTTGGTTCTGTCACACACTGACATCATCACCGTGCAAATGATTGTTGTTTAGATATTTTGACGAGGTGCTGTAATGATTCACTAAACAGCTCCTCATTCGTACTCACAGAAGGTCGTTCTCATTAACAAGCAATTATTACGAGCTGAGGAAAACAGCGAATGGCTTTACATGGCTTTCCTACCTTGCCGTTTTTAAAAGCCAGTTTCTGAGAGATCAGTAACAATTCGTCTCCCAAATTTGGCAAATCTTTTTACTGTCCCACGCGATCTATATGCATTGTTTTGGACTTATTGAGTTGTTCCTGCACATTAGGGTTTCAGATAGATTTAATTCCTTAGATCTCCAGTGGACCATAAAAATAACACTAGATATAAATGTCACTATTAATAATTTATCAATGATAAAGAATCACCACACTGTTTTAAGTACCTGTCTTATGTTTATTATCGCAAACACAAGCATTTAAATGTTCTAAAGGGCATTATAGGTCTGTTCGGCTTATTGATCCAGCCTCAGCTAAGGGGATTACGGCCCCTCGTGCGGGAGAATCACTCTGGTTAAGAGCTCGTGCCCTGACCACCATACTCCCAGCTGCCCCTTTCTACCTCTCCGCCTTTTCGTGTCAGTGAAAACTGAATGTTGATTCTCTGCTTGTTAAGGCTTTGGTTTGAAATTTATTTAAATGTAATGCAACGTTTTAAAAAAATGCGCACAAAAAAGTAATTAAAAATGCAGAACATACTAAAACAGAATACAAAACCGCAGGTGCACCTCATGCTTTGTTTGTTCTGTTCCCTGATAATCATCCAGATACGAGTTTAATTGTGTATCAGATTTGCATGTCTGACAATGAACGCAGGGTGCGCTTCTGGAATTTGCCCACGTATCACGCTGCGAGTCTCACGGAGCAGAGAGTGAGTCAGAAAGAGCTTGGAGTCAAACGGCACCTCGGGTTTAAACCGGCGACACGGCAGTCTGACCTAACATACGGCTCACGATGACATGCAGAGACTGTCAGTACTGGGAAAGAGCCTGAGCTGCTACGAAGCTGCCGCTCCTTGGTTAAGCGAAGTCCCCAGTACTGTATAAAAACCCTCACTGAACCTTAACATCCCATAAGCGCCCAGTGTGCTAAGCTGTCCTCAGAAATAACGTATCTGACTGAGTGTAATCTATTTTCCATTATTCTTGGTATTAAAAATGCTCTTTTATGAACTATTCATAAAAACTAGAAAAACACTTAAAAGGACAGTTTCGCTCTGGGGTGACGCGGAGGGGGG